>OY998148.1:19993561-20378045 GCA_963921925.1 Sphagnum tenellum
ATGGGGATGTGCGTAATTCATGGGCCACGAGTGCTGCATCAGGACGGGGAAGAAGAAGAAGAAGAACAACAACAACAACAGGAGGAGGAATCTTTGCCGCGAAGAGACGATTACAGCAGCGGCTTCAAACCGTATTGTAACAATAATGCCAAGGGGGGTGGCGCGGTCGCCGTGGTCGAAGCCAAGGAGAGGGAGGAGGAGGAGGAGAGGAGGAACAATGATGGATCAGTTGGAGCACCCCTGGAGCACCACCACCAGCACCCTGCTCTCTGGAAACGCCGCATTCTGCGAGGAGAGCGCTGCGAGCCTCTGGCTTTCTCTGGTCTTATTCTGTACGACGAGCACGGCAACCGTGTAGGAGGAAATCACATGAACCGCTGCTACGGAGCACGTCCATCTACTTGCTTGCGTATGAACTCTTGATGATCATCCCAGGACATCTCTCTTCCGTTTTCCACACCCTGAGCCATTGGGATCCTGAAGACACTACCTACTGTGTGATGCTCTTCTTGTTCATAGTTTTTTTCCTCCAGTTTGCAAACTGTTTTTGACGGGATATGCAATATCTGCTAAAGCTGAAGACTGAAGAATGATGAAGCTTGCTCACTGTAGGGTATTCAGCGCAGGGGATGGGCAATTGTATATAAAGAGGCTTGTCTGCTTCACCGGAAGACTTCCACCACTCGCCTTCAGTAGAAGACTAAGAACAATGGGAAGACTTCCGAGGTTTGCCTGGTTGTACCTTCACTCATCAGTTGGAAAAAAGGCCATTGAACCTTTTTCTTTGCAACTGCAAAACTCTAGATGCCAGCTCAAAACATCCCTCAGGTTTGTGAAAATTAACAAACACGACCATTAAAGTATTATGCTTCAGATGTTTGGTTTGTAAGTTGGGATCTTGTCCCCTACTGACAACTTCTTCGATTTGTTGGTTTTCAATGTTTCTTCTGTATTGGAGCAGGCTTTTGTTGCTGTTGTCAGTTTTAATATCTGCCAAATGTTTCTTTGGCATTTGAGCTGAGACTTTGTTGCAGATCACTGCAAAAACACAATGACCTGATTGTAACATTCTGAGCCTCACAAATCAAGATCTGGTAGCAAAATGCATGATTGAACATTAACAGAGCCTTCTAGCAGAAAGTCTTTCTCTCTGGCTGATGAGAGGTCTCTTAGAAGGAAGTAGAACAGGTGTGATACCAACATAGACCAGAGACCCTTCTCTAGACAGTTCCAGAAAGACATTAACCTTTGGTGAAAAGATCTAACCAAAGGCCTGGCATTTTGTCTGCCAATACATACGTGAAATGTGATGGGACCTTACCTGCATTCTGACAAATGCAAAGTGACCCATGTGTATCCTCAAATATTTTTCCATTTTCATTTGCTCCATTTTGATGAAACTGGCTCAAAACTGAACTTCACATGGCTCACTGACAGCAGGCCTTCGCAAAATTATACATAATGTATGGTTTGAGAATATATGTGTGAGACAAAAGTATGAGCACTGAACCATTTTGGATGAGGACAAACAAAATGGTGGCCATTCTTATTCTATCAACCAAAACTAGGGACATGACATTGTCTTAAGAGAATGGATTGGAAAGAGGGTAGAACTGAGCACCCTAGGTGAAAATGCCTTGTCAGGTTATGGCTGAGGCAGCATTCAATGGGACTTTCTGGAAGTCATTCCGCAGTTGGCCACAAGCAGCATTTGCATCCAGTCCTCTTGTTCTCCTAATGCTAGCTGTTATTCTTCGGGTGCTAAGTGTCTCCACAAACGCAAGAACCTGACAGCAAGGATGTCAACAAATACTTCATTTGTGAGCAAAATGACTTCTCCGCAAGACATCACAATTCATGCAAATCTGTCTCAGTCACCTGCATGCCTTAAAACATTCCTTCAGTGAACTTCCATGTCTCTAAAAGGGATATCATATGAAGTGGAATATCAAGCATAGAAGCCTGAATCTTTCAGTTCCTCAGTTGCCTTGCCTTGGACATTTCCAATATGTCCCACCCATTAATTATAAAGAGTTGCTGTAGGTTCAAATTTGAATCCAGCAGAGGATTCCTGAAACCTTCAGAATCAGAAGTTCACACCAAAACCTTTACATACTGCCAGATGCCATAAAATTCCATGGATTTGAGACGTAAGCTTACAGATGCCTTAGTTGGACGCTGAAATTCAGAATCTGCAATGGGATTGTACGGAATAATGTTGACATGGCGTCCCAAGTTCCAGCAATGAAGCAAATCTGCAAGCTCATCCGCATGCTGCTTTTGATCATTGACCCCAGCTGCCACACAACCCCCATTATCAAATCAGATGGGTTGTATTGCATTGGTCAGCAACTACATACCTTAAGCATCAAACCATAAACCCCGAACCCTGACACAAACCCTGTACTTCCAACCATCACTCTAAACCTACTCCGAATCCTGAGCAGCAATACATCCTAAATTGGGCCCTCGGTGTTTACCGACACTAAAAATTGCTTACGGTGAGTGTCTCCTATAATGTGCTGTTCTGAGGTTAACTAGGGATCTAGACATATGCTACATGAGCTTCCAATTGAACATGTAAAAACTATCTATGCTCTAAAGAGCATGTTGGACCTGACAAACTCAGATGTAGCATAAGATATTTGCACATGAGCACACAAATCTTATAGAGTAGCAATTGTGAGCTGAATCTGATATCAATGGACACCAAAATGAAAACACACAACTTACATTGCTTGCCTAAGTTTCAGCTACAATTGATCAAGTCCGACAGCAGTCTAGAATGACAATTCAGGGTGGGTCACAGACCTGTGGACAGGATTATTGTTACCTAGTAAGGTGTATTCAAAAGAAACACGTCGGCCTGTCGTTTGAAAATATTGACGGCAGTCTTCCATCAAAACTTCCAAGGGATACAATTTTGCACTTGGGACAATTTGTGCCCTTAACTCTTGATTTGGTGCATGCAAACTGGTGAAACACAGATGCACAAAAGGACCTTCACTTTCAATTGCTTTGTTATGCCAATTTATTCACATGAAAATCACACTTAAGTGCAAGGTAATCACAGCACAAACCACAATGTGAAATATTCTTCTAAGCAGTCTCCAGACCCAAGCCAGAGAACATTCAGTTCTAATAATGCAGAGACAAGAAAAGCAACTTGGTTAGCATATACAAAAATCATCACAAAATGTACTTCCATGTCCCATAGGAAGGCATGAAATGGCACAAGGTTTTCAATTCAAAAAGTCATATCTGGTTCAAGGCTAGCTTTGAGCAAATCTCTTTAGCAAGTACATTGTGAGGAATGGCACCTGATAGCCAAAGTTGACTGGAGCTTATGAGTGGCAAGATGGTTTATGGTGTTGGGGACACCAACAGTGGAAATTGTCATCATCCGCTGTCCTATGAGCATTTCCTGCTCATATTGAAGCTCAACTTATGAGATACAAGTTGAGAATGAGAGCTTTGAACAGATACAGGATCCTCAAACAAGAATAGCAATGCAAGGACATGTGTCGTTGAACAGAATAAATGTTAACTGTGTCTGGCCCTTAAGATAAAAACCAAACAAAAAGAAAGGGAGAGAGAAGTCAACCTTGTTCAAAACATGATGTGCAGCAAGAACAGATGCAATATTGAGAAGTGGTTCTCCCATGCCCATGAACACTACATTTGTCACTCGTTGTTTGAAAAGCTCCTCTATTGCAAGCACCTGAATTCAATCTCAGCTCTCAAGAAATTAGACATACATTCAGAATGTAAGATATTCAAAATAATCTTTATAACAGCAACATGTGTACAGTAATAACCAGCTACCACAACATGCCCACTGACTTCATGAGCTCCCAGCAGTGGGTGGAGGTCAATGTCATACATTAACCGGCATACTGAGTTTCTGTGAAAAGACATATGGTAACAGGATGACTCAGCCACGACCCTGGCTAGCTCAAGAAAACCTACAAGGATGCAAAATGTTCAAAAGCATCAAAAGGATCCAAAGTCACAAAAAGGCTTGAATGTCCAAAGTCCTGCTACTACAATGCACTGAACAATTTAGTCACGCAGCTCAGTCAAACTAGTGTCAAGGAGTACATATCTATGAGGTTGTGGAGAAACTCCACAACACTTTGAAGGTACAACAACGAGTGTGGTCATAACTTTATCAGAGTCACTCACATAGTGTCAGACCATCACCTTCATCATGAATAGCAGGAACAAGCTGCCATGATTCCCCAATGACTTCATCAATTTCCAACAATGGCCATAGACAAGTAGAGAATAATCCACCCAAAATTTCAGGCAACCTACTATACCAAGATGTGCATCCTGAGTTTCTGTTGCATTTTCAGAAGCTCTGAGAAGACTCAGTCATGACATTGCCCCCTAATCAAGTGACATAGCAAATTAAAAATAGTAAACAGTATCCCGATTCAAGCTACAACAAACTCATGAGGATAAGCTTCATATCATTTTAGCTTGTCCCTGTACAAGCAAGCATCTAAGCCTAAGGCATAGAGAGGGCCATATGGAGGGTAGTGGATGGGCCCCCCCCCACACCTTGAACATATCCTTCTAGCCCACTGGGGAACCAATCAAGGAGTATCCACATTCAGCAAAACAAGAAAACTTTGGCAACCTACACAGATTTTGCGAAATCATTAATGAGCCATGAAATCCTGAGAGGTGCAACCTTGCAATTCATGCACCCTTTGAGCATGTGTACGTCACCTATACAGGAAATGCAGAGACATGGCATGTTGGGTTATAGTGCTGGTGGAGTATGCATATGAATGTGGAATCCCCTAATAAATTACAAGGGAGAGAGTTTGTGCATGGGACATGGCAAGAGAAGAAAATAGACCTGCTCAATTATCTCATGAGGTTTCAAGTTGCGAGCAAACCCGCCTTTCCCAGTGGCACAAAATGTGCACCCAAGAGGACAACCCACCTGCAGAAACAGGTGAAGATCAGAGAAACTCACATGAAAGAAAGTGGCTGGAAAGAGAAAAAAAATGGCCATGATAGACACTGAGTTATCCACAGACATGAACAAATCTGTTCCAGCTTTCCATCCACATTCAGCATGTTGGAAAAATATGGGGGAATCCAGAGGGTTAAGAACCTGAGATGACACACAGGCAGTAAGTCGACTTCCACCACTCTTCTCTTCAACAGGAATACCCACAGTCTCCACTAGTCTACTGTCCACCAACCTCAGCAATATCTGCCACTCATACATCACTGTCATTCTTTTCCCGTAAAAACTTGGAGATCAGAGAAGTGGCTTATACAGAAAAATCCCAAGACCTACAAAAGATGTTCAAAGCTCTATGAGATGCGGAATAGAGGGAAGGAATAACGCACCTTGACAGTCCCATCTGAGGAGATCGTGGAGTGGTGAATGGTAGAGCGGCCCATGCTCCAGCCTTCTGCCTCTAATGCATCACGGAACATCTTTGGTACTGCACAAAATATATGACCTAAATCAGTGGCTATGAATGGCCTGCATAAAACCACTCTCCTACTGTACAAAGCGTATGGCATTGGCACAACTCTATTCTGCTCTGTAATAAACATGGCTATTTCATGGGCCTACAATAAGGTTGAACACACAATAATTAGGGTGACACAATTTGTGCAATCTAGAGGATACTGCATGAACAAGAAGGGAATGAAAGCGTACACTGTGCACAGTCTTGGATACTGTTCATTTTGTTCTTGTAAATGAGCAGATGCAACTGCCTTCCACGATATTTTTTCTACACACCATGAACACACATAAGACCCAGAGAACTCACAAGGTATAATCGAGAACTTCATGAACACAGGCTATGACATGACCAGCACGAAAGCATCAGTCTGAACATGAATCTGCTGTTGACAAATGTGGCTAGTACAAGCCACTAACTTCTGCAGGTATTTGCTCATAGATCTGGCATAACACAAATAATAAACTTTTAAAAAAAACTCTTTTCCATAGCTGTACATGTATTCAGTTAGGAATTTGATGGGCATCTCCAGATTCGTAGGTTTAGAATCATGGGCATCTTCAGATTCATGAACATGAGCCAACTCAATCATGATAGTCAATTGACACCCAGCTCGAGGATTTCCTGTGACAATCCTTAATTTGCCAAAAGCATAACTCTGTAGATAAATCAGAGGAGAGACTGCAAGTTCAGAAATCTCATACTACACGGTATGACACAGAGAAACTACAGTTGCTTCATGCTTAGCTACACTTTCAAGGTTTAGGGTTTAGGGTTCGGGTATGAGACAAGAATTACTTGGGATAGAGTTTGTGTTCAGAGATACAATTTGCAGGAGTTTGTTTCTCAAGGATAGTTCTTCAATACTCCCCAATGAGATATAGATGCTTAATCATGAAGAAAAAAATTGTGTAATTATTTATTACATCTTTCTTTGCTTGAAAACGACAAGGAAAGAATCTGCATTCAGATGCTTACTTCACCTAGTGCAATGGCTAGCTCCTCCAGCTCTTCTTGTGATTTTCCAAGCAAGATTTTGGAGCCACTCCCCTCGATTCGGTTTTGTTGAAGCTCATTATTGCCATCGTTGAACTCCAACACTTGCGTTTCACTTTTGTCCCGTCTTATGTGGGGCTGCCTATTACCCAAAAAATGACAAAACCCAGTCATCAATAATAAGGTGGCAATTCCGCTCTTCAGAAATTCAAGCGAGGAGACATTGCATTTCGAGGTACAGAGTAAACAAATCTCCTGATCAAAGATCTGCAGACCAAAAAAGAACAAACCTATTAATGTCCACCGTCTCTACTCTCTTCAAAGTTGGCCTCCCGGCAGCAGCAGCTCCTCTCACATGGAGACATTCAGGTGGCACCCACTTCACCACTCCAGGAGATTGTCGCTTCACAACTGGGTTCAAGCACACTGGGTGGTATAAAGCAGAGGCAGCAGCATCAGGACAGAAGGTTATGCTGCAACGGGAAGAGGAAGAAGCGGACCCATGTGCTGAAGCTCTCAACAATGCGCAACTAGCCATCACACGAGTCTCCTTGAAAAAGACCAGCTCTTTCTTTCGCCGGTTCACAGCACAGAGCTTTTTCCCCAAAACCCACCACACAAACTGTAGATTAGAAAACCATCTTTGAGTCTTTAAGAGCACACAATTTTGATCTGTGCATCAAAACAGAAACAGCTGCTGTGAAATCGATGCGAAGAAACACCAATCTTGGTGCCGGATACCCCCAATCTGCCTCCTGCGAAGGGGTTTTGAAGGACCCAAACAGAACGGGTCGACTGTGAGGCCGCTGCAGGAAGTCTCGGTGGAATGGAAACCACCAGGACTGAAGGTCCGGCCCTTAGAAGCAATCATCGAGTAAACTGCTAAAAAAAGGGATGTAAGGGCCCGAGAAATGAGGACAAGGGCCCTTAAAGCAATAAACTGAAAGAGGGGTGTACGCCAGGCCTCCTCAAATGTGGGATTTTAAAAATAGGCCCCACTATTACCACATTTAAGTCTCGTCAGACCCCACTTTTAAGAAAATGAGTCATGCGTTGTCCAAATGTGCAAAACGATGCACCTAGGGTCGATTGCAGTTATAGGTAGACTTGTGGACCTTGCTGCGGACCTTCTTGCAGACCTCCGCGTCACTGTACTGATCTTGCGGACCTTCTTGCAGACCTCCGCGTCATTGTAGTGATCATGCCACCGAAAGAAAAAGACGAGCCCCTGGCAGCCGGCTTACAAATAAAAGCTCGGGCTGCGCATGACAAACCGCAACGTCAAGACATTCGCGGTTATTGAGGCAGTCTGTTCGTTTTACAAATTTTTTTTCAAGTTGACATGGCAAACCGGAAGCGCGTTGCGTGCGTTGCAAACCAGACGTACGGGCCCGACTTTCACGTCGATGTCATGACCAAACACATGGAGTCACAGCACCACGAGAAATGGAACGAGTACCAGGCATTATCACCGTCTGAACAACTCAAGTTCTTCGACAGGGTTGTGTCGTGCAACAACACGCTGCACCGATACATTGAGATTGACGGTGACGAGCTGACACTCAAGATCTCAAACGCCGTCATCAATACAATCATTAGCGAGCTCTTGTTCCGGCTCGAAGATGAGATGGCTGCCCTCGAGCACAATGATGGCGAGGTTCTCGATCCAAATATCGTTGAACATGTTACTCGTCTGATCAAGTTGAAGCGCAACGCATTGCTGCTATTCAAGCCGGACTGCAAAGCTGACGATGGGTCTTACATCGTCATGATTAAGAACGTCAAGCGGTTCCAGCTCATCATCAAGCATGTGTCGTGCGCCATGTCGTTTCGACCAATCGCGGCCACAATCGAACACATGCGTGATGTGATGAGCATCGGAAAGTTGAGCGATGTGAGTGACCATCTGGTCAGCCAATATGTCCGTGTGCTCGTCGGCGTCGCTCTGACCAAGATCGGCGTCCTACTCTCGAGCGACGATGTGTGGGCGTTCTCTATTGCGTTTGATGGCAGCACACATCGTGGCACCGCGTTCTTCGATGTCCGCATCCGCATCTCTATCAAAAGGATCCTTTACAACTTTTATCTGATTGCGATGCCACACTTCGGTCGTCATACAGTCGACCTGTAGGTCAAAATGCTTGTGATGCTTCTTGGTGCGCTCTGTGTGTCCTGGGTCGACAAGCTGATCGGTGTTGCGACCGGTGGCGAGTGCACGAACATGGGACGCATCACCGGCATTCAGAAGCAGCTTGTCGACCTCGCAACGCATGACGTGACGCAGGTAAACTATGTCAACTACCAAGCTGATCTCGTTGTTCAAGCCACTGTCGAGCTAATCAATTGAGGCAACTTCGTTGCAAAAGTCTATGAAGTGACGATCTACCTTCGCACGCAGAACACGTTAATCACCGAGATGGGCGTCGCCAGCCCGAAGAAGACGAATCGGTGGGCCGCACTGAACAACGTCCTCCAGTTCGATATCAGGTATGAGCGGCAAATCATCGCGTTTCTTGACAAACGGTGTGAGCAGCGTGGTGTCGCCGTCCCGCCCGTTCTGTTAGAAACGTGGTGGGTCCAAGTCTTTGCGGTGCCACCTGGCCTAGAACTCGTCGACAAGATGTTCTGCGAGCTACAAGCTCGCCTCCTTCTCATCTGCCAGCAACACGCGTACGTTAACAAGCTCGCGGTCGACCTTCAAATGGTGTACGAGCTGCGTCGCATCGACATGGACGCCGAGTTCGGAGACCTCGATGCGCTGGACTACTTCCAGTGATTCAATTGGTTCGTCACCTTCGAATGGCTCGAGTTGTTTGTCCGTAATCAGGGATTTCGTGCCGAGGGCCACTTCGATGCGCTTGACGACTCTACTCAGCGCGACGTACTCACATCAATTGGCATGTTCGCTATGAGCATTGTTCAAGGCATTATCAACATCCAGGCTGAACGCAATTCATGCAATGAGCCTGCCGACAAGGAGGTGTCGCCCGTCATGCCGTCCGATCTTGTTCGTGTTCAACCTGTCATGTTCTTCTGCGACGTCCTGCAGCCGTGCAATGTGCCCTGATCAAAGCGAACTGGGACGAAGATGCCATCTACGAGATCGAGCAACAACATCGCGATATCGTCAAGCGTACAAGTACAAACCCCCCGTCAAGACGATCCTCGAAGATCACGACCACAAGACGAAGTTTTATGATGCGTGGGAGGCTCTAGGTATTTGGTTCGCGACCTTGCGGACGTTTTGTGGCAGTTTTGCAACGCTGTTCCCCAACTCAACCTTTGTCGAATCAAATCTTTCCGTTGTCAAATGGGAAAAGGACCCGTACCGCAACAATTTGCTCGACCTGTCGCTGGAAGGAATCTTCCAAAGGTTTGAAGCACTAGCCATCATTTGAATTGTGTTTTATATTTGGCGTTGCTATCATGAATAAAACAAACGCAACATAGGCGCCTATTTGACTGAATTCTAAAATGGCCCACTTGGACCCCACTTTTAATTGCTAAAAGCTGCAAAAGGTGCTAAAAGTGGGGTTTACCACTCTGGACCCTTAGCCGACCCCACTTTTAGCTTCCGAGGGCTAAAAGTGGGGTTTACCACTCTTAAGAAGGCTTGGTGTACGGGCTTATAAAGGAATCATTGAGTGTGAGGTAAGGACCTAAGAATGAGGTATCCTTGAAATAAGGGCCCATTGCAAGGCAAGAGTTGAACTTGGACCAGAATTTGACTAAAGTCCCACTTTCCAAGTGTCCCACCTTTAGGGCCGTGCCCTAGGCTTAGTATTCTCTTATAACATTTACAAGATACACCAAAGTGGTCCGTATAGATAAATCGATGTCATTATTCCCTTGCAATGCGTGGGGGCAAATCAACAAGCACATTGGGAGTTGCATCCCATTTGTTGTGGATGAAGATCCTCATCCAATCTAGTCCCTCAAGAGCCTTTTTGGTTCATAGTGTTCCCAATGGGCATTCCTCATGACCCCCCCCCCTCACCTAGCCTACCTAGCTAGCTAGTTATCTAGCCTACTTAGTATACCTACTCAATCTACCTACCTAGATCATTTAATCTACCTAACACCTAGTTAACTAGCCTACTTAGCATACTTACTTAGCCTAGCTTACCTAGCTATCTACACTAAGTACTTAGCCCCAAGTACTTACCTAGATTCAAGATTAAAAATGCATATGACTATATAAGCATGTCACATACACTTACATGATCAAGCTTGAATAGTAGTGATAAAATGTCCTAGTCAGATATTTCATATTTTGTCGAATTTGTAATCTTAATGTAGACTATCTACTAAGTACCCAGCCTTAAAAGATATCCAGATACATAATCCCATAGTACTTGGGCAGCTCCCACACTTGTGTGTTGAATAATTAACATATTTTTGAATTTTAACTTTAATATATTTTTAAATTTTGAATTTTTTTGCAAGTTAGGAATATGATTATTAAAAGCACAATAGTTGTCATGAGTTTCTTGTTGTCCTTCTGGTTAGATGGTTCACAAATAGGACATTTGAATGGACTAGGCCAAAGTTTGAATCTGGTTGCTTTCAAATGTGGTTTTTATGATATTGATTGTGTGTCTAATTTTTTTAAACATATGGGGCTGATCATTTTTCAAAATTTTGACAAAATACAAAATGATTTAATTTATGTTGAAACCGCCCATGTACTATGGACGGTTAACTTACCTAGCCTACCTAACCATTGTTCAAAATTCACATGCATATTTCAGTAACCTTCATAGGCTAAATAGGCTACCTATTAGGTAGCTATAATTTGGTTGATTAAAAAAACCATTTTCCTTCTTATGAAAGAAGAACAAGCTAGATCATTACTTGATGTGAAGAAGACAATGCACCACCATCACCATAATATTATGAATCTACTATAGTTACCTTCAAGAAGTTCCTCATCTTCACCAAACAAGAGAAAATTGAACTATTGTCAAGGTTTTGGTCATACCTAAGCATGAGATTGACAATTTGTGCAAAAGGATGATGGAGTTGCAATTGATATCAAATTCTACAACTAATTAGCTGAAATTCTATTTCATGAATGATGATTTTTTATTTGAGGTAACAACAACAAAATTAATAACAAGTTGTCCTTGTGTTAATTTTCATCATGTCAATACAAATAAAGAGGACACATCATCGTCTTTAAATGATGTTTTCTCCTATAACCAATTATGTGCAATCCAAAATCACAAATCAAAAATTTCAAGAATATTCAAAATTCCTTTGGTTGAAAATATAATAATTTCATTATGAAAAAATGAAATGTCTTTTTTTCATTTTTTAAAAAACTTTAATGCCAACAATATTCAAAGTATTTCCACATTTTTTCTCTTGTTTGCTTGTCATGCACTACCATGTCAACAACTACAACCATCATTGTCCACACACACATCAAACAATTGACACATACCACCCTAAATGACATATCACATCCAAACCAAAATGTAATTCACCTACAACAAACAAGAATCCAAGTTCAAAACATAACTCATATAACAATATGCAAACATAAAATGTTTCAAAACACAAAGAATAAACTTGCATAATAAACTTGTGTTTGTTTGAGTCTCAAATCACCAATAAACAATTTAAGATCACACATTGTGAAATTTTGTCCCAAACTCCAAATATTTTGAACTTAGTTCACACTTGAACCGATTCCAAAATTAAAAAAACCCTAATTAAAAAAACCCAATTTATCATTAATCACCTAAATTTTAATTAAACAACTAATATAAAACACTTGATAATTATCATGCATTACCCTATCCATGTTTACAACTATTGTTGTCCACACACACATCAAACAAATGACACCAACCACCTTAAATGACGCACCATATCCAACCACCCCCCAATATATAACTAAGGTCCTTTTAAACAATATAGTTACATAAGAAATTCTTTGTGTGAACCCACCAATAATGAACACCTTGATTCTAAAGTGGAAGGACTAGTAGGTTGAATGTAACTTATGTGAGCCCCATCACTAATCACTTAATTGTAATCCCCCAAATCTTTAACCAATTGTGAATCATCATGGAGAAATATTTAAGATCTATTCCCTATCATATAACTACAAAAGTTTCTCGATTTATTTTAGCACCAAGGGTAAAATAATCTCCAACTAATACTTCTTTCACTAGTGGCATAAGACATCCCATACGTCATCCTTTGGAACATCAACCATAAATCAACATAGTGGTTATCCTTGAAGATTGTTCACATAACATATATCATAGGACAACATGGACAATAGTTGAAGATGGGTCAATTTGGACATCCACACTAGGAAGATGACACAACACACAATTATGCATGTGGTCCTTCCATGTCTAACCATCTCAACCTTCCAACAATAATATTCCAAAAGGTAACAACTTCCAAAGATGCAAAATAACATGTCCCATAGTCACATCCAACATAGTTAGTGTTATCTATTGTTGCAAGTACACATATTTTCTCGACTTGAATCTATGAACTCAATGTTAATAACCATTTCTTTGAATAGTGGCATAACGTAATGTATCGTGATGCTAGGATATTGCCAAATTCTCCACATCCATTGGCATTACATGTTGGAATAAAGTTGTTCACTATTTACTTGCTCAAAGTCATACATTTGAATCATTCAAATTGATTAATACCATTGCATCTTAACATATTAAAGTTGATAACTTGGGGTTATAATATAACATTAATAAATAAAATGAGAATAATGTAAAAAAAACTTACTGATTGATCTTATGTCCCATAATTAACCATGGTAGTTGTAAATCTCATTTTTTAATATGGCCCTCTTGAAAATATTTGTGCAAATATCATTTCACAATGTATACCATCCACTTAGCTAACCAATTTGCCTCAAGATGGTTTCATGACATTGTAGGATGTTTAATCAATGTATTCTCACACAACTTTTCGAATTCCCCACGAAATTTTGTACCTTGGTTAAGGAATATTTTGATTGAGGTGCCAAACCTATTAAACATTGTATTTAAAAATGCATAGGCAACTCTCTCTCATTATTGCAATTTAGCAATGGCATCAACTCTTGTCACTTTGAACAATGTTTAATCATAACCAAAACATATTAATTATGTCACACTATCAAACTCCTCATGCTAGCACAATCTAAACTTCATTGATAATCAATCCCGATAATGGGAAATGGTTGTAAATGAAGTGTAGGTAAATTGAATAACATTTGCATTTGGTCACACACCACACATCAATAAAAAATTACTAAACTTATAGTGGCATCTATTGCCATTAGTAATGTGCTTGGAGAAAGTTGCGAGTTTGTTGAAGCCCAAAATGGCCCAACTTTTCATGAACATGTTATACAAGGTTTCGATGTGTTCTACACTAGGCATTGGCCACACCCATAAGAAGGAATCACCTTCCCACTTGAACCATTTGGCCCTATGCACAATTTGGTCATGCTCCTTGGATGTTAATTCAATTAGGATATATTTTCAAATATGTGATAAAAAGTGCATCTTCATGAATGTCCAAGACACCATTGCCCTTTGATTCAATGTTTACATCATAGGAATCCTCACACTATTAAAAAACATAATTAAACTACCTTACAACTAAAGCTACAAAACAACTAATATACAACCAACATTCTTACCACATAGAATTTTTTTGACATTCATACAAAGTATGTTATGTTTACATGACAAAAATTTCCCATCTACATCAATTGAACATTTTAATCGCAATTTAAAAATATTTTTCCGAACTTTGTTTAAGGTTAAGAATGAAAGGAGGTAATTAGACCACCTAATTTATAATGTTGTGCATTATTAATCTATATTTAATTAAAACACACAATCTAATGTGTGATTTTTCACATATGAAAGATGATTCATACGTATGAAATTTATGAACCTTCACAATAATTCAATCATTTAGCAAAACATATTAAATCAAAATAGTGACAATTGGTGCAATTTTTGGCCTTGGAGTAATATACAAAACATGATTTCAAATGTTACAATGAACAATATTTTTAAACAATTTTTGGCGTCACTTTTGATTGTTATTCCAAAATAAAAGTCACAAAACAATCCAACAAGCGACAAACTTCATTGCAACAAGTTGAAAAATGAATGAAAATTTGAAATTATTCATATAACATGACATGCTACAATGCATAGTACATGTGTTTACATGGCACTCATTTCCCTCATTTCCCCAATGAACTTAAAATCATAATCACAAAATCCATACAAGCGCACGTTGGGAAGTTCCTAATTATATCTTCATATTGACTCTTGTTTTGCCACATAGAACCTTATAGATTTGTCAATATCCAAGAATAGGAACTTCCAATGGTGGTTTAAAAGTTATTACAAGAAGCCGGCCAACTTCCCATTGATTATAATGTTATTTTGACATCATAAATGGTAGTGCGCATCAAGTAGCTTCCCAATTTGGTTTTGTGGACCATGACATTACATCTGCCAATTGATTTATTGGAATGGAATTTTCCCCACTAAATAGACTTCGAGGAAGGATATGTTGTTGTTTACTAAGAAAAAGACCTTTTTCTTCAAAAGACTTTTGATATCCACAACCTCATACCAATTAACACTACAAGAAGGCCATTCAATTTTCCCATGCAATTTTTTAATTTATGTGTTGACACGTGAATGAGAAAAATTGACATGATCATGCCTATGTGAATCCCCTTTTAATCATAAAGGCAAGTTTGGCTTCTATTTGTAAGAACCAAAGATTTCTTCCCCCCCCCCATGTGTGCGATTTTAGTTTTGAAGGATGAACCCAATGCATATTTCAAAATTATGTTTACAAGTTGCTTTAGGTCACTTGATTGGGTTACTTTATGCAAGAAAAATTCACTCCTATTAAGCCCTTGACATGATGGACCACCTTTTTTAAAATGGTAATACAATGTTGTTTGTTTGAAAGCTTGAACATAATCATCCAAAGTTTCAACATATAAGCAAGCTCCCCTTTTCTCCTATTATTGAAGCCATATGTTATGCATTATTTTGGAGAAGTTGTAGGTGGGCATGTCCGCAAGATCCTGTGAAGCACATTTCTACAAAACATAATATATGTATGTTAACATCATTTTCAAATGAGTTATAACATATTGTAGACATGCCATCTAAACTAAATGGGTGGAAAATACAAGGGAGGGATGAAAAAATATATGTATCATAAAACTTCCCCATTGTTTGACACAAAAATGGCAAAAAATGAACCAACTTTCCAACTTTTGAAACCTAGCTACATCTATAGCCCTTGTAGAATACCACCAATGCCAAATAACTACATAACAAAAATTTGTTTCTTCCAATGAGGTGGCATTTTTATATTCATAGCATAAGGTCATTTGTTGTTGATGCATATCTAAGTCGATTTATTGTTTTGTGTGTATGTCTAGAGATTGAGTTTAGTGGAAGTAACATGTTTATTCCCTATCAACCATTGATTCATTCATATCCCCACTACCATGCACAATTTGCATTGTGTTCTAATTAGCTTGAACATTATCAACATGAAACCCTTGAAAAATGAGTTAAGAACATCATTCATTGCCACTACCTTGTTCAACTTTCACCATAAGACACATTGAGTATCTGTGTCTTTATATTGCATGTCACAAATGAAAATCATCATCACTTTATAATAGATGCATCAATCACATGGCATGTGAAGGTTGTTTAGTCTTGAACATGTTTCACATGATCAAATATGATCCAAAATGTTTGGAGGTCACCACCAACCTACATCCACTTCACCAAATCACATCCACTACCATTTCCATCCATTAACATTTTGAACACAAACAATTTTTCTCCAAATTGTTATCTTGGGAAAAAAACTATCTTGAATGTAGTCGTAACCACTATTGGCTTTGAGAGCTAGAATGCTAAAAATGTACCCTTTGTTACCTGGACAATGTTTAAAGGGTACAACAAAGTTCCTAACATTTGGAGAACAAAGGGTTGTGAACTTGTCCATCATGACTTAGCACGATTTGTTTCCTTTCAAAGGTTTTGTCAGCCTTTCACCATCTTCGTTGAACGAGTGCTAAAATAGAAATGTTTTCCTTGCAACCAACATTACAATTGTCCATGGGGGTAGTCAATGGAGGTGTGAGACACCTTTTCATGGACCAAAGCTTTGACTTGCACTTAATGACTTCTCTACACCTACCCGCCACCATCGGATGTTCATGTGTATTTAAATGAATAGTTGCTTGAATCAAATTTTCCTACTTGTGCATGACATAATACATGTGAACAACACATGAATTAACACAAAACGACACCACATTGTAGATTTTGTAATAGGACAAACTAGGGGTGAAACGATCCTAGTTGAAACCTTGAACATTGTTGCCAATCCAAAAAAATTCATTGGGGATTCCATTTAGAATGAAGTAATTACATAGCTTGTTTCGACATTGCAAATGACCCAAACACCTTATCCTGTGAAAAGCAAGGTTGAAATCATTCTTAATGTTTTTCATTTTGACCTTCATTTTGACCAGAATGACCATTATACTTCCTATCCTTTCTTTGTATATAACCAAAAATGGTCGTGTGGACTATCAATGAAGGGGAATTCAAAGAAAATGTCAACATTAAATGCAAATATAAAACTTTATAAACCAATCCAAAGTTCTTTGTCAAATGCCATCCGTATGTACATTCAGAAATCAAATTTGGTTACCTTGGTTACAAGAACATAACTTTGAATCAAACCCAAGAGAATAAATGAAACACAAAATTTTGGAAGATGTGTGAGTGACATCTTATGCATTGGTACAATTTTTGAAGCCCACCAAAATTTTGATCCATTTTATTTCTTAAGTTTAGACATTATTTTTGTTTCAATGTGGTTCATCCATTATTTTTGTCACACACTTCTTAAGGTTGGTAATGAAATGTCTTTCTTGGCAATTGGCCAATGTTTCCAATCCTTCAACCCTTGTGGATTCAAATCTAACATCTTGAAACAAAGGCATTTTACAGGTCCAAATGAATGAAAAATTCAAGATAGTGGAGGTTTCAAAGAAACACAAGAGTCATCCCAAAGTGAAAGTTTGGATGAATATACCTTTTTGTAAAATGATTTCAATGCCCAAAGTCCATTTGACATTGAAGATCAATGTGTTGAAGATGGAACATGTGTTTCATATGGGATATTGTGAAGGGGATAAAATTTTTTATGTCTTTTTAACTATCTAGCAAGGGGAAGGGGAATTGGCGGAAAATCACATTCATGAATCAAACTTTCATTGGAGACATGTGAGTGTTTCTTTTGAGGAAGCTTTTAATTCAAATGTAGACTTGAGGAGGTTTTATTATTATCCCCAAGCTTGGATGCATTTTAATTCTAGAATCTACCCCCATGACCTCTTGTGGCACATTTCTATAGATTCCATTATGCTGGATACGAGAAAGGGCCTTGTCTAGTTGTTTGTTGCAATGATAGACCTTAATAAATATGATTTTTCATAGTTCCACTTTGAAGCTCAAAGCTACCTTGATTTTCTCCTATCCATCTCCTTTCTTTCCATTAAATGTTTGTTTATTTTATTATGTAAGTTTGTCAAAATCAATCATGTCAAACTAAGTTTCATTCATGATTTTTTTGCATTCAAAATATTGGGAAGATTCCTTTGATTTAGTTCAAGGATGTCATGAGTCTTGATCTTTAAAAAAAATTTGAGAACAAGTTTCGGAAAACCTAGTATTCTTTAACACAAGGGAGTTTTTTCAAAAATATGTACAAGTTAAAAGTTTTCATCATCTATCCCTTTCAATATAAGGTATTTATTCCATTTGAACAAAATCAATGACAAGATGTTTTTCTTTTTGATTTAGCTGAGTTTTCTACAACAATGGATGTTATAGTCAAGTTACATTATGAAGAAGTGCCAAGTCCCAAGTTGAAATCCACTTCCAAGTTCCAAACATTTATGCAAAAGACAATGGAGCATGTTCCAAAACATCACAATATTTCATTCATGAAACATCTTTCAATATGTGACTTGACTCTTGGTCCTCAATTCTTCAAGCAAATTCAATTCCATTACAACATGTTCAAAGATGTTCATAAAAAAACTATAGATATTCATTTGCTTCCACCTAGGTCACAAATGAGCGGAAGGTTTCATGGTTGAAGATATGAAACCAGTCCAATGTGTTGAAGGAGGCCAAAAAGTTTTCCAAACAAGGATTCTTAAATAGTATTTTTGATAAATGGTTCCACAAAACAACTTTTTTGGTTTTAAGTAAACCCCCTCCTCATTTCAATTTCAAAATTTCTTTTCAAGTTGAAAGAATTCTTGAATAACATTCCATTTTTCATTTGGAGGTGGACGTGTGACCAAAAGAGAGGGTCCATGAATTCTACAGCTGATACACTGTCTACTACAGACCCTGCTAACCTTGTTCTGCTAATCAATCTCTCATCGACAGGCACCTATTCCTACTTAGACTCAAACCGGCTTATTGCCCTACTGCTTATCTGTTTGTATTTTGAAGATCGACAAACCTATCAGCACATTACTCGACTCAGTACACCTTGCAATGTCTTCTCACGCAGATGCATCAAAGTGCTTCGCATTTCATTCACAAGTTATATACATACTCTGACAGCACAAGCATGTTCCTTCAACACAAAACAACGAATGTGATCGTTCCTGAAGTTCTTGTTCCTCTTCTACATTCTCTATTCTCCTGCAGCATGAACTTAGCTATATGTCAGGCGCAGCGGAAGATAAAAAACATAGCAAAAGCTCCTAGCTACAGAGTTCTTCTCTGTCCTTTTTTTCCAAAACTCCACTCTCTCAGCTGTCCCTCCTCTATCTTTGCGATCTGTCGCATCTCTACACTGCCTCCTTTGTCCTCCTCCAAAACAGTCTTCTGATCCCATTTTTCTTTAGAACTCCGTTGCTTCTTCCAGAAGCTTATCCAAAACTCTGAGTGCCGTTCCAATCTGATTCCCAATCCGCCGTCTTGCCATCTTCATTAAACAGACTCCATCAATGCTGGCCGCCATCCCCATTCCTACACACAGCTCAAAAGAAAACCATGCAATTCCATGCAACAATGATGGGGCGCCGCCACACAAAGTGGGTTAACACAATCATGCCCAGAACCCTAGGTTAGATCAGAGTTCAAACCACCTCCTTTCGCATCACATATGTGACCCCTCCCTTCTTAAACAGCTGAGTCCCTCAGCTTCATCTTGTCAGGTGGGGCATGAAATATCTGTAGATCTCAACGAGATCTCCCCCATTGGTTACCATCTGCATCTTGAACAATACACAGCCTACAACCTTCCTCAAAATCGAGGTTTCCTTTTCCATCAGTGTGCCCAATGAATCTGTAGGGACCTTCCCAACTTGCAATCAGGGCCCGTCTCTTTCCTGGCTTCTTCATTTTCACCATCGTTGATCATGCAATCAAGCCCTCGAACAAGTGCTTGCCTTTCTTAGCAGCATAGTTCTTCTTCTGTCGCCTCTGTGCCTGTTCCACATTAATCAGAACATTGTTATGAAGACTTGCAATGATTTCTACTTTCTGGAAAAACTATGCTGCAACAGCTTCCACATTCCCACTTTCATCCATCTCAGCAGTCAGTGCCTGCAAAAGGTTGTCTGCTCTCAATCGTGGCATCCGACCAGTGAGGATCATGAATGGGGATAATTTTGTATTAGATTGGATACCACATCGGTATCCCAACAACACCTTTGGACAACTGCTCATCCCAACAATTCACGTTGGCAAGATTGGCAGCGAGCACAGTCATGCCATGTTTTATAGTCTTGATTATGCGCTCAACCATCCCATTGCACTGAGGCCACTGTGGCGCCGTGCGTTGGTGCTGGATCGCATAATCTCCACACATAACGTCAAATCCTGCAGCCCATTCACCCCCGTTGTCAGTGAGTACAAATTTGGGAACTCCATATCTACAAATTATTTCATCTTCCAAGAACCTAGTTGCCGTCTTTGCTCCATGATCAGCAACAGCCTTAGCTTCACACCACTTCGAATAATGGTTAATGGCTACAAGAATGTATTTGTTGCCTGACTTAGTTTCAGGCAAAGGCCCAGCTGTGTCCAGTGCAACTTAGTAGAATAGATCGCACACACGAATGCTTTTCAAGTGTTCATCTACCGATCGCATACTGCCTGAACTCTTCACTTATTGGCATTGTTGGCATTCCCTAACTACAGCCTTGACATCTGCAGTTCGATTGTGCCAGAAGTATCTTCGGCGGATCTCTGCTAATGTCCGATGTTCCCCAAAATGCCCTATGTCCTCATGCATTTGCCTCACTAGATGCATCCTCTCCTCAGTACTGGGTACTTATAAGTTCTTGAAAAAGAGCTTTTGCTCCTTCCAGCAATAGTTGCTCACCCTTCTTCTGATCCTCTTGCTCTCATCCAAATCCAAAGTCTCAGCTAACATACCCCCCTTCAAAAGCGTTAAACAGTGTGCATCCTCCCATATGTCCACACATCCCGTCTTCACCTCACAATCTTCCCCATCATTTGAACCTGCGGGACTCAAATCAGGGTCCCCAAGTTCAGACATTTCTTGAGCAGCAAGAACCAGTTCCAACTGCTGCTGCTTGTTTAAGTACTGAGGTCTCTTCCTCTTGATTGCCACTGGTATGTCTTCCTGTTGCACAAGTTCATCCTGCCTTGAGCTTGCCTCTCCTGCTGGGTCCATCTTTTCAGACGGATCCTCTTCAGCAGCTACATCGAGCATAAATAGGTGATGATGGTTTGCAGAAGTCCTGTGGTTGATTCCAAAACAGCATGTATAATGCTGGATGAACTTCCTGTCCTTTTTGTTGACACCCATCCATTCAGATCTATCCCCCTTGCGAACATATAGCAGCTCCCTCTCTTCTCCAGATACATCAGCTGTGACGTCTTGGATACCTTCACCAAAGTCGTCATCATCCACAGCAGATCCAACTGGGTTTCTGCTCAATGCATCCACGTTGGCATGCTTGATTCCTGGTCGGTGCATGATTTTGAAACTAAAGTCTTGCAACAGTCCGACCCATCTACCCCTCCTACCATGTGCATCTGACATAGTTGCTAACCACTTTAGTGGTTTATGATCCGTGCGTAGGATAAAATGCTTCATGTGTAAGTACTGCCGAAAGTGCATCACACCCCAGATTAGAGCGTAACACTCTCCCTCCATTGGATGGAACTTCCTTTGAGCTTCAGTCAGACTCTTACTGGCATAAGCTACCACCCTCTCAAACTTCCCATCCTTCTGTGACAGTATTGCTCCCACACCTTTAGGTGACCAATCTACATCCAACCAGAAGGTCTGCCTGAAATCCGGCCGTGTGAGTACATGTGCATTTACCAGCGCTGCCTTCAGTGTCTGGTACGCCTGCTCACAGCTCATGTCCCACACAAATGCTACATCCTTCCTGGTCAAAGCAAACAATGGCCTTGCCAAATTCGAGTATCCTTTAACATACTTCCGATAGTATCCCATCAAACCCAGAAATGACCTCACATTCGTCACATTTCTTGGTGTTGGAAAGTGCAACACTGCCTGAATCTTCCCAGGGTCAGGCTGCATACCTTCCTTGCTCACCATGTGACCCAGAAAAGTTATTGCCTTCTTGGCAAAACAACACTTATTCAGGTTAAGCTTTAAATTGACCTCCCTGAGTCTGCAGAGGACTTTGTCCAGGTGTTGAAGATGCTCCCCCCAGTTTTCGCTATGCACATTAAGGTCATCAACAAACACCTTCAAGAATCTGCTACCCAGTTCCTTGAAAACCTCAGCCATAGTCCGAGAGAATGTGCTCGTTGCATTCTTAAGCCCGAATGGCATGACGGTCCAATCGTACAGTCCCGTCTTGGTGATCAGGGCCGTTTTCTTCACATCTTCAGGGGCCATCCTAATTTGCCATAACCCTGACTGTAAGTCTAGGGTGGTAAACCAAGTTGACTACCCTAGTTGATCGATCACATCCTCAACCAGTGGCATTGGAAACATATCTCGACACGATTGCACGTTGAGAGGTCGATAATCTCCGCAAAATTGCCTACTTCCATCCTTCTTAACTGGCAACATTACTCGACAGGCATATTCAGAGTTGTTGGGTTTCATTCTACCCAAATCAACCAGCTCGTCGATCTGCCTCTTCACTTCAGTTTCTTCCCAAAAAGACAGACGGCCCGGAGACATATTGCAAGGTGGAAATCCTTGCGTGTCAATACTGTGTTCTCCAATGGTACAGCAGCCCAACTCCTTCTTACTCCATGCGAACACGTCCTGATAATTCCCTAGCATCTTCCAGAGCTATTGTTCCCTCTCTTCTCTTAGATCATGATCAATCTGAATCTTTTGAGAGATTTCTCGCTAGTTCGTGCTCATGTTCAAGCACTCTGATGATGATGCCACTTCACTAGGAGGATTCTCATCCTTAGTCGGTCGATGTGCTTTTAACACAGCAGGTACCTCCACATACATTGCAGATTCCCTGCTGCACGCCTTTTGCTCCTCCGCATCAGATACCCATCGTATCCAGTCAGCGTAATCATCAAAATTTGAGATCTCTTCTTTCATGAATTCATCGGTCTGTTCCTGCGGCGTTAACTGCAAAATTTCTTCGGGTCCCTCCTTTAACACCAGTTCTTCAAATTCGGTGTCTTCGAATTCGGACGCTCCATCGAGCTGCCCTACTGGTTGTAGTTTTTCCACATTGTCATCCTCTGTGTCAGTGTCTGATACTGTTTCTGACACATCCTCAGAGCTACCCAATGACAATTCCTCAAAATCGACTTCCAAAGATTCACATGATGTTCCCTTTGTGTCAATAGAAGCATCCTGCTTCTGAGGCTCTGAATTTACACTCTGCAGTAGATTCACCGTAGTCAATGGTAATACTTCCACGTTCGTCCCTGGTCCTCTTCTTATCTGGATGAGTCCTCTTTCCACATCCACAATAGCTCCAATCTTCATCAAGAAATCTAGACCAAGCAACACATCATAACTATCCGTGTCTACCACCATGAAGGTCATGGCACAATTAACTCCTCCAACGCTTACAGTAACCTCATCGATCCGTCCCAGGGCCTGAGTCACGACCCCTGATGCTGTCTTGTAGCTTTTCGATCCAACAACTAAATGCATCATCCCCATTTCCCTCACCACAGCAGCAGCCATGACAGACATCGATGCCCTTGTGTCTACAAATCCTTCTATGATATATTTGTTTATTTCTACCGGCAGATGGAGCGTCTCGCTCATGTTGGTTTTGTTTACACAGATTCGACTGAGTGCCGGGACATGTGAAATGGTCGAGACCTGATCACTGACCAATTCTGCATCCTTCTTCCTGCGAGCGAGCTTTACCAAATTCTCCAAATGTTCAAGCTCCCCAGGAATCATCAAAACTGTCTCCATTGGACTAAGGGCAATTTTCCCTTTTATAAAATGTGAGAGGATTTTCAAATTGACTGTAGTCTCCCGATTCGTCGTCCTACCTTCTTCCTCAACTTCTGGAGAGGGGGCGTTGCCTGTTGGTGCCACCTCTACAGGAATTCGCCTTCGTGGTACCCAAGTATATGAAAATACTTTTTCATTGCCACACAACCTGTTAAGTTGCTGCAGCGTTGATTGTTCATCATCTAGCAGAACTTCTACAAAGTTCGCCGATCCAGCATTCGTCTTCCCATCTTTGGGTTTCTTCTAGCAACAATCCTCCGAGTGGCCCAGACCTGTGCAAAAGGTGCACTTGATTCCACAATTCTCTGTCCTGTGCGGCATATTGCACTTGGCGCATTTCTGCCGTGCTTCATGGTGCCTCAAATAGGTGGTGGTCTTGTGATCTCCTGCTTGGCAGATCTGACATACTCCTAACACATTGGAAGAGGATGATGCAGATGCTGGAGTTTGCCCATTCCCTTTAAAAAAATTAATCAGGGTGCTGTTTAAATCAACAACCTGTTTTTCCATGGTATTATCCTCGGTCCCCTCTTCCTGTTCCTCCTTGAGAGGCTCGAATGGTGTTTCACCCAATTCTCCCAAAACTGTCTCCACCTCAATTGCTGCAGCCACCAACTCCTCGATGTCTGCAAATACTCTTACCATGCACAACTTCCAAATTTTTGGCCTTAGTCTGGCCAGAAATCTCCTTTTCTGCTCCACGTCTGGGATCTGTCCTTTTCGAAACAGTCTATCCAGACGTCCAAAGCTCCCTGGGTTCTTGCTTGATGACATCCATTTTCATGCGGATGTCATTAGCATCTATAGTGCCATACTTCTGAATCATCAAAGTCCTTAGATCAGCCCAGTCAGTGGGTACGGGCTGAAGTCTGCGAAACCAATCCTTCGCTCGACCACGCAGGTTCAACTTAGCAATCTTGAATAATTTGTCTGGGGTGAGATCTCGTACTTCAGCAGCCATAATCAGCCGCTCAGCCCAGTCAGTGACGTCCTCATGGTCACGCCCCCAAAATATATCATCCAATCCTTGCGGACTCGTCATCTTTGAAAAGTTCTGCAACACAACAAGAATGCCATAGTCCCCTCCACACAAAAATCTTTCAGACAAAACTTACAGATGCAAATCAAAACGTAATCAGGATCTTGACTTCTATGTCACAGTCGTGATCATCGAAATGTCAACAAAAATATCCAAGTTATGGAGTAAATTCGGATTGTGCTCCTTCATGGATCGGCTTCAGAGGTTCGAAATTCGATGGGAACAGTGGAAAAATGCTATTCATTTGATGACTCATGTTGGAATCTCCATGGTCCTTCCTGATTTCGCCAGATCCGCCAGCTGATGAGGCGAGATCTTGACCCACTGTGCTCTACCCGAATCAAACGGTCTCCTTGTTGGAACAAGTCTTCAACACCTGGTATGTACAATCTTGCAAAATGATTTGGAGATACTTCCAACTTAGGGATCCAAATGTCCCTTAATCTAGGTATGTCGCATTGTCTCTTTGCTAATTCAGGATCAACCCTACGCAAGGTAGGAAGTGAAGAAAAAGCTCTCCTGGAGTTCTGAGATCCAAACCCAGCCCCTCGTTCCATTGGTCACTCTCAACCAGACCCTTGCACTAGTATAGAATCCGCTATGAGATATTTCTACAGCAATATCCCCAACGCGAGCTTGGTTAGGGTTTATACCTACAAGACTAACAACACCGAAACCCAGAAAACGCAAAATCGCGACTCCTCTTTGTGGTCCGCTCCGCACAGTCCAGAAATCAAATCTCCTAACTATCCGTTGTTCTCTAATCTCTTGCGTCTCTTGCTCTACAGGGATTTCTTCACCACTTGAGGAAGACATGACCTCTAATTCATTGTTTAACCCAACATCCACAGGTTGCATCAGGGTTTAACATCAGAACCTGCTCTGATACCAAAAGAGAGGGTCCATGAATTCTACAGCTAATACATTGCCTACTACAGACCCTGCCAGCCTTGTTCTACTAATCAATCTCTCATTGACATGCACCTATTCCTACTTAGACTCAAATTGGCTTATTGCCCTACTGCTTATCTGTTTGTATTTTGAAGATCGACAAACCTATCAGCACATTACTCGACTCAGTACACCTTGCAATGTCTTCTCACGCAGATGCATCAAAGTGCTTCGCATTTCAGTCACAAGTTATATACATACTCCGACAGCACAAGCATGTTCCTTCAACACAAAACAACGAATGTGATCGTTCCTGAAGTTCTTGTTCCTCTTCTACATTCTCTATTCTCCTGCAGCATGAACTTAGCTATATGTCAGACGCATCGGAAGATCAAAAACATAGCAAAAGCTCCTAACTACAGAGTTCTTCTCTGTCCTTTTTTTCCAAAACTCCACTCTCTCAGCTGTCCCTCCTCTATCTTTGCTATCTGTCGCATCTCTACACTGCCTCCTTTGTCCTCCTCCAAAACAGTCTTCTGATCCCTTTTTTCTTCAGACCTCTGTTGCTTCTTCCAGAAGCTTATCCAAAACTTTGAGTGCCGTTCCAATCCGATTCCCAATTCGCCATCTTGCCATTAAACAGACTCCATCAATGCTGGCCGCCATCCCCATTCCTACACACAGCTCAAAAGAAAACCATGCAATTCCATGCAACAATGATGGGGCGCCGTCACACAAAGTCGGTTAACACAATCATGCCCAGAACCCTAGGTTAGATCAAAGTTCAAACCACCTCCTTTCGCATCACAGATGCACAAAAACTATTTTCTACTATTGTCATCGATCTTAGTCTTCAACTAAGGGAGTTCTCTTAGTTGCTAACTCTTTCCAAGTATATTCAAAAGTGGAAATTGGCTCTTTTGGAGATGTGCTTTTTTGGAGAAGTTGAGCCCAAAGATGCAATTCAAAAGAGTAAGTTGTGGGAGTAGCAACTTGGTGGGATGGAGGCTCCCAAACAAGTACTATATAGGTAATGCAATCTCCTAATGTCAACAACTAGTCCTTGATCTCCATGGATTGAAATTTCCAGTGGCCTTAGACATTTGTCTACTTCAAGTATATTTGTGCACATTACATACCTAAAGTGTGTATAATAAAAACACAAAATTTGTGGCTGGGCAACACCAAGATGTGTTTGGTCATCAGACACATCTTGATCAGGCGATTGGGCGGTGAAGGAAAAAAGAAGGAGATAGGACCCATTGCTGATGTAATAACTTCTGTTTTGTTAGTATGGTTCAACAGAGCCCCATCAATCCAATAGGCTACTGTGTTGAATTTATTGCAAACTGTTTATCAAAACTGGCATGTACTTTAATGCCTTCTATATCTTTCTTGATGCTGGTTTTCAGGGACGACTTCCAAATAGAACAGCTCCAGCATTGAGGCGAGGCAAAGCTAAATCAAATAGAAGTCACAACTAAGATACTCCTCCAATGGTTTCATGTCTGCTTGAAGGCTTTATGGCAACCTGTGTCTCAACAGTGCCAGGGTGCATATAGTTTGGCACTATTCGCCTTTTCTGGATGTTACACATCCTCATGAAAGCTCATGGGAAAAGAGATGATCAACCAGCTTATTATGTCGGCCATCTTTTCACAAGACATGGACTTTGGTTGCTATTTTTGGAATACGCTTGGCATTACAAACTCTGGAATACCATCTGTTGCAAAATTCTACTGAAATAGGTGATTCAAACTTGTACCATTTTTGGGGTGTGATATAGGAAGGTGAGTTATTCCTCATTTACCTGACCAATCCGAGTTGTTCAAGTCCATCAAACAGATATTGGGTTCACAAGAATGAAATCTTTTTATTGCACAATAGGAAACCTATGATTGAGTAGATGGGCTCTTTACTCTGTTTAGTCAGAGCTTTTACTCTTTACTTTAGTCAGAGCTGCAGATTTCTTCCCCTAAATGTTGGATGAGGCTTGTTGGGGGTGAACTAGCAACTACCAGTACACCATGAGGAATGGACGGTGGGTGGACATGATCTCTCTCTTAAGGTGTAGGTGCAGGAACCCTACCCCTCCTATGTATGTCTCATGATATATGTATGTTCATGATAACTTTCAACGGTGTGCTTTATGGCAGGTAAAGCCCATGGGTGGAGAACATTCCCAAAATGCCAGGCAAGTTTGGGTATGTCCTCATCTTAGGACCATTATTTTGGGAATGCCCCAGCTTGGGGTTTTATCCTTTTTATCTTGGCCAATTTTGGCTGGTTGGAAATTTTTAAAATCCAAAAATGCTAAAAATGATAAAATTGCTTTGATAGCATTTAATGCCAAATTTAGCTAAAATGTCTTTATGAATGGATGATCTCAACTTGTTCGACATTACAAAATTGAAAAAAATAAAAATAAAAATGGCTTTACCCTAAAAGAACAGGAATAAGATCCTGAAAACTCGCTAAGTTTAGAACTTGGGATAGGAGGAAAAGTTACTGAACAAACTCTTGGGAGAATTCCTAACCGTATGTGCAGCGGCTGAACGCCAGTTACAACACTGGTCAGCAAGAATCCTGGCTTTTGAGGGCTCTTGTGTTTAAGTCACAATGAATGCCTACCTTGACCCAGGACCGTCCAGAAAACCACAACTTCCTCAAGCGAGTACTTTACCCTACAGTACAAACTACAAACATCTTGAAATTTTTGCAGTGTAGCTGGAGGCTGTGTTACGGTGCAGGATTATGCCTCTGGGTGTTGTGGTTTTACAATGGGCTCTATGTGTACAGTAAAGCCCTAGGTAGAGAGGGCTGTGTGGAAAATCTCAATGTTGAAGTCGAAGATCCTGCAGGAAAGGATGAGGAAGTCTGGAATCCTTGTGAAATTCGGAGTTGTGGGAGGGAAACTGCCCACCCTAATTAGTGTACTTTTTCATGGGCCAGGCTTTTACGGAAAGCATACAAACCTGCCCTGCTCTAAGAAGGTTGCAAATCTTGAGATTGTGTAAAAAGCCCAAGGACAAGAGCTTTAGCAAAATTGGGCTTGCCCAATTTTGACTCTTGACTCTTGCCTAATGTGCCTTTAATTCAGTCATACCCTTGCCCTTGGGCTCCACCCCCCACTGAGAACAAACAAATAATGCATCTGAGTGTGTTAGTGATAATTTTTTGTGGCAAATTTTCGTCATTTCGTGAAAACATTTTGGGAAAAAAAAATTCTGTCACGAATTCCCTGTTTTTCGAGGTTAAAAAAAAAAGAAGTAAATTCTTTTTGCCAATGATCTCAACTATTGTCTACAATATGAAAGGGTGTTTAAGATTTTTAACTTTTATATTTTTCATATCGCCAAATTTGGCTAAATATGCTTATGGGTGATCACCACGTGAGCAACATCGCAAAGTTGAAAAATAAAATCACTGGAATAAATGATTAGTCCTCTGTATATGGGATTCCATAATCACACAAGATGGATGGAGGATCCTAGTTATCAGAGATAACATCCCTGTTTCAATCTGACAGGCATTGTACTGCTTTGGGCACTTGTTTTTGAAGCTCATGGTGTCATCAATCTGTGCCTAGTTACCACCGATCAATCCATGCACTCCTGCTTCACACATTTTCAAGATCATCTGCAGCTGTCATGCAGTCGGCACAATTTTGGACATCAATAACACAGAGATCGAGGCTCTGAAAAAGGAAATCACAGCCGAATGGGAGGAGCTTGAGGATAGAAGCGTGACAAGCAATCATTGTCCTGTCGTTAACAGGGAACATCAATAGAGGATGTGGGTCAGATTTTTGATGAACTCATGCAAACGGTACAAGTTGGTTTTGGCATCTAATCATAAGCCATAGGCTAGTGTTGTTACTCGAGAAAACCTTGGTGCAAGGGTGCTGCTGATAGAATCCAATTGAGGACCTGTCCAACAGTGTTTTGTTCTTGGAAGTTTGGTTTGTAGCCAAAGTGCCAATCACCCACACGAACTTGATGATCATCCCTAGCAGGCTTTCTTTGTTTTTCAGGCGAAAAACTCGCCAAAATATGATACCGATTCAAATTTCTGGCGAAAAATCCCTGTTTTCTCAGAATCGTGTTGCCAACATTTAATCGAGTTCTAATTCTTTTGGGGAGAGTGTCGCCACTGGCCTGTCTACAGGCTACACATTTAATGGTTTTGTACAAAATTGTCGCCAGTTTTGTCGAAGTCTGGCTTCGGAGGCTTGCACTGCTGCTATGCTACAAAATTGAAAAAAAAAAAAAAAACACTGATCCCTAAGAAGATTTAGCCAAATCTGGCTATAAATCATATATGAAATACAAATCTTTAATCATCTGTTCATATTTTTGGCTTCACACTGAAAAACAAAGATAGAAATCTGGAGATTGAAAATATCTAATATCGCTTCATTTTAAAATTTTGAATTTCACATTTTGGCGAATCTTTTCCTACTAAAAAAAAGGGCTAAATAAAACAAACAGGTGGCTTATTGCTTAATACCTCTGCCCCCTTATGGCAAGTTCTAAATTAGTGTTGGGCAGGTATGTGATTTTGTTAATGACCACTACTCCCAGATTCTAAATATTTCAGAATCAAAGAATCATAAGTTTTGAGATTTTTTGAAAAAAAAAAAAGAATAAAAAACCACCCATTTCAGTTATTTCAGAAACCTCAAGGAACCCTAGGTTTCATGCAAGAACTGATAGAAAGACCACTGTTTTTGTACACAGGTATTTGGGTTTTTCAACTTTGGTGAGCACTGAGAACTAGGAATACATACCAAAATCAGTTGTTTGAATCTATTGAGAACCACAGTGATAAACCCCAAGAACTGCCCGGAAAACCATGGGAGTCTGTTCCAGTTTCTACTAACATCCAAACACTGGTTCTCAAAACTTACAGTTAACACTTCAAACTAACAACAATTAAAAAAAAGGAAATGTTCCATGAAGTTGCCAAAAACTGAACCCACATCTCATAGTACCACCTGGTGAACATTCCTCCGAATGTCGCACCCAATGAAATCTATCAGCGGTCTCTTCATTTGGAACAATTGTACATCATGACTTCCCGACGAATAATTGAAACCCATGTTTCCAGGGAAAAAACATATGAACCATCTCTGCCTGTGGGTGGTAATACATCACAATTAGACATGAACTATCTCTACACATGTACTAGGGTGTTGATGAACAGGCTTCGTATCTTCGTAAGTACTCAGAGTCTGTCATTACTTATGATTTAAGTCAGTCTGGAAGGGATCAAGACAATAGCCAAATTGAGGTTAGGGGCATTTCAGATCTGGACAGCATGACAATAACCAAACAGCAAGCATGAAAAGGGGGATCTCAGTCAGGCCTGCTGATGCTGATGCTGATGTTCCCAGAAAAATAGAAAAAAGAAAGAAAAAGGAACTCCCCTGCCTAAAGAAAACAGAGAACAAGAACACAATACAAAGTTAAGGATAAGTTTACATGAGAGCAAAGGTCGTACACATTTTTCATGAATCTTCAATAGCAATATGTACAATATTGACTATCTAGCATAAAATCCCCAATAATAGGTCAAACATTAATCAAAATAATGAGTTTCTGTCACCATACTCAGCAGTAACAAGAAAACCTGTGATGCTGGTACCTTAACAACTCAAAAGAGAGGGAAGACAAAAACACCCCACAAAGAAAGAGAGGGAAAACAAAGATAAAGAGAAATGGAGAAAATAAAGAATTGGAGAAAACCAGGGTTGGACAGTTATCAAAAACAGGAACAGACCTCGGACAGTTCTCGTGATGGTTTTTTGGATCCACAACCATGGCTTTCAAAAAATCAAAGAACCAATTTCCAATATACAACCACAGTTCTAAACAAAATTTTAAAATCCAAAGAACTGCCATTATTACCAGCAATTCGTTACTAGCTCTTTCAAAGGAATGACCACTTCTTTGAGGTTTCTGAAATAATCAGAACCAGAAGTTCTCTAATCTTGAAATATTTAAAAATACCAGAACTCACAGTCATTAACATAACAAAATACCCACCTAACACTGGAGAAAACCCAGAAAAGGAGGAAGAAAACAGAAAGGAGGAGAACATTGAGCGCAAGAACATTAGAGAATCAAGTGGGGTTAGACAAGCTCCCCACTTAGGATTCAGAAACCTTGAAAATTATCCTTTTGAACATTCCACTGGCAGAAAAAACAGAAATCTTCCTTGGTTAAGTAAACCTCTGATTCGACTCAAAAGAAACTGTTCATCATTTCTATATCAACCAGATAACTGCACCTTGAACAAGTGTCATTCCTATTTGTGACAAGAACAGTAGAAAATCTTAGGAAAAAGCGTTCGCAAGAAGGGGCAAGTGGAATGTGGTGAAAGCAATGTGCGCGGTCAAAATTTACCTTGATCATGGATATGGTGACTTGAGTTTTACACAGACAGCCACACACTTGACCAAGAGCCAAGCCCCTTCAATGCCTTGGTAAATTCAATAACCACCATCATACTTGCCTGCAAATCAAAAGGTGGGCCTAAAACACTACCTTTGCAATACTAGTGTACAAATGTGCACCCCTGTAGTTTGATGAGTCATGGCTTTCATAAGTTAGAATTGTATCAACTTGCACTCTTAGCTCGTTTACACAAGGAATGCAAAATTTGTGGGACCAAGCAGATACCGTCTCATGGTGCACGTTGGTATACTGCCCCTGGCCGAAGCTCTTCTAATGAATTGAAATCCCTGAAACCCCCCACCTCTCGCAGGCCTGACCAGCCCCTCCGTGACAGAAACTCATGAAAATCGTCATCTGTGAAGAGTGTTCGATTCTCTGTGGTGCCTGTCATGCGCCCTGACTCATCATACAGGCACACCTTCACTGTGAACCCTGAACTCAGCAGCAGTCATTGCAAGGAAAGACATCAATCAGTTTCCAATGAGAATGCAAACCCCTTTACAACAACTCTTTGGAAATTGGAAAGCTTGAAACTCTGGGAGATGTTTCGTGGTTTTGTGACACAACAAGGCACAGCTAAGAAGCTTGGCTGTGATCAGTTGGTGTTGTCTTGGTTATTGTTTGACCAGGTCCCAATAATGAATGGATAAAACCAATATTAACACATGCTATGTGAACTACACTTGGAACGTTATGTTCAAAAGCCTTTCTACAGTAAGTTCCCAAACAACATTGCACTCTCTGAGGATTATAACAGTGGTAGCTTAACTGTTTACAAAACCCAGTTGCAAAGACTTATGAAATTTTGCTAGTGCGGATAATACACTCAGCACTGTCAGTCATACATCAGAAGGAAAAATGAAGAAAGAGGGACATGCCTGGATCCAGATTGAGAGAATATTGGCCTTGTGGCATGTTACGACTCAATGGTTGAATCACACCCTCATCATCTTCCAACCAAAATGGCCGCCTTGATCTGAGGCCACAAGAAGTCTTGATCGACTCCTTGATTGACTCAAATGGTCCATCTACTCTAATCCTCCGTGTCATGTCCCCAAACTTCACTACAATGACCTTCCCTCTTGATAATTGGCCACCTCCACCTGCATTACTCCAAGACCATTTTTGAACTTAGAAAGCAGCACCCTGTATCTCATAATCTGTTTATCTAAGGTGGTTACAATTGAAAGCAGCTTCCTTTACTTTGCCTTGCATTACTTCCTCATGCTCATCTGCTCAAATGGACTCAACATTCTTAAATGTGAAACGTCAGAGCTGCTACACATTTTCACCAACAGTGATCAGCAAGCACATTTGAAGTCACTGAAAACATAGGGCAGATTGGAAGGTAAGGATACAGGAATCTGGGAACTAATGAACAACAAAACCTGAACATTGGGATTTCAAACACAGGCTAAGCAAATGCAACTCAGCATACATATCTATGAGATTGCAGAGGAAATTTCACAATTACACTTTGAAAGTAACCAATGTGTCAGTTCCAGCAAAATCAAAACTAACACAACACCAATGAGTGCAGTCATAACCTTTGGAGTGGCACTCAAAAGGTATTAGATCATCCCTTCATCATGGATAGAAGAACTGATTAGCTGCCATTACTCCCTCACTGACTTCATCAGCTCCCAAACAGCCTTGGGTTTAGAATCTAGATAAAGTGTTTGGTAATCTGTCCAAGCTATCAGGCGAACAATTATCCAAGAACCTGCATCCTGAATTTCTGTCACATTTTTACCAGGCACAACAGGAAGCCTCTGTCATGATCTTGGCTAAGACTTAAGAGACATGACTGAAAAAAAGAAGAGTGAAGTATCCTCATTCAAGCTGCATTCAAGATTCTGAGGGCAAGCTTCTTGTCATTTTTTAGCTTGCCCCTGTACAGACAGGGTAAGCATTTAAGGTGCCTGAAGGATAGGGAGAGACCTATACAGAGGGGGTAGTGGTAGAACCTCAGCTTACATGTAGAACAACCACAGCTGGGCCACAGACTTCACTGATGTTCACACTACAGTCCTCGTTCCAAACAAACAACTGCTGATGAATAATCTGACCAGCATGCTTTGAACTTGAAGGACAAATTCAGCTCATTAGAGTCATTGTCACCTTTTCATACTGCAGACAAAGTTTCTTTTGCAGTACTGCAAATGAAGACTTTGTCAGTCAAGTTGATACATGGGATACAGAAACACACCACTTCTTCACACCAGTCCAACTGATCATTCAGAAAGTGCTGAGCTACCACATAGTCATGTTGTTCAGGGACCACATCAATCAACAAAGAACAGAATAACAATGGAAGATTTCCCAGTAATGGGAATCACTACACAACTAAAATCAATCAGCAATATCAACAACTTAATTTTCTAACTTAGACACATCAATGCCAAGCAAGTATAGAAAGAACACTGCACCATTTACAGAATGGCTCCCATACAGCTTGTGAATGTTGGAAAAGGAGCTACAATCAACAATCATGGCACACTTGTCCAAACTGCAATTATGACATGGAGCAGGTCTGTGGACATGAATCCACAGGGTTTCAGTCCACTTCACTGTTCCATTAACAGTGTAAACTAACATGATTTGTTTCAAATATAATGGACCCACAAGTAAGCAGGAAAAAGAAGGCAAAAAGCTCAAAACATGGGGACATTCTCTCTAACAGTGGGCAGGAAAGCAAAGCATTTCTTTGCATGCATCAAAAGTCAGGTTTGGCACATCTTTGAACTTTTCTTTCCAAACTGAACCTTACATGGAGACAAACAGTGTTATGGTTTATACACTTATGAGATCGAGATTGCAGAGAAAACTCAAAACTAAAACTTTGAAGATTACAATATGCGAGCTCCAGCTAAACCAAAACAAACACAACAAGAATGAACTCATGCAGTCTTAACCTTGTGAGTGTCAGTCACAAAGTATCATACTGTCACCTCCATAATGAATGGCAGCTGCTAGCCATTACTCTCCACTGACTTCACCACCTCCTGGTGCCAGTGTAGGTAAGTCTACAATAATCTGCTCAATATTCTGGGCAGACAATTAGAAGAAAAACTGCATGCTGAGTTTCTCTGCAATGCCTGAAGCAGTTTGAAGACTCAGATGTGCTGTTACTCTTGGCTAGTGCTCAAGAGCCATAACTAACCAAATAAGTAAAAGCATGATCCTCATGCAAGCTGCAACAAGCTTGAGAAGGTAAGCATCATGTTATTTTTGCTAAACACTGTACAAGCAAGCAGTGAAGTCAAAAGTATAGCAAAGTACATAGCAAGTGGTGCTCAGGGTCTCTGAACACCCTGAACATATCAAGCTGGGTCTGTGCTAAGGTTTACAGTGGGATAGACCAGCCAACTAATTTGGACTGGCTCCTCACCAAGAATCAATGCCATTAGAATGGGCCATGTCAATGATGCAAACATTGACTGGTGATGAGTCAACTCTAGCCAGATCCATGGCTTGCAACAAGGTTTTGATTGCTCTCTGGCAAGGAAACAATGACCTTGCAACCTAATCCCTCATGTCAGCACGGTTTATCTTATACGAGTTCATATGATCATGAGAAAATTCTTTGAAGAACTTTTCTTAAGAACTTTACAGATGGATGCAAGGCTTCATAGCAGATGAGGTGGTTTGCCAGTAAACCATCAAAAGGTACTGGAAGTTTCTTAGGCATCTCAAGCAGCAGATAAAGCATTTTACATTGGCAGCGAGCACCCAAGTTGAATTTGCACCCAACGCATGAAGAGATATCATAACTTCCATATATTTTTGTCTCTTTCCTTCCTCCTCGCACTGTGACTGACAGATTGCAATATATTGGTAATGGAACTCATGACAGCAGACTTGAACTCATGTGACTCTATGCCTCACCTCACCTGCAACTTGAGAAGAATCTTAACCAAAACCAGAGAGCAGATCATCAATTTTATGCATGCTGTGAATTGGCATATTCTGTGTTTGCCACAGGTTATGGTGCATTATCATGTGTCTTGCCAGTTTGCTTCCAAATGCCATGGATGCACTATGGCACGATATGGTGGTTGAAGAAATAGCAATCTTCCATATCAATGTGATCATCACTCATCACTTGCATGCAGGCATTCAACGTCCTGGAACATTCCAGCTCTCTTCCAGTCACTCAACTTCACAGGAGCAAACTTCCAGGCTCTACAGATGAACAGAAACAGGTGAGCCACTGAAACGTTTTCAAACAATATCTACAGGTACCTTTTGATGGGAGCTGCAAGGCATCCAGCTTGGCTGGGCTTCTGTACGGGATGGACTTGGCTCGATCACTCAGAAGCTCCTCCAGATCTTTGAAGCATGCCACTCTTGATGTGCCTTTGTCTTGTACCTTGGCCTTCTTGTACTCTTTAAGCAGATTGCGCCACTTATCTGTGCACATTGTAGGAGAGCGGTCATAGCCGCGCTCCTTCATTTTCTGAGAAATTTGCTCCCAGAGATGCTTGTTGCTCTTGGACGTGTTGAACATATTGTCCATCTCCTTTCGATATGCAATCAATGCTTTTATCTCGTCCTGCACCCATGTTTCGGCCCTCTTCTTGGGAGCCTTGATCTCTACATCCTCACCAGAAGTATCTGCAAGAAGCATCTGGTGCATAGTTGCCAGCTGATGGGAGACAGGAAGCTGTTGTGGTGGTGGTGCCACAGTGTTCATCACTACATCCATCTCCTCAACACTCTCTTTGAGTCCGTATACACACCACCACCGGTCTCTTCTCTCTGATCTCTCACGTAATCTCTCGTGTGCCTCTTTGAAACAACACCATCTTTTTCAAAGCTGAAGGTACACAACCACCGCGCCTACTGCAATGCTACCGGCAGAGAACCCAAAGACGTAGTACTGTGCTCAGAAACGATCTTAATAGATCTAAAACATACAGCGGCAGCTAATCTTCTTCTACCAACAAAGTGTACAATCACGAAAGGATTACGAGAAAGAATATGGTAAAGGGGGGAACACAATCATGCCTGCTGATGTTGCACTGGATCAATATCATCAGCAGCAGCTGTCTGTCGGCAGCAGCGGCTCTCACCTTCATACATCCTCTAGAGCGCTTTGTTAATTTTGCATTTCTTGCAACGAGCAGTTTTCAGGCTTCGTAAAGAAGGTCTAGAGGGAGAGGTCTTCACAGCACCTCGTCACTGACATCACTGGAGCATGCATGCTCCTTTGTGCACTGATGAGATCGGTCTGAACAAACCACCACGCTGCGAAGGGAAGATGTTCACAAGAGAGCCAGGAAGTTCAGATATCAAAAAGAGAGAGAAAGCGGTGGAAGAATCCGACACCAGACTCCTGGAGCTGCACGTCCGGAAAGTTTATAGACGTACTGCTGCTCGCTGCATGAATGGTACTCACGTCGTCGTCAGACTTCAGATACACCTTTGAAAGCTTAAGAGAGTTTGCAAGCTTTTCGAAAGCTGAAGAAGAAGATGCAGGATGGGCGAAAAAGCGGCGGAAGTCGGTCAAGAAAATCCTGAAGAGCCTGGCGCAGACTTCGCAAGTTCCGGACTTAGCCAGGACCGAAAACCTCTATGATCAACCAAACCGAAAGCTCGAAGCTCAACAAACACAATTCATCTTCCACGCGACAGGGTAGTATTCCAGCGGCAGCAAGCTCAGCACGGGGAGTCACAAAAAGCCTGCGATGGATCAACTACACCGAGTGTGTTTCACTGCTGCTGCAAGCGAGATAGAATAGTTTCCGTAGACGCGTTTGCTAAGAGATACAATAATGCTCGAAGCAGGCAGGCAGGCAGGCACGTCATGAATTCATCCTCTCGGCTAGCTAAGCTCGCTGCTGTCTGATTATTGCAGAAACACCACTGGAGCGTTCCTACATCTACCGATGTTGCACCACAGCAAGAAGTGAAAAAAAGCCGCCTTGCCACCAACACATGACTATAACATCCGAGTTACGATCGCAGTACTGCATAGATCATATTAGAGTTTGCCGTCTGCTGTTGTCAAACACGAAGAAGGAGAAGGAGCAACGAAGCTCAACGTCTGCCGCCGGCGGATTGAGCGGCACAAGTGCTACAAGGAGAAGTCTTTCGCAGTGATACAAAAAGGTATCGCTACAAGGAGAAGTCTTTCGCAGTGATACAAAAAGGTATCGTAGCAGCCACTTTCAGTGCTGTACCTGATTGAAAATGAAGACACGGTAAGCTACCAGAGCTTTACTTTCCACCCAACCGCCCTTCAGAGATATCATCACATCGTATAACGTTGTAACCACCCGTGAAGAGACGGCCATTCGCAACTCGATCTTACAGGTTGATCACGACGAAGGGAGGCTGCTTCTGCTGCCGCCACTCAAGACTGCGCTTTCACATTCAAGAAATCCAACCCACAAAACAAGAAAAAGAAAAAGAAAAAAACCTTCGCACACAAAATCCCTGATCGGTCCACCACCCACGACGTGCGCATTCACGCCGCACTTCTTCTACACAAGTTTAAATATCAGCAGCGGGCCACCCACAACTTCTTGCTTCTGCTGGTGGTGGTAAATTCATCACGGTCGAAAGAGCTGGACTTCGGAATATATTTTCATCAAAAAACAGGCCGTTCCAGTTTTTCTCACCACGCCATCTGATATGCTAAAAGACTGAGCCCTAGTAGTAACGGATCTTGCTCGGTCGAAAGCGGGGCGATGATGCTTGAGCCAGCCAGTAGATAGCAGTCTCATCATCAGCTCAACCGACTATCTCAAACACCAGCACCGCGACAGACAGCCCAAAGATGAAAAGAAAAGACCCATCGGACACATACATCAACCACAAAAATAGGTACACACCAACCACACACTCCGTCCCTCCTTCGCTCGCTCGCTCGCTCTCTCTCTCACACACACAAAAATGGGCCCTTCCGAAAAGAGCACCCACTCACGGGTCCCCTACCCTGTCCGCACGAATGCGAACAAGTCACCGCCAAAAGTCTGTTGTTCTTCCGGGGTGCCGATTGATCGATCGATCAACCCCCCTCGGGACATCTCTCTCACACTGTTCCGCAGCCAAGTAGTGATTTTTTAATGAATGTTTTTAAAATTTTTAACGTTGCTCAAGTGACTAATTATCCAAATGTATATTTAGCCAAATTTGAGGATGTTCAAAAAATTAAAGTAAACAAATTCTTAATCACCCTTTCATTTTGCAGGCACTTGTGGCATTTTTTGGCGGATTTCTTTTAAACAGCGAATTTCACAAAATGGCAAAAATTGCAAAGGTGTTTAGGGTTTGCAGCCCAGCATTTTTGTTGAGATTTCTTAATGTAGCTTAACTGGCCATCAACCATAGGAAGATGTAGGAAAAAATGGCAATCATCCCTAGGAAGATTTAGCCAAATTGAGCTATAAATCAGATATGAAGTACAAATTTTTAATTAACTGTGTATATGTATGGCTACACACTGGAGATTTTTTTTCTCTTCTCTGGCCAGCATTTTATTTGTGGCAAATTCTCACCACTTAGGAACAAAAAGAGAGGGGAAGGGGAGGGGGCTGCACTCATACAGAGCAGTTTTCTGGAAAAAATTGGACCCAGAGTCGTCATATTTAGGAAAAAAGTAAGTTGCAATGACTATATTTTAGACCCTAGGTTCTAGCTTGATGCAAAAATATAACAAGCTTCCAAAAGAATTCTTCTTTCCTCTCTAACCTGTAGCTGAATTTGGCTAAGTCCTCTGTGGATGATGGTCAGGCCAGCTACCTCACGAAATTCCAAAGAAGAAGGAAAAAAAACACAAAAAAACTCTGCATTATGAGGATTAAATATCCTCCAGAATCAATTCATTTTCGATTTTTTAATATAGTATTTTGGCGAAACTTCGCCAGAGAGAAAAAAAAGGCTGGTTCAGCCAATTGCACATCCATGCAAGCGCGATGACTGTCGTCGTTCCCGGATGAAGGGTATCAAAAACTAAGTGCACGTTTTCCTGTCTCACCACCGCACCGAAAGGTAAGGACTGAGTGCCCGTTTACATCCGTTAAGAGGGTCTTACATTCCATGTTATTATTACTTAGTCCTGCCTCCTGTCAGCACGCTTGTCAGGATGAGGCCCTCAGCTAATATAATGTCACCAGGACAAGGTGCGGAAAATCCATTGCTGATCAAATTGTTAACTTCTCGCATTCACATTTGGTTCTCTCATCTCCCCACTGGGACCTTTTGTTTTTTTTTTTTCCCCTCCAAATTTTCGATATTAAAATTTGAATATTTTCTTTTCAAAACATAACAATAACTCAGAAGAATTTTCTAAATTTTCCAAAATCAATTGCTGCTCCCCACATTAATCGGGCATGGCCTATCCTGATTCATTAGCATGGCTATTGACAATAATACTCACCCAATGCAAGTTTCTGAAATTGACTGGCCTTCATAAATGGAGTCCATTAAGTGAGACCCATACTTATGAGAACACAAACTTAGATTTCTGCTTTTGTCACTATTGCAGGTAGTACCACCAGTCAACATCAACTGAAAGTACCGTATGTGCAATTCTTGGAACCCCATAGAGAGTGGGGAGTGAGACTCCAGACTCCTCCAGAGGTTGCTGATGACAAACCTTCATGTTGAGACTTGAGACTGAACAAAATTGGTTTAAAAATGACCTTCCAAAACAGTTGCCAATACCAGCATTGCATTGCAGAATGTTCTCCAAATCAATTTCCCCAGCCCACCTTCACTCTTTTACAGTGAGTGTAGATTTCTTTTAGTGACAAGTTTTTCGCTATTTGGGGAAATCCAAAAGTTGAATAAAAAACCACTGATGAAAGTACTAAAATTACTTGATATTTCTTACATGTAGTAAAATTTCCTCGTTTGGTTATTCATTCTCAGGTAACTGGGAATAATTACAATGTATTTCACCAATTGAAGAGAGAAAGAAAGGTAGAAAACAAACACTACTTTAACTTACTCTCAATCTCAGCAATCTCGCCAGAGCCCAACATGCTGGATAATCATGCCCTGACAGGGTTGCATTAATGAGCCTTTGGACAGCATTACACATGTACTACATAATCTAGATTGCCAGGTTCCGACTTCCAACTGTTGCCATATTCGATGCCATTGCAAGGGCGCATGTTTCAGTTTTGGGATGACCGTTTTAAAGCTTTGGATGTATGTGTCGCTATACTTGAACATAGGGAACTGAGTTGCCCAGCCACTGGCTAACTTAGGTGAATTATAAAAAAGCCTGGTAGACAACTATCGAGAGGCAGGGATCAAACTTTAAACCTGGCCAATCCAACAAATCCGCCTTGTTGCCAGGATCCTAGAATCCTAACAAAACAAAACTCATTGATGATGGTGATGATAGTTCCTTCACCTTCTTGGGTAAGGCCTCTTAAAGGCTATATTCAACCTGGGAAATGATAAATTTGCACTTAGAGACCCTGATTTAGTCTGGGTGTGGGGTATTTACAATGATTAGAAGCAACAGCAAGAAAATAAAGGACTTTTACCATGGTACCAGTGTGGGTGCTGGTTCACCCAAGGTGTCTTGGTAGGCCTTAGCTGAACCAGCACTTAGATTTGTACCATTATGAAAATTGAAAACCCCAAACTTTTTCTTGTGTTGTTGTTTTTAAAGAGTTATAAGTATCATATCCTTAAACTAAATGAGGTTCTCTAGTCCAAATTTCACATTTCCTGGGTTCAATGTAGCCGGCTAAAGGCCTCCCTCAAGACTATGAATGTAGCAGTGTAGGTCCTTCTGTGCTTGTTTGCCCTGGCCTTTACTAAACATTACCTAGGACTAAATGAGGGTCTCTGAATCCAAATTTAACATTTCCATTGGTTAAATACAGCCACACTAAGATGCCTCGCACAAGAAGGTGAAGGTGTTGGTTCACCCCAGCCATCCTCATAGGGTGGCATTCAATGGCTATGGTGAACCAGCACCCATGTTGGTACCTTGTCTTTTTGAGAGGGGCCTCTTCGTGGCCATATTAAGCCCCAAAAATGTTAGATCTGAACACAGAGACCCTGATTTCATTCTAGCATGGCATATTTGTAATATTTAGAAATAATTTAAATGGATTTTGGGTTATAGACCCATGGTACCAACATGGGTGCTGGTTCACCCAAGGTGCAAATCAACATCACATGATCAGCCAAGCAAAAATGGCAATGAAGATAGACAAGTACATTAGGCATCACAATGTAGATATAGATTGGTGTGCTAAATGTGTACCTCCTACCTTGTAGAAGGAATATGTTTGGGAAAAGACATATATATTATTTTCTTTTTTGAAAGTAAAAGTCCTACTGGGATTTCTGCACTGCACTCTGCATTTAGATGTTAGGTTCATTTGTGTAATTTAGATATTACGGAATTTACACTAGAGAAATTTTATAAATTAAAACTTCTTACCTGTCCTTCCAATGGACACCTATGAAATTGGATGTAACATGATTTTCTCCAAATTTAAAAAAAATCCTAATTTTTGTTTTGTTATGTTAAACATATACCTATTTACCTCTAGAGAAAAAAAGAAGTTAGCCCTTGCACCAAGAAATAGGAGCTTATCTTTCTGCAGGCTTTCCACATAGGTAGACTTGCCCCTAGCATCAGCCCAGGGAAAAAGGACTGTGATGCCTAAACGTGGTTACAAATATATATTTTTAGGCATTCAATGAGGTCAGCACTATGCGTAAAATTGGTTGAGTTTTGCCCTTGTTAATGATGGGGGCAAAGGGACATTGAAGAGTTTTTATGCCTTGTTCCCCATATGTTCGCAATAATGTTCCTAATGCTGTTCCCAATTTGTTGTTGATGAGTTCATTACATTTATGTTGTTCCTTCTCGTGTCCCCACAAGTTCCTCACATTTGTTCCTCAAATTTATAGCATATTCTTTACACATGTTCTCATGTTTCCCTGTAGTTCCCATGTGTCTCCCCATGTGTTCCTTAGTTTTATCCCTTATGCTCTGCCAAATGGTCCCAATGTTGTTCCCACAGTTCTTTCAAGCATCTTCTTTAGTTTTATCCATTTTTGTTTGTCAAATGTTGTCCACCCAGTTTAAATGTCTCCCCATGTTGTCAATAACCTCACATTTTATCCCATATTCCTTGCCGAAGTTCTTGCTGTTGCACCCGGGTTTGCCTCCGCATTTTTGTGTCCATGTTTGTAACCACATTCCTTACTAAACACTTAAACTATCTATACACATGGCAAGCCACCCACATGGTGAGTTCCAGCATTCTTCATTTGGTAACTCTTGGCTATTCTCAATCTTTAGATGAGTGGGATTAAAGCTCTTGCAAACTTTCTAACTGGTTTGAGATCTTGTTATCCAAAATGATCATCTTCCATCTCATGACCTAATTATAGACTTGTCTAGTTCAAGGACTTATCACATTGAGGATATTTCCTTGATCCCCTTCTCTAAGCCTTCACTCATAGGTACCTATGCAACTCCCAAGTGTTGTCAAACTGGGAGTCTAGCCTAGCTCATCACTTAGATTCATAACCTAAAATGTCATAGGTTACCTCATGGAGGTCCGAATTTGGACCCCAATTAGGTGAGTCCTTTTGCTGAGGGTCTGCTTACGAGGTCATGTCCTCTGGCTTGAGGGTTTGCTTAGAAAGGCATGTCATTGATTCTTTTGTCTTGCACTGGAGATCCAAATGGAATGTTATGTAAGTCTATTTTAGGATTTTTCCGAAGTTTGGAAACCTCAGTTATGAGAATGTCCCAAGTGTAAAAACAATTATGATACCAACAATTAAGAAAGCCCATAAGAGAAGAAAAAGTTTGACCTTTGAATAGCACCCATCACTAATTAACCTTAAATGCATGGAGTGTCTTGGATGTTTTTTAACATTCCTATCACTTGGATTGTAAAAACTTTGAAATAAAAAAATTGAAACATCAAACAAACAAATCAATCCTTGGATCATGGATGAAGAGAATGGGTAAGTTGTGACAAAAAATTGAAGCTCAATGATTTGGTGGATGATGAGATCGAACACTTGGATTGGCACCATTTGATAGGAGCAGGTGCTACCCAAGTCATTATCAAACTTTGAGCAAGCCTTAAAGGCTAATAGTGCAACCTTCACACCAACCATTTTGCAGGCCTAGGGACGTTTGAAAAATGAAGAGCACCAGACATATCTACAGTTTTGGATTTTTTTAAAAATAAAATGGTTTTGGGTGTTATTTTAGTATTCACTTTGCTATGAGACATAATTAGACATATATATGTATATTTATTTAACAAAAAAGCGTAAGGGAGTCAATCCAGCCTCAATGTCTGTTAAGGCTACCTTGTTATGATTTCACCCTCAGTTAAAGGCCTCATTTTAATCTCCTAAGTAAAACCACCCATAACTCACCACCAATAACTCTACTAGACCACACTCGAAAACATCATGAAAAATGTAACACTTAATAAATTTTTTAAAAAATAACAAACACCCAACAAGGGAACAAGGAATAAAAAAACACCAAAGTCCAAACAAAACTCAAAACCACAAAACACACAATGGGAAGCCCAAAGAGGAGAAACCAAGTACCATAGGACTTAAACCCATCACCTGTAGCACTAAGAAAGTAGTGTATTGTATCCTTTCCCACCTACCTGCTATCATCTCATATAGGTGCAACACATGTTAAAACCTAACATCATGTGGTTGGCTGGTTCTTACCTTTGAGAGGTGATTGCATGCCCCACCCCCTAGCCCCGCCCAAGTTCTCCCCCAAAAAACATTGACATGGCATTCTGGAGTCATCATGTCTTTTGAAGCCTGTGATCACACTTCACATGGCCCAACAAAATAAATTTGGGAAAGAATTAAGTTTATGGTTGCTAGACGATGAAACCCTACCAACCATAAACTAAGCAAAGCACCCAAAATAAGGGAAAACAAGGAGCAAAATGGAAGGAGCCACATCCAAGAAGACAAATGAACCACCTAAGAGAGTGAACCACACGGAATATCAAGTTTCCAAAGCTAGATTGCTATTGATATAAAATTTCTATCATTTTTGGTTTATGAGGTGTTTAGGGGGTTAATAAAAATCACATTAAAGTGCGACTGAAAGATATCTGTTCCCCTAGTCCCTGTAGGGAAAGAAAGACCCTTGTACTCTAGCCAGGGACATGGACGTCGGAAAGCGGCCACTTTTAGTAAAATATGTCATCTTAGGCCCGCCGCCGCTTGAGAACCAAAAAAAGAAATTCTCGGAAAACAAATTGATAAAAGCCAAAAAGTGATATTCAGGCGTAAAGAATGGGCCTAACGTAATGTGTCAGATTTGGGTGCATCCCGAGGCAGAAGGAATTGACGATTTAATTTGGAACGTTAATAAAGAGTCGTCCTTGATTCTTCCCATGCAATGGTTCCCCCCATTCTATACTAATTTTAATTCAATTCTGTGCAGCACTAAATATCTTTTTATTGGAACCCACCTACTTATGTAATTTATGGACAATTGTTCAATGGACCAAACCTTCACTTTTGTCATTCCAGGAGAAATTTATTCATTAATTCACTGTATCTTTCCCCTTAATTTAATAGCTTCTTTAGTACTCCCAATTAAGGCCAGCCAATAAGTTACAATGTCTGACGCTGTCTGGGAGGGTCCTAGTCAGGGTTTTTTTTTCTTAAATTCAATTTTGTGATATCGAAAAGATAACCATTTTCACAGAAAAGCAAAATTATTTTACAATTTACACCAGAAAAACTTCCCCAAAAAATTCAATTTTTTTCCAATAAAGTGACAAAACTTGCTGAATAGAATGATCACACCTAATTCTTTTGCATCCACAGAAATTCATTTCTTCATTTTTCTAATGTAACTATGTTTCAAATAGTTATTATAACTATGGTAATTCTCTAACCCCCTTGCGAGAGAAGAGATTTGAGAAGCTACCTATTTAATTAATTCTCAATTTCTCCCTCTAATCATTTTCTCAAATACTAGCTCGTAGCTACAGAGCCTTTAGGTTTAAAAAGAGTTTTCTCTCATTTGGTGGTACTGCTTGGTTGGCGAATGCAATACATCAAATAAATATATAAAATGGTTTATAAATTTTGAAGATTTTCTTTTGTTCACCTCTTTCATATTTTTGAAAGAAGCTATTTGTGTGGAAATGTGGGAAATCCGAGATCAGACCCATGGATTTAGGTGAGTTGATGGACCAAATGGATACTTCCAGCCTCATATTAGAATGCCTCTATCTACTCTATTAAAAAAAAACTGGGATTTGTGAAATTGTTTTCCCTCAGAAACCTGAGAAGGAAGCCAAACCTAAACATGGAGATAGTTGGGCTAACTTGACGTCCTTTAAATTCTCCCTCGTCTTTTTATACCTTTGTACATTTTTCAAATCAGTGGTGTGTGTGTTTGTAAAATAAAAGTTTTGCAAGGTTTTGATGAACTAGAGGTAAAAGTATCCTTTCTTTTCTCTGAAGAAGGGACCCCCTTTTGTTTTTCTGAGTCAGCAGCCTATGTGCTGTAAAAGGTGTAGCTTAAGGACCCATCAATCACTAACCATGTGCTTAGGTAACTGATTCTTGTTAATGTAGAGAGGAGGAGGGGGAAAAGAGGAAGAACAAAAGTAGAGAGTACCTAGTGACACAGAAACTGACTGATACATGTGCACAGTACACACCTGTGTCGGGTGGGTATGTTGAATTTTGTGTATTGGTTTGGCTACGTTAAGCTTTTGAAACTTACATCAGCCATGTAAAGGTGTATGCTATATATATACTATAAGAAATTGCAATCCAGGTCAGGGTGGTGCATCCGATTTGCAAAGTTATCCATCTGGGAAAGTGCAAAAATCCTATGGCAACCATTTCTTCCATGGATGTAATCAGGTAAATGTTGGATTATGGGTGGAGAAGAGGGAAAATATTAAACAGGCCAGAGGAAATGAGTGCAGTCAGTACAAAAGTACTGCTGCGATTTTTTCCTCCAATCTGCCCATTTGCCCGGGTTATTTTCACCTTGTCATGCCAAGGCATGTTTTGAGTCCATGTTATGCACATTATGAACACACTAGGGGTATAAAGGGATATGTAACATATTACTTGGCATGCTATATCAGTTTACAGGTGCAAAATATGCTGTAATATATGAGGTTACAAGTGCAAAACATGCCTGGGTGTCACTTGATAAGATATGGATGGGGCAAATGGGCAGACTGGAGGAAAAAATCGCAGCAGTGCTTTTGTACTGACTCCATTCATTTCCTTTGGCCTATTTAATGTTTTCCACATTACATATAGTAAAGGAAGAAAGTTCCTTCCCCTGACTCTGGACGGACAGTGGCTATAGACAGTAGCTAAATATAGCACTGCTCTCAACCGCCTTAGGGTTACCCTCCCAGAGTGCATGTATACGGGGTTACAGGAACTCTTACTCCATGCCAGGCAAGTGCAAAAACAGAACAATGTTCAAAAAGCGCATAAATAAATAGGGGTTGCATGTTAGTGTCTTGAACCAAAGTGGGAAATGTGAAGAATGGGGGGGGGGGACCAACGGTTGTTTGAAAAGATAAAAGTTTTTTAAAAAAACCAAAAACATGAACCAAACATTGTTGAAATAACACACCTGTGCATTATGCACGGGGCACACACTAGTAATGTGCCCCTAGTAATGTTGTAAGGGAGGTTCATGCACAAGTGGGTTCTCCTGAAGGTGTGAAACTGAAGGTGTTCCCAAACCCTGGGCGAACTCATGATACAAAAACCTCCACACATGTAAATAATTTTTTTTCAATGAGAACGTGAGACTATAGAAGAATAAAAGGAAAGATTTCCCTCAGGAGAAATGTTCTTTTCTTTGGGGAGATCCCTCAAAGCACATAGAGGAATAAAAAGACAGTTGTTTACACATTGTAAAAATATGCAAATGCATATGAAATGATTTTGACCTTAGTTAAGTTGATTAGTTTTATTTTGAACCAGTTCAGGTGTGAACAGGTTTTGAAATATTTTGTCATGGATATATTTTAAAGTTGTGTGATTTCAAATCACTTTTGGTGATTTAAGATTTTAAAGCATAATGTTGGTTTGGTTGCAAGTTTTTCCCATGTTATGTGGTTTTATTTGATTTATGGTTTTTGTCACTTCTATGTTTTGGGCTTGGATTCTTACTTGTTGTAGGTGATTCACATTTTGAATCACCAATAGGCTCAACATCCCTATAGATTTAATTTGAACCATCACAAATGTAGCATCCTTTTGTGATTGGGTTTTGAAGGTGGATACCCAAATTAAGGTTTAGGGTTCATCACAAAGGTGACACAAGATTCAAGGGATAGAAACATTGTTACTAGTGGTTTCACCAAACATGGGGTGGTGTGGTTTAGACCACCCACACACCACCTTCATCATCATCTAGGGGAGATTTTTAAAATTCAAACCTAGGTTCACCACCAAGTTTGATAACATGGATGAAATGTATGGAGCCTCCAAAAGGCATTATCAATATTTAAAGGTTGTTAGCACCATTGAGCTAGGTGATTTCATTCAAGAATTTGACAATTGGTGTGATATGCAGTAGATGCATAATCCCCAATTGTTCACACCCTTCATGCCATGGAAACATTTGTTCCAATATTTGGAAGGGTTGCTTATGGATGATTATCATGAATTTAGGTGTGCCCATGATATTTCAATTTGAAAAGTGACAACTATACTAGTCTCTGAATTTTGTTTTTATGATTAGGGGAATTATGGCCCCAAATGGTGCAACAATAACTCCCAATAATAGTTCGGCAAGTGGAAGCAAAATTGTTGGTGGTAATGGAGCCATTGGAAGTGGTGGAACTATCGGATGTGGTGGTGCAGGGGCATCCATTAATATGCAGGGTCCATTGCCCACATTTAACCCAATTGTGCAATTCTTCAATGAGTTATGGTAAAATTAGGGGTTAGGATTGAAAAATTACAAAGTTTGTAGGATTTTTTACATAAACCCCATGAAAGCTTACACACTTTTAGTAAAACCTCTTGCATTAAGAACACAAAAACACATTGCAAATGGGCTCTTTTGATCAGGAAGTAGCTAATCTCACAAAAGGGGTTGAGAAAGAAGTTGGTGAAATCATTGAAGGCGAACATCTTGGAGAAACATCAATGAGGACATTGACATGTCTAAAGTGGGGGAGACTAACATGCCCTTCTATGCAAAACCTCAAATGTGTGGGCTCACTTAGTCAAGGTCCAAGTTTGGATCACCATGGGGCAGCCATGACAACAGTTTAGGTCATGAATCTAAGTGTTGGGCTAGGTTTGACTTTTGGTTTGACAGATTCACAAGCCACATAGGTGTTAGTGAATGAAGGTTTGAGGAAGGGGGCACGAGGTGTCAACCTTAGTGCGCTAAGTCCTCAAACTAAATGAAGTATGTGGTTATGTTGAAAGACGAAAGATGATAGTCCCAAGCAACAAAGCCTTGGACCACTTGGGAAGTTCGTAGCAGGTTTTAATCCCACCATCCAAAGGTCGGGAATAACCCAAAGTTGTAAGGTAATTTTGAATGTTGGAGCTTCACCAAGTGTGTGATTTTCCATGTGCAAGTAATGTAGGTGTTTAAGAAGGCATGAGAATGGAATGGAAGCAACAGTGCAATGACACCAAGGCGTATTCAAGTGCAAAAAGGGGTGCCTTTGTAGTTGTTTGGGTTGTTTCATCATTTCAATGTTATCTTTATGGTAGCCCATTCATTTTGGTTACTAATCACTAGCCTTTGAAATTCCTCAAGGAATCAAATTAACTCATAAGAAAGTTGGCGAAGTGGGCACTTATCCAATAGGAGTATGACTTTGACATAATTCACATGCCCTAGTAGGGTTAATCGAGATGCCAATGGGTTGAGTCAAAACCCAAGCTCCAATGAAGAGGATACCACTAGGATTTGTTAGCAAGGTGATGTGGATTTGGAAATATATTAAGATGGCATGCTTTTGCATACTCTTGTACCTTATTCGGGGTGTTTTGGGGATGTACCTCAGACTAATGTGGATGATGGGGATTCCCATGATGTAGACATAGAGTTGGAGGGCAATGTTGTCTAAGACATTTATGAGGATGCCTTTGTCATTGCATATTTGCAAGTAGGTGAAATTTTGATTAGATTAACACCCAAGGAATGAGACCATGTTGTGCATAGGGCCAAGTGATTCAAATGGGAAGGTAATTCCTTCCTACGGGTGTGGGTAGATTGACAAGGGCACATTGTGTTTCACCCAAAACAACATGAAAACCTTATAAGGCATGTTCACAAAAAGTTGGGCCATTTTGGGGTTTAGCAAACATATATAACTTGCTCCAAACATAGTATTGGTGGCAAGGGATGTAATTACAAATTCAGCAAATTTTTTTGAGATGTATGGTGTGTGATCAAGTTTGACCATCTTCCAATGCACCTACACCTCACCTATAACCCTTATTAATTATGGGACTTGGTTACTTATGGAGTTTGGATTTTGTCAATCCATTGAGTTTGACACCTTAACATAACTACTATATTTTTGTTATGATCAAACATTTATCCAAGTTGTTGGAGTTGGTGTCATCGTCAAATCATAAGGTTGGTTTAGCCCAGCATGTTTAACCACTTAGTGAACTACTTAGTTTTATTTTGATCAATTCAAGTGTGAACAAAGTTTGAAACATGTCATCATGGGATATAATGCCCAAGTTGTGTGAACCCAAATCACTTTTGGTGATTTGAAATTCCAAGGCATAATATTTGTCTATTTGCAGGCTTTTTTTGTGTTGTGTAATATTATTTGATTTATGATTTTTGTTACTTCTATATTTTGGGCTTGGATGTGGTGTACCATTTAATGTACTTTTATGTTATGTGTTGTATCTGTGATGACATTGATGGTTGTAAGGGCATGACACTAAAAACCAATGTTGGTCGACTATTGATGCTTAAGATAATCATCAAGTCTACATTTAACTTTTTTCCTTTTCTAGATGGACGGGTTTTTAGATCTTTTAAGTTTAAAAAATATTTTTGGAAATTAGATCCATTAGTTTGGGGGCTAAGTTCAATTTTTTTAATTATAGATTCTCAAGTTTGTAATTCTAAATTTTATGAAACCTATCCGTTCTAACTTCAAAGTTAATTTAGGGTTTTTAACTTTTTAGAAAACTCATTGAAACTGAATGTAAACTAATCTTCTTCCATAAAAGTGTGAATGATGACCATATTAAGAAAGGATGTCATTGACCCTTATTGGCCCCTTGGATCCCAATCAAACATGATTTTGACTTTGACACCCAACTCACTATTTTCATTTGTAGTTGCCCTCATTATTTTAGTTTTGGTGGGTGGTGTGGTTTTAATGCCAAATGTGCATACTAAATTTCAATTCTTTCTAAAGTTGTACTAAACCCAAAATATTTGAATAAAAGTTATTTTAATTCAATGCCATTGGAGATGGTGTTATATTAAAACTCATGGTTAGGACCTAAGACGTTAAAATCTAAAACCTTATAACCTATAAACATAAATCCCTTAGTTAACCTTATGACCTAAACTTTATAAAAAATGTTCAAGAATTCTTGGGTCTAATTTTATTGCTATTTTTGGTTTGATTCCAATGTCAAGTGCATGTCCATGTAGATCTATTAGGTTTGAATCTTAGAACTAGATTTGGACCCAATTTAAAACCTAGAAATGGTCCAACACTGGTAGAAACAAGGTAGAAAGTAAAGAATAAATAACAAACTAAACTTATGGACCATTTAGAAGTAAATGTTATATAGATATTAAAGTTATCCTTACAGCAATACCCAATTTGTCCTTATTTTGGTCCCTTCATTATTGTTTCATCTTCGTTTTTTTGGTGTTTTTAAAATCTTCCCAATTTGAAACAAAATTCTCAAACTAGGGATGAATTAAGGACTAATTTTAACTTAAAAGATTTTTAAAGGACCTAAAGGGTACCTTAATTGTGTTTCAAGATTGTGGGAATATAAGAGTTGTAGGTGTATAAGATTTGGGTTGGAAGGGTTATTTTTTGAGGGGTTTGTTTTTTAGGATTGCACTTTAGGGGCCATTTCTTAGTTACTCTTTTTATGGTTTCGGTTTTAAGGATTATTTTTAAATTGTTGATTTTTAGTTTGGGTTTTATGTGTTACTATTTTGAAAGAAGATACTTTTCAAGCTAAAGATTATTTTTTAGTAGTTTATTTATAAGGTTTGCCAACATTGATTAAGAACTTGGCCAACTTTATTTTGGAGGAATTTGAGATTTTGGCAATTTTCATGGTCTTCGCAATCATGAACAATGAAATATATATATATGAACCTCAAATACTAATTGGGCATCCATCAAAGTTGAACCATGAATAATGTCTTTTCAACTTCATTTTGTACATGAAACATATTGACAATGTGACCATGCATGATGCATTCATGTGGAACTAAGCAAAAAACATCATAACTAATGATATAGTTTGTATTCCATTTTACATTAATCACACATTAGCCAATGAGATTTGCTAGCCCACAATTCAATGGAGCCAAGGGACTTAAAAAATACATGAGTAAAAATATCAGGTGCCTTACATATTGGTAGTTCAATAAAATTGAAAACTAATTATTTTTACAATATGGTAATTTTTATTATGAAAATAAATTTATAATTAATATAAGCCACATGTTTTTGTTGTTACTATTTATAGAAAAACCATTAAAAATCATATATATGAAATATTTTAGGTACTAGTAATTAATAAGTTCAATCAATAAGTTATTAATTTAAGTGAACTAATATCATTAATTAGTTCAATTAATAGTATCACCAAATTCAATAAAATTCAATCAATGGTATCAATAGGGTGTTTTGCATATCCCAAATAGAAAATTAATGAAAACTGACATGAGCACAAGATAACTTTCATTGATTAATGCTAAAAATAATTCTATGTATCTTTCAAAACATTGATGTGTTGGTTACATGTTGATGTTATTTCATTGTTTTACAAAATGTCAAACATCCTTGTCTTGAGAAGCTTAAGCATTAGAATTATAACCTTATGTGTTTCAACTTGTTATTCATGTGGATGTAGTCACAATCCAACAAGCCAAAAAAAGGTCAAACCATAAAGAAAAATGGGATAAATATTTATGTTTTGCCATTTAAAGCCATGCAATCATGGCAAGTTGGTGTTTTTTCATTCATATGAATGTTAAAGAATTCAAACCAAAAGTTCATTTGATGAAATTTTAAGTTTAAATTTTGATTTAGGACCTCTAGAAGTGAACACCTATGGCATTAGACAAGAGTCAATTTTGCAAATGACTATCAAAATGACTCTTATAATAAAAACACATTCGATGGGGAGAAAATTAAAAGGATAAAGAACTATTAACCACATTTTAAAAAACACATGTACCCTAAAATATGTGGAATTTTAAAACTTCAATTTTTAAAAAAACTTTCCAAAACTGATCCAAACTTTTAAAACTTCAAAAATCTTTCACCACACAAAAATGGGGGAAAATGTACATGATGTGTTAAGACAAGTTGTAATTTATTATATAAGAAAACATAAAAATGTAAAAAATAAAATAAACTGCTTGTGATTTGAAATTATTATCATGTTAAAAATGAAACACTAAATTTATAAGGAATCAGGACATTTTCAAAAATTCATATTTATTCCAAAATGATTTGAAAACAAACATGTCATGTACTTGGACAACTATAAAAATTTATTATAACAAGTTGCAAAAAAACTTATTCCAAAATTCATTTGTATGAAAAAGGTTTTTTTGAAAAAAAGACATGCAATCCTTTTCTAAAGCCATCATGTTGGTTCATTGTATTTCATTAACAACCATGTGCATCACCATATATGGAACAAAATGACAACTCTAGATGTTGGCAGACTTTAGTGCCTAACATATTTATTAAATTTATTTTTGATATTCAATGGTAATTGTTTGTCAAAACAAATATGTGAAATGAAATTAAACTATGTTCATTAGGGACTCTTTCTTTGTGAGTTTTGAATAATTTGTTGAATCAAATGCTCATTCCATATGCAATATTTATTTGATTTAATATGTCATTGTTGCCTTATTGTTGTAGCATCTTTGATCTTGTCACCACCTTCTTCAAAGGTAGTGCATTGACCCTTAAGAAACATAAATTCATCTACAAATAAAAGAAGCAAAAAAAACTCAAATTGGGGGCTAGACCTCAACATAGATCTATGGATTCATTATGACACAAATTGAACTTGATTTTCATTATTCATACAAGTCCAATACGCACAAACCCCATGTAGGTTTATAAATTAGGTATGATCATTACTACAAAATGGGGGTATAGTTCACTAGTCTAGACCAATGAATTCACTACATCCCCACTAAGTCTCGTTCATTAGGACTAGTGGACACACTCAAAATCTTGTGAAATCACTTGGCATACAAGGACACGTTTTGTTGTAGTGGATCCAAATTGAATTTCATTGTCAATATACATATACAATAGGAGAAAATGCCCATTTTTAAATTAATTCTTTTAACATTACATGTCATAAATTCAACTATGTTGCAATTGCAAGTTTTTAATATTTAATAAAATAATGATCATTACCAAAGAAGTTGGTCAATTGACTAATTTGGTGGACAATTGAAAATGACCCTTGATAAGGGGCCATTTCAAAATATTATTGGCATCAACAAATTTTTTAATTGATTTTAAATAAAAAAATTTAAAGTTGTGACTTCATCAAATGTCATGCAACTACTAGATAACATGGCTACATCGCAAGTTATCATTTCAACTACATTGGTAATCATGTTTTAAGGATGGATGAAAAAATTCAAGTTGGATAGATGAAATGTGTGCATTTGCAACTTTACATCTAAATGGATTGTTTTAAGCCTTATATACTTACGTTAAGATCTTTATTACATAAATACACAAAGGTATCTACTAAGTTACCTAATATACCTAGCTTACATACCTAGCTTAATTACTTACTTAGATAACCTAATCTAAAATTTATCATATTAATAGTTCAACCTAGCCACATGGGCTAGGTTTAAGCTTAATTTAGGCATCATGTGCCTTAGGTCTAGGCCTAAATGCCATGTGGCCTATGTGATATAGGCTTAAGTGCCACTCAACCTAATTGTAGGCCTAACTTAAATGCCATTTTCCATGCCTAAATGCCACATTGGCTATTTAGGTATTAAAGTAGTTAACCAAGGTCTAGGCTTAACCTACACTATTATAGAAATGGGGTGCAATTTATTAGCTTAAATCACTATGGGACCTTAAAAGTGAAATAACTTCAATGCACTTTATTGATTTCACCCTTGTGAAAGTTATTTCACTATGATATCATTTTGTAAACATCATGTTTCATTACTAGTTAACATAATTCACTATTATAATTTATTATAATAAATAGGTTTATTTTTATGTTTTTTAAATATTTTATCTATGCTACTTTATGATATACCCTATATTATTTTAAGCTAATTTAATTATTTTAAATTAAATTATTCAATTAACTTTAAATTATACCTTAGGTTATTTTATTTTAAATTAATATACGTTATTTCAAGTTATGTTCTAAGTTATTCAAGGTCATTTTACTTTATGTTATTATAAATTATTTTATCCTAAGTATAATAACTTAAAATAATTTAAAATACCTTATAATATAATAATTACTAATAACATAGAACATCCAACAATAATTTATAATACAATAACCACTAATAACCATTAATAAAATAAACATCAATGACCACCAATATCCACCAATAGCCATTAATAACTATTAATATCCACCAATAAAATATTTGTCAATAATTAATAATATAGTGGTTATTAATAAACACCAATAGAATATCCATTAATAACCATTAATAGAATAACCATTAATAAAATAGTCAATAATAGCCATCAATAAACACCAATAGCTAGTAATTTAGAATAACCAAAAGTAACCTAAGGTGAAATAACCAAAAAAATTGATAATAACCATAAATAATCGTAAATAATGTAGGGTGAAATAATTTAAATTTATAAAAAATAATCAGATAATAATTGAAAGTAACTTAACATAGGTAGTACAATTAGTAACAAAAAAATTATCCATTTAAAATTTTTTTAATTCAAAAAAATGATCATTGAAATGTTATTGAATAATGATATTCAACTTTTTTTTTGTTCAAATGATTTTAAACTTTCAAAAAGAAATAAATGTAATTATGTACATTATTGAATTTTTTTTATAAAAAATTCGAATCATTTCATTTGAACAAAATCTCAATAAAATATGAATTTTCAAAATTTATGTTTTTGTAATGTTTAAAATGAAATATTTGATAAATAAAATGTAAAGTAACATATTAACACAACAAGCGAAATGGTTTGATGGTAAAAGTATTTGCCTCCAATCCAAAGGTCAAAGGATCAAACCTCATGAATGATGATGTGTGGTATCAACAATGGTATGTTGACCTAATAATCTCTTACCAAATTCCTAGAATAAGGGCCTAGGTTGATTACGTGACCTACCTACTTAGGCTAGGTTAAAAACTTAGCTTATGTAGTGACACATGTCAATAAATCATAGATTTTTTTAAAATTATATATTAAATAATTAATTTTTTATTAATTTCCATGTTGGTTAATTAATTAACTACAAAATGATTGGTTTGGTAAATTTGTATTTCACTTGAGAGTAACCTTGTTTCACTGTGTATTAATGAAACAATTCATTGTCCATAACAACTGGTCCCTGTTCACTAGGGGATTAAACAATTTCAAGACGTAAAAATGTCAAAATTCACTCAAAATGTAGTGAATCCCAAAGTGAACTAAGACGCATTTTGTAGTAGTGTTAGGTGCCATGTGGTTTAAACTTAGGCTAAACATAGGTGTGGCTTAGGTTTACGCCTAACATAGGTGTCATGTGGCCTAAATTTAGGACTAACCTAGGTGTGGTTTAAGTTTATGCCTAACATAAGTGCCATGTGGCATAGGTTTAGGCCTAGCTTAGATGCCATGTGGCCTATGTTTAAGTTTAACCTAAGTGCCACATGGTGCGGCCTAAATCTAAAAATATTTTGGCTTAGGTCTAGGCCTCAACTTAAACCATACCATGTGGTTTAAAAATATTTTGGTTTAGGTCTAGGCCTAGGTGCTACCTGACGGTTTAGCTTAGATGCCATGTGGCCTAGGTTTAAACGTAATTTATAAGCTAGATGTCCTAGGTTTAAGCTTAGCTAAAAAGCTAGATGTACCATGGGGTTTAGGTGTAAACTTAACTTAAGTTTAGGCCTAACTTAGGTGCCATGTGGTTGAGCTATAAGCCATAAATGTTATTTGGGTGCCTAGGTGCCATGTGGCTTAACCTACATGATTATGTTTAGGTCTAGCCTATGTGCCACATGGTTTATCCAAGCTTTATTGGCCCATGTTTAAATGACACATGGCCTAACAAATAACGTTATGTTTAAATGCCATGTGGTCTAGCCTATGGACATGGATGAGTCATGTTTCATTGAACTATTGGCTAAACCTTATACATGGCTCATTGCAAGACATTCAAATTTACAATTAAAAGTTATGATACCATGCAACATCAATAGATGAAATTCATTCACCTTAAAGATATAGTTGAAAATGACCTTTGATTGTAGTGGCAAATGTCATTTTAAACTAAAATTGCTTAAAATGGCTTTTGCCATGGTGTTGACATGTGGCTAATGTTTACAATTAGAATGTTGTTGTTTACTTGCATTTGTTAATTATGATGGTTTTCAATTGCAAAACCATTTTCTACTTAGTTTGTCATTTCCAACTACAAAATGTAATTGAAAACAAGTTGAAAACATAGTTGCAAATGTGGGGTCCTCCTCCTAATGAAACCCCAACATAGGTCTACAAATTCATTGACTCAAATTGAGCTTGATTTTCATCATACATACAAATCCAGAAGCATTAGACCCCTATAGAGGTCTATAAATAGGTATGATTCAAACTTAGTTTCATGCTCATTATACATATGGATCTAAGAGGAATTGCTCGACATAGGTTTGCATATAAGGTATGATTCAAAGTGAACATGATTATCATTACACATACAAATTAGAGAGGTGCAAAACACCAACATAGGTATGCATACATGGAATAAATCAAATTAAGTACCATAATCACTATACATACAAGTCTAAGAGGCATCCACACCCCTAGAAAGGTGTGTAAATAGAATATGAGCCAAATAGAATTTGATTATTATTAGAGTTACAATTCCAAGAAGTGCTAGACCCTAGAGAGGTTTGCAAATTTAGGGCATAAGTGAAATTAAACACCATTTCCACTAAACATATAAATCCAAGAAGCATCAAACATCTAACTAGGCTCACAAATGGAGTATGAATGAAATTATGTTTGTTTCACCACAAATACAAATCTAGGAGCCACTTGACACTTACACAAGTCTACAAATGGGGCATTCATCAATTTGAATAGTTTTTCACTACATGTTCAAATACCATTAGCCTTTATATCTGACTACGCCTAGGAGTACATGTGGATTGGACAAAAAAGTAGTATCACATATGCAAGCCTACTAAAGAATCTAACGCTATTATAAGGTTGTCATATGATTCAATATCTAAATCATATTCAAGGAAGATGCCACTTGCATGCATGATTCAAACATTCAAGTTCAAACTCCATGCACTTTTGAAGAAACCACCTAGCAATGTGATGGATTATAATTATTGAAATTACAATCTATGATCAATTCTAAAAATTTCTAGTGCATTCCATTGCACATTCTCACCTCCAATCTTAAATTGTGTGCCTTGTTTATTCGATGAAGATGCCAAAACATGGAGGGGCCCATAGGCAACCATGGTAGGATGTGATCTATTATTAAAGCATTAAGGAGAGCATGCAATAAGTTTTCATTGGGTTGAATTGGAAGTTTTTTCGTTTTTGGGTAAAATGTGCTTTAAGGTTTGGCTAGGATGGAATGTTTAAATAGCAAGATTATTGTTGAGTGATTATAACCATGCCATAGCCATGGATTCCACAAACTTACAAATCTTAGGGATGGAAATAGACCACATTGACAACAAGAAATTTGGGCCCAAATGTTGAATTTTCTGGTGCATCAATTGTGGAGGATTTTTTCCCAAAAGGCATCCATTAACACCATGTTGTTTAATGATACTTGGAAATTGGGAAATTCAGAGGCATAAATCTAAACTTTAATCCTCACCTCCAAAACTCAAGAGTTCCTTTCAATGAAATGTGATGGGCTAGTAAATTTTTGCACAAATTGTTTTGCATTATTATTTTTGAGGCATTCCAATCAAATTTGCAACTCTAGTCATTCCACTATGCAATTGTTGAATTATTTTAATTCTCCACACTCAAGTCATGATGATAATTCCATGATATAACAACTTTGTCCAAAAATCCAAGGCTTTAGAAAATGACAACATCCACACTCCCTTTCACACAAACTTCATTACCTTTTAGCTCCTTTAGATTCCTTTGTGAAATTTTCGAAAACTTTTTGGGCTTCAATAGTCTTAGCTTCAAGATTTCACCTAATGTTTTTAAATTTATTTATCAATTTCTTGCAAAAAAACAAACTTATCCCTCTCTCCTGATCTTTCATGCACATACTTCCCTCTTGCATAAGCACACAAGTTGTTTCTTAACAAAGTTTAAAGTGAACAAGTTTATTTCTAATGAATGCCAAGCCTTCATGCAAAAACAAGTTTGTTCCCCATTTCTTTCATTTGGACCAACTCCCTTCTTACATGTTTTGTCCCTAGTTTGGCATGATTAAAGAATTTTGATGCCCACTTATGAACATTTTAGGGATAACTTTATTGACCTAGTGGTATATGAAGACAAAAGATTAGAACATTTCCATAAAACTTTTTGGATATTTTAAAACAATAGCACATTTGTTAAAATTTACATTTAAACAAGAAATTTCAAATTTTTTTGTTTTTAATCACAATTTATTGAAAAAAAATTAATTTCCATTTGCATAAGTAAAATGACATACATAATATTTTGGATGAAGTATGCAATCAAATATTGTGAAAGTTAATTTGGGCCTTTAGAGATGCTTAAAATAGCCTATAAATAAAAAACTAGGGATGGGGATCCATTCACAAGAGGTACATGGCAAATAAAATCATGAGAACGCAAATCATGAAAGGACCAAAAAAAGGACATTACAAATACATTAATGTATAAAATACCATAAACTAAAAAGATGTCATTTGCTACAAACCAAGGTTGTCAAAACCAACGTGACATGGTCATTTTGCATCAAGAGTCACATCGATGTATGTCCTCACATGTTCGTCAATCCATCAAAACAAAAGCAAGAAAATATTTGTTGACACTTGGGTTACCCCTATTACAAATGGTGATAAAAAATGGATTTCCATCACTAATTCCACAATAATTAAAATTTTTCAATCATTAAGCCTATGGTGATAAAAAGTGTTTAATTGCCAACCTTGCGACAATTGAAAATGTTTAATCACCATCTAACACACCCCCACCATTAGATGGCGATTAAATTTTTTTAATTGTTTAAGAAAGCATTGGGGGGGGGGGGGGGGATTCCTTTTTTTTTTTCAAGAATGATATTACATACACCCCCCTTTATTGGGGACCAAAAACATTTCAGTCACCATTTGACATACCCCCATTATTGAATGACGATTGAAAAAATTTCAATCGTAGCTATCATTTTGGGGGGAAAAAAATCATCCATACTTTCCCTATTGGGCAACCAAAGAATTTCAATTTCCATTCAATGGTGTGGGTGTGTTAGATGGCAACCAAAAGTTTTTGGTCATCTTGAAGGTGGGACAAGGGATGGCAACCAAAATCTTCCATTGCCATCTAACACACCTTCATAGTCCAATGGTGACCAAAATTTTGATTGCCATAAAGGAGGAGACCAAAATATTTTGGTTGCCATACCTTGTCCCACCTTCGGGGTGACCAAAAACATTTAGTCGCCCATTTTATGGTGACCAAAAAACTTTAATCGCCATCCAACCGTCACTACTTTTTGAATGGTGATTGAATTTTTTCAATTGCCACAAAAAGGGTAGTTGTCAAATGTTTTTGGAAAGCTTTTGTCAAAAGTTTTTCAAAAACATGTGGCATGCCCCCTTTTTTGGTGACTAAAAAACCTTCAATCACCATTTGAAAAATTGTGACAATTAGATGGCGACTAAATTTTTTCAGTCACCCATCTTTGTGGGTGACCAAGATTTTTTGGTCACCCTACTATGTGGCAGTTGAAAATTTTCAATTGCCAAAAAAAGCGGGGCTTGTCATACTCCCCCCTTTTTGGTCTTCATTTTGGTCACCATCCAATGATGGTGACCAAATCCAAAAAAATTTGCTTTCATATTTAGCTTGTAGCCACATTTGGTTAAATCTTCCTATGGATGATTGCCACTTTGGCTATAGGGGCAAGGGAATGTGACAAGGGCAAGCAAATTTAGTTGCATTTGGTGAAAACCCCCCCTCTTTTTTCTTCTTCCTTCCGTACCATTTGGGTTTTTTTCCCCCTGTTTTTTGGTTTTTTGCCCCGCTTGTTTTGCTTTTCTTGCTTCTTTCACGGCCACTCCCTTTTTGTTGTGTTTTCCTTTCTTTTTCCTTTTCTTCATGTGTTTTTTTCCCTTATTCTTTTGTTCCCACCCACTTTTTCCCTCTTTCTTCTTCTTACCTTTTTTTTCTTCTTTATTTAATCTTGCTAATATTTTCCCCATGTTTTTATTGCCTTCTTTTCCTTTTTTTTCACTATTATTATTTTTGCCTTCCCCTTGTTTGTATTGCCATTTCATGCCCTTCCCCTAGGCCTTTTTGGGTGATCGAAAAACTTCAATCACCATTAGATAGTGGGGGTGTGTGAAATGGTGGTTGAAAAAAGTCAATCACAATTTGACACATTTGCACTCTCCGGGCTATGCATGTTGGAGAACTATGGATACACGTTATTAGTAGTAAAACATAATCATCATGGGAACTAAAGAGGGCTACTAATGATAAACCATAATGGCTTGAACATAAGAAATATAAAAAAGGAATCGAAACAAATTGAAAACAACCATAAGTTTATATGGCAAGGGGATTGAAATCATTTCCTACTACCCATTTTGTAAATGATTATGTCTTCTTTTGAATGGCAAGTAGTGGTAAATGGATTGTCATGGACAATGCAAGTTATACCATATATGGGTAAGTCAAATCAATTATCACAACATCCATTAAGGTTTAAACACCTTCTCTAATGATAAGAATATTGATCTTCCACTTAGTGTGGCAAGGGAAAAGGTGGGAAACCTCTTTTTATACATGTGTTCCACTCTCCAAAGTAATAGTTCCAGTAGTATCCCAAAGGGTATTATGGGTTGAAGTGTGTTTGTTCCCACACGAACAATAAAACAAGTGAATACCCAAATCATCAATGGTATGTCCACATTGACAATGTGAAAGATGTGCAATTGTAGGATGTCATAAGCCAAGGTGGGTATGTAATGTGTAAGGGAATGATCAAGGACAAACTTAATGTAAATGTGGCAAATTTTTGTTCGTGTAGGCAATTTGTCAAAAAAACTTGTAAATGTGGATATTATTGTACCACAAGATTCTTAAAGGGGATGACATGGGGTAACAAAGCTTGGGTATCATATAATGCCAATTAGAAGGGAAAAATGTCGGTTTCAACATGTGCCACAACATCAAGAAGAATAAAATGTTCATGTTATTGGAAATGAGTGACAAGTGCATGAATGATGAGAGCCCAACATCCCAAGAAGGCAAGGGCAAAAATTTGAACCACTAAAGGCATGTTGAGCTCCCTTGAAGAAGTAGGTAAAATGACCTAATAATGAACCAAATGACCCTCCATAGTGTCAAAAGATCCCATGCCTAATAATTTTTCTAACATAATTATGGTATACAAATTCAACTCAACATAATATTGCAAGATACTTAGAGATGAAAATAGGATACACATTAAATAACATGGGCACTAGGTGTAACATTAAGGAGGCTAGTTATGGTGTTGAGATCCTTTTGAAGTGCTTTATGATAAAAGATTCCATAAACATCATAAAACCTACTAATGCACCTATAATAATAAAAACATGTGTTGGGTGTAAGAAAGCTTGGAAAAAGTGAAATGAATAGGTTTAATCCATGTGGAGACCAAACTGCACACTTCACCAACCAAATGGAAAATCTTGATGCTACAAACTCTGCTTGTAACCATGAAAAGGTGGGTACCACATTTGAGACAAGACCAACAATATGCCAACCATTAGTAAGTGAGGGAAAAACACAAGCAAGGCGGGTTGTTGTAGTAGGGCAAAGAATGTGATGATGTGTTAAGGCCAACAATGTTTTGCCCAAAGGATCACCGAATCATGTATTAATTCAATCAATATGATTATGAAATCTCATGCTTACAAGAAATATAATGGGGATGGGCACACATAAATTGTCAAACAATTGGGAAAAGTTAATTCATTGATAAAAGATCATAACTCTAAAAAGACTAGTAAAATGAAATGAGGATTTTTGGTTGGCAAACCATTATGATTGGCCTTGGTGGTGATTTTTATTTTTTGTTTCAAAAAATAATGACATTTGGCTATTAATTCAGCCCTTGTGGTGCTAGATTAACCACTTGTTGGAATAAGCTTTAAAGATTTAATTGGCTGTAAGATTTTTTTAAAAGTAAGCTTTTGGCAAAATATTAAGGGGACATGGAATTTAATTGTGCAATTGATTTTTTTCCAAGGTGGCTATTTTTGGCTACAAGGGTCAAATTGTTTAAAAAGTTTTGGCTCATATCAATTCTAAAAAAAATAATTTAAGCAACCTTTTAGTGAACTATGGAGATTTCAAAGTCCAACTTCAATTTCCATAGGTTCAAACTTCAACAATAAACCAAGGACAATGTAGAAAACTCATGAAACATAACACTGTGAATTTTGAATAGAACCACATTGGTCAAAATTCACTATAACAAACTAGTGACCCACTGACCACATACACATAAGTCATAACACAAATTGGAAACAAAAAAAAAAAATCACTTATGAGGGGATTGATCGTTTTAAATTGCCCATTATAACATAAATGGCCTACAAGACAAGGTTAAATATTAAACACAACTACACGTTAAAATTATCTCATGAAGACATAATAATAGAACATAAACTTGGAAAAAGAACGGTGAATTGCAAATAAGAAGTGGTATCCATGTGGGATTCACCAATTTCACTTACACAAAAAACCAACAAACAACTACACCTTGCAAGGCTAGTAAAACCCAAGGATAATGCCAACTTTTGCATAAAAATTTGATGAACTAAACTAAGACTCAAGAGCTTTAAACCTAAGCTCCCACACCATATCACTTGGATATTCTGCACATTATTATTCACTAGTGGGTGCCCGTGGCCGAAGGCCACTATGAAGTCCCCGTGGGTGCCCCTGACCTTTGGCCACTGTGAAGTTTTATAAGTTTTATTTTTTCTTATCTTTTATTCTTTATTTCGCCCTGCTCTGGACACCCTGCCCTGCCTTGGCCCTCCCCTACCTTGTCCTTGCCCTGCCCTTGCCCCTGCCGTGCCCTGTTTCAAAATTTCCTTTTGTTGCCAGGGACAGGAAGAGGAAGTTACACAGGGAACTTTTTATCCTTCTGCTGCTAGGGACAGGAAGAGGAAGTTACACAGGGAACAGGCAATGTTTTTTTTTCCTTTTGCTGCCAGGGACAGGAGAAGGAAGTTACACCCTGCCCTGCAAGACAGGCAGACAGACAAACAGACGGACAAACATTGTGAAGTCGCCCGATTTCTTTAAACCAAAAAAGACACACACAAAGGCGCAAAGCAACTTTTATTTATTTATTTATTTTAATTTTTTTACTGAAAAGTCCCCCATGAAAACATACATGGAGGGAAGGGCTGATATATATAAAAGTCCCCTTGGACGAAACCAAAGCCGAAGCCCTGGAAAAAAACTGGGAGTCCAAAGGAGACCCCAAAGAAGCCCGTACCCACAAGAAGAATCATTGCAGCACCTCGCAGTAGACCACATTACTGGGTAAACGCCAGCAGGGGCCCCATTTAGAGCCGCCTGGCTGCCACCCCGTATCAGCACTCAGGCGCCCCGCCGTGAACTGCATCGAGAGAAAAGCCACATAAAGCTGCCCATGGCAAAAAACAGGCTTGGGTAGGTACACCCCCACTGCTTGTAGTGTTTGCCCCTAGGCCTTGTTGATAGTCATGGTAAATGCAGGCCGCAATGGGAACTGTCGCCGACGGAGAGTAAAAGGCATCCTTTCAGTGTCAGAGGGAGTGATGTTGAGGCGGGGAATGAAAATGCGCCTGCCCTTGTTTGGGCCTATGGCAATCTCAGCATCAATTATGTGCTGCATTAACTTGACCACAATAAGCCGAGTGCCATTTGCAAGGCCGCCCGACATATTCCGCAGCAAAATCACCGGACAGCCTTCCTGCAAGGTCAAAGTGTGGGGTGGCACCCCTGACATGTTGAGGGAGTTCAAAAACTCGGTGGGGTAAACCCCTCTCTGTTTGCCTTGCACAACAGAATCGACGCTCTGGTACGTGCGGCGCTGTGCTGGTGGGCTGTCAGGTGTGCTGAGGTCAAACCGATTCATGATGGCGGTGTTGACGCTGTCAACGTCCTCATTCAGTGGAGTTAAAGTGGCCCTCTCAATGATGTGCTCATTGCGTGACTGCGAATCTGTGAAGCGGCCAAGGTCATCGTAAACTTCATCAACCAGGCTATCAATGGTGTCACCTTGGCAGCACATGTCTTCTGGGATCAAAATAGCTTCCTCTCCAAACTCAGGAAAGACTTGCTCTGTGCCCTCCCCAATGCGCTGCAAATAGTCTGCCCAAGCTTGCTCTTGTTGGGCATCAACCGCGGCAGTGGTTCCGCCCTGCGCCAAAAGCCTTCGAACACGCATGTTTTCATGCAGGTGATGCACTTTAACACTATGCCAAAGGATTGCAGACCTCTTGAGACTGGCATCCACAATCTGGCCTCTCGTGCCACGGGGAACCACAGGCAATAGCTGCCTAAAATCACCTCCCATGACAACAACCTTGCCCCCAAAAAGGATGTCCTTTAAAGCAGGGTCAACAGCACCCAGAACATGTTGGAGCGTGCGGTTCACAGCCTCAAACACATGCTTGTGGGCCATGGGTGCCTCATCCCACACAATGAGGCGTGCAATTCGAATCAAAACCGTTTGTGGACTATTCAAGGGAACATAGCAAGTAGAAGAGCCACAAAGGCTTGCTATGGGAATTTTGAAACGTGAATGAGCTGTGCAGCCGCCCTCCAAAAGCAAGGTTGCAATGCCAGAAGATGCTGTCGACAACGCGATGTCACCAGTAGAGCGCACCTTGCTGAGTAACCACCCGTAGAGGAAAGTCTTGCCAGCCCTTCCTAGCCCATCAACAAAAAAAGTTTTGTCCATTGTCCTAGGGTCATGGACCGCGTTAATGACATTGTCGTAAATGGAGCGCTGTTGTTGATTTAGCAAAGGCACATATCGAACAAGCTGTTGAGCTTGCCGCATCGCATTGTATCTGGCATGCTCCTCGGATACAGCAGCGTCCCCCGGGGCAACCAGCTGTGCAGGGATAGGCAGCTCAAAATCCTCTAGGGTTTTCCCCCCTTGGGCCTGCAGCAACTGTTCCACTTCCCGCAAGCCCTGGTCAAGGATGGCATGGTCCAGCTGCCGGTTGGGCATCACCTGCGCGATGCAGTCAGGGGCGGGGGGGGGGGGGGGGGGGGGTATAATCCAGAAGTGTACAGTTATTCATGCTTATAGTTGGTAACGAAATCTCGTCTGTAATAGGATCTAGCAGCTAGTTGAGCACCACCTCGAGGAAATTGGCCTTAGGTTCAACAAACACATTAAATGAAATGATCTTTTAATGGATAAATTTCCAGATAGCAGTTCAAAGAAGACATTAGAGCACAACTTATACCATCACAACCCATCGAAAGGGAGGCTTGCAATATACACTGCCTTTGTGGAGGCCTTTTGGTCACTCACTTGGCGTGCTTGGTGTAGGAAATCCTCCGTAAAAGCTCCCTTATGCATGTCCCATAGCCGCCCAAGATTGGTGATGTTGTTGAAGATGAGCAGGCTGGCAAAAAGTTGCCGTAAGCTTCTGGGGAGTTGCACGCCAACAGCTTCTGAAAATCATTGCTCCCATTCAGCATCATCTTGTAGCAAGCCACGGGCAAGGCAGGTAGCTTTAAAAGTGGGGTGCACAACTGTGGTGAGCGTGTGGGGCTGGTGGGTAATTCTGAGGTCCTCAAAGCATGTGGCCCCTGCAACGTGGGTAAGCAAAACTCGCAGATAATAACGCTCGCCCTCTGAGGGTTGCACAAAATACATGCGCCCCACAATTCCCAATGTCACATGATTATTTCGCCCTACACCCCGCCGCCCAAGTACCCTTTTTCGGAGGTGCCACGCCTTTTTGGATTTGTCCCACACAGCGATTTCGGGATAATTTGCATACAGTGTGGTCAGCGTAGCAGGCAGTGGCGGTGCAGGGTTGTTGTTGTGGCGAGCCAAAATGGTTACAGTTGCGTAGTCAAATTTGGCCTTCCGGTTGAAGTCACACCAACCAGTCAAAGTGGTGGAATTGCTGCGCATCATGGCTTCCCCAACCGTGGTCCCCTCAGAAAAGTAAGTGGTCTGCTCATTAGGCAGATGAACAGCCAAGCGCTAAACATTAGGGTGCATGCCGTGCAAGTCGAAGGCAAAAAGCCGATGGCAAGCTTCGTTGGCACTAACATACCGCCCGTTGAGGTAATTTTGGACTTCATGTCGGGCGGCAAGCACATTGTTCCCATTGGCCCCACCTACAACCGCTTGTGGCGCAACAACCGGCAGAGCCCGAGCTTTCGACCGCACCATTACCAAAGCATGGTCGTGACCCTTGTAAACATACTTGTAAAGGTATTTCACAGGCGTGATGGAGTTGCAGACTTCAACATTGATGTGGCACTTGTACCGCATGGTCAGGTAGGGTTTGTACGGGACGACCCAATGGTTGTCAAAGATAAAGCCCGAGCTGCAAGGGCAAGGGGGCAACAACAAGAATTTGTCAGTCAGTTGACATCCTGAACTTCACCTCAAGCATGATGATGTGAAAGAAGGGCGCACAATGTGCAAGAAATCAGTTTCCAGGGGAGACTCAAACACAGACACTTATTTTCAAGTGCACAGGATAGTTGCACTTACGTGGGGTGGGTGAAGGTCCTGCCGTCGTCCCGTCGTCGGTAGGTTGGGTAACTACCGGTAGAGTCCTCAGTCTGGGGCTGGAAAGTCTTGGGATAACCCTTGCTGCAAGCCCCATTCACCATGCAAGCACATGAAGGATATAAGGCCCCACAAGGCCCATGCAGCATGCGAGATGTCACAATGTTGTAAAGCTCGGGGTACGTGGATTTGTCTGGAAGTTTGGCACACACGATTCGGTCATATTCGTTGTTGTCACGCGGTTGATCCTGGCTGCGTAGAATGATCAAAATGTGACCGTGCGGCAAGCCCCACTTCTGCCATTCCACCACATGGATGTCCGCCACCGCAGTGCCCAAAACTCCATTCTGCAAAAGGTCTTTGAGGAGGGCATTGAGCTTCATGTTGAACACCTTGGATGTCAAGTCCGGGCGGTCGTTGGTTTCCTCCCCATGCCTCAGCTCGTGCAGAATCTCTGGCCAATTTGGGTTGCACGTCACAGTTATGAATAGGTCAGGTTTCCCAAACTTTCTCACGAAGGCCATGGAATCCTGGTAGAGCTGGTTCATGTGGCGACGGCTATCAGCAAAACTGGCCAAAAGGACCACCATGCGCCCAAAGTTCGTGCTGTTAGCCCCGTCTTGTTGCATGGCATCTATCATTCCTTTATATTGGTCAGCACGAAGGGTGGTCTGGTTGAGGCGCACCCACCGCAGTCGCTGCCCCTCGACTTTGGAGTACAGGTCAACCACCCACTCTTGGTATAGCCTTTTGCCATAAGTGAACATGCTGTTGCTCGGAGGGTTGTGGTCGTGCATGAAGTAAGCCGCATATTCCCTAGCAGTAACCTTGCGAGCAATGCGCCCTGCAGCAGCGCCCCTGGCTCGGCCCATACCCCTACCACGACCCCTGCCCCTACCCTTGCCACTACTTTCAGCACGCCCGGGGTCCATTGTCGGCTCCACATCAGGGTGCTGCTCATCTTCAGATGATTGTTGTTGCTCGTCCTCAGAACTTAGCTCATCCACAACTGTGAGGGTAGCGCCAATAATATTCGGGTGCTAGCCAGGCTCTCCGTGTGGGTGGAACAGGACAAAATGCAGAAGGTCATAAGCACAATGGGCATCACTAATCCTCCATAACCCCCCGCCCTTAGCCCGCACCCTGATGTCTCGTGGATTGCTACCTTCAAGGTCAACGTCGCCTATGAGCATGCACAAAACGAAAGACAGATCAGGCACAGCCGGGACAGTTGTTTGAATGATGGAAGGAACGTGTTGTCGAGGAACATAGCAATTAGGACGGCCAACACCATCGAAAGCAACATAAAATGGGGCACCCGAAAGCAGACATGCAGCCACCCCATTCAGTCACCAGGCATCAGGTTGGCCACCTCGTTGGATGTGGGGGCATTGTAGCGACAACGGTCGACGCTGCCATCAGCACAAATGAGTATCTCATAGTTAGCCAGGTCTTGAACGGGCAAATCCATGGCCTGCACAAAGCGCTGAACATAGACATTGCTCCCCAAAAGCATTTGCTGCAGCTCCTGTAAAGTGCAACGGTCCAAGTCTATGTTGCCCTCACCGAGAGCAACAAAACGGGCAGCAACCTGATCATCTGCATTATCTATGATATATAGTTGGGCAAACTGATGGGGGCTCCCTTGAGGAGGTGCCAACAGCCCCAGCAAATGGTGCACAGCACCCCTTATGGCAATCATACTGACCCCATCTGCGGGTGACTGAATGTCAATGCCAGAGGAGGCATCTGCAAGGAGGAATTGTATTTCCAGATATGCTTACGGAAAGATACGGTGGCAGGAGGGAGGCGTGCACCAGGGGCAGGCTCAGAAGTGAGAAGGTCCCGCAATGGTTGAGGAGGAGGAATGGGGAAGACAGCCTCGCAGTTGTAGGATCTGCCTTTAGCGCAACAAAGGTTCGCGTGTCCCCGAGAAGCCTCATCAGGCCATATCATAGCTCGGCACTGCTGGCACTCAGCTGTCCTACCCCCTATGTCAAGCACCGGAACACTAGCCTCATCAAATTCTAAAAGGGGGACGCAAGCTGCTGCGTGCAAAGCTTGCTGACCTCGCGCCTGCCCCTGCAGCTCGTAGTGGTGGTCCCGCTGCTGTTGGCGCTCTGAATCCGTCAGCCGAGCACAGGCCTCCGCCTGTTGCTCACGGTTGCGGTCCCACTGTTGTTGCTACTCCCGATCCGTCAGTTGGCCACGAGCCTCCGCCTGTTGCTCCTGGTGGCGATCCCGCTCTTGCTCCCATTCCCGGTCGATCAGTCGGGCATGGGCCTCCGTCTGCTACTCGCGGTGGCGAGCTTGCTGCTGTTGCCGCTCCCGATCCATCAGCCAGGCACGAGCTTCGGTGTGTTGTTTGCGATTGCGATGCCGTTGCTATTGCTGGCCTAGGCTGGTCGGCCGGCCAAATTGATGCATTTTGATCTTATGTTTTTACACACGAATCTTCATCTTCATAGAGCCCTCTACAAATTACATAACAATTTCAGATGTTACGAATTCATAATACATGACAAATTTCTAATTTTAAGAAAATCCTTGGTAGTTGGAGATATTTACAAGTTCAGATTGAGTTTTGGCGTTTCATTTGATTGTTTCTTAACGCCAACCCTTCACTCCATTTTTTTTATTCGAGCTTTGTATAAAAGTTTGAGTTGTCAAATTTTTAATTATGAATAAATCAGATTATCAAATTTTGGATTATTAATTGGATCAATTCAATTACCAATTTTTGGATTTTTATTTTTTAATTATGAATACATCAGATTATCAATATTTGATTTTCTCAATTATGAATAAATTAGATTATCAGTTTTTGGTTTTCTCAATTATGAATACATTAGATTATTAGTTTTTGGATTTTTGAATTATGGACAAATAATAAATCAGATTATCAAATTTTGGATTATTAATTGGATCAATTCAATTACCAATTTTTGGATTTTTAATTTTTAGTTATGAATACATCAGATTATCAATATTTGATTTTCTCAATTATGAATAAATTAAATTATCAGAGTGCCAAGTTGTGGCAACTCCTGGCAACAACAAAGCTGCAAAAAACAACCCAAACAAAAAGTCATTTTTGGCTAGAGCATATCCTGCAAGCAACCAAATTATGTCATTCATTCCTGGTTGTCGTAAAGGGCACACTATGCCCAGGAAACACAAACCCCCATATTACCTCTCGTGGAGGATCAAAAGTCTGTCATGATTTTTGTGATAGTTCCTCTGGCAATGGGACTTACTATCAACAGAAGGCTAAAATATGGGAACTCTGAGTTTTCTTTACCGGAAGGGAAATTGCTGCTGCCTCTGCAACGTTTTTTGTCCTCCCACCTCAAAGGCGCACCGAGCGATGACGACGACCGCTTCATTGCGAGAGGAGAGCTTGGGTCTGGTGCGCATACGTTGTCCGTATCCGTAACCGTATTTCCTTCTCCCTCTCTCCATCTGCCCTTCTCTGGAATGGTATTTCCTTCTCCCTCTCTTCGTCCGCCCGTCCGGTGGCAAAACCCTAAAATGAACCCTAAAATGAGCTGGTTCTACCGGTCAACGAAGGCCCGGCCCCGTGCCCTGCAAGACAGACAGACAGAATGGGTGCCAGTGACCTTCGGCCCGTTTTTCCGAATGGGTGCCCGTTACCTTTGGCCCGTTTTTCCGCGTTTCCTACTTGAAGACACTTGAAGACCATAGAAGCTGGAGGAGCTTACATGGTTTTCAAGTGCCTTCAAGTAGACAATGCTCGCCGAGCTTGGCCATGGCAACAACTTATCTTCTTCTTCCTTGGCAACACTGGAACTTCTCCCTTTTGTGAAAGAGACAGTGACGCGATTCTCCCCTCATCGCCTCTTAGCAACAGTCTAAGAAATTCCGCCTCCAAGAAGTCTGGTTGCAACATGCGTGCGCAACTAATAACTCCTCTTCTCCAGATTATAAGATTCTATTCTTAGGCCAGAAGCGGCAAGTTAGCTACCAGATGCATCGCGGCAAGTTAGTTTCGAAACCAATTATATCTATTCTTAGGCCAGAAGCCCATGTGCAAGTCCGGGATCCTTTCTTCCTTTAATCCGACTGTCCGGGCCGGGTCTGGGATCCTTTCTTCCTTTAATCCGAATGTCCGGGCCAGTTATCGAGCCGATTGTCCAGGCCAGTTATCGGGCCGGTTCCGCCGGTCCATTAAAACGCGGAATTGTCGTCGCACTAAGTGACTTTATATATAAGATATGTTTCTACATATGGAAAATCATGCAAGGTGTAGAATTTGTGGGAAAAACATTCTAACCATTAAACCCAAGTTTGTAATAGGTTGATTGTGCAACTTGGATTTGCAAAATGCCAAAGAGCTGAAGCACTGTTCATCCTCCACACTACCAAAGATTTATACCATGGCAATTTCAACCAACTTGAAATTTTTTTGAAGAAAATAGGTAAACATTATAGATGTTGAAAAAGTTTGCCAAAGATGTGTCAATGGATTCACATCAAGTGGCTTAGCCATGGCAACACATGCATTTGATTTCATGGCCAATTTGAACAAAGATTGTTGAATATCAAGGGAAGTTATTGACAACATTTCAAGGACCCATACATCATTACTACCCAATTTTTTAGGGTGGCAAAAAGCAACCTTAATCCCTTCCAAATGTTTGTTGAAGATTTCTTTTGTATTAAACTATAGCCAATATTGTGGGTACACCACACCCAAACTATCCATGACACCATGAATAGAATCTACCTTGCAAGTCTTCAACAAGGCATTTGGTAGTTGTTACAACCCACATCCAATTTGTTAATTCAATTCAATTGAAAAAAAATGGATAAAATCACAATTCATGAAGTAAAATACAAAGTGGGTTAGGGTTTAGGGTTTTAATTTAAACATTTTGCCTCCATTTGAATGACAACTATATAGCATAGACTTCCCTTATCACATAAGAGACTTCCTGGGTCTACATTAAAAAATGAGTAGCCCAAATGTGTTGTTGGTAATATCAAGTGCCAAATGTTCCACTCAAGTGTTCAAATTTGTCATCCAATGCATGATTATTGAATCATGTTTAGTACACAACAAAGACTTATAAACTTCAAATGCATCAAACTTGAACTTTGTGTTCAAGTCCATGTACAATTCATATATTTTTCCTTAGCACACTTTGCTTGTTGCCACAAAATCATAGATGAAAACATTTGACAATGGACTAAATTTGATCAGGTAATGGATAGATTACAACAGTGGATGAATGGCAACAAGCCACAATAAAATTTGCACATCACAAAAAAGATCAAAATTCACCTTTGCCTTTTCATTGGTAGGACCATCAAGGGCCATCTTCATCAACAATGTTTTATATTCTGCCATAACATGTGCAAGGGACAACATAGATGTCTAATGGGTTTTCACATTCTCAAAATCTTCGCCCCCTTTGTTTCCATAAGCTTTATTAGTTTCATAAATTTCAAATGCCTTTTAGGGCTTTTGGAAAAATGATCATACAAGGTTTGAAACAAACATTCAATTTTGCTCATCATTGCAAATGTAATAGAGTCTAAACCACAAGGTTGGTTCTATGAACCATATAATGCACCCCCATGGAATGTTGAGCCTAACCATTAGCAATTTGTTTTCTAACACCTGGTCTAGTGACTTGGAAAACAAAAAACCCATTGCACCAAAGGTCATTAACCTTTTACTAATCAAATCTTTTGCAAGACGTCCTTCATGCATTAAGGCTTCAATCAATACTTGAATTAAATTATTAGCACTTGATCCCACCACCACACATTCAAGGGAAAGGAGGATTGGTATTCTCAACAAATTTTAAATCACATATGCATGAACTAACAACTAGTTTTAGTTTCCGATGGTATTGACCTCATCACAAGTAAGTTACAAGTAATTAACTGTTCCAACAACAAATTTTGTGGCTTCCAGAACAATGCCATGCATGTGTTGAGCCATAACCAAGTCTACTTTGTTTATCTAATACATTTTAGAGTTCTTTTCAAGATTCAGATGATCAAATAAGTCCTTATGAACCTCATATTCAAGCATCGGCCTAACATGCTTTAATGTGTGGAACAATGTGGCAAATTGAACCAATTTTTAATGTTTCTCACCAGTTAACCTATTAGTCACTTGTTGCAAAATAAATTCCTTACGTTTGGAAACATAAACAATTTCATTTTTTTTTATGCTTACACTCCTTATTAACATACCACTCACCTTTTTTCACCTGTTTCATAGGTTTATTAACCCTCCTTTTGTTGACATGTTTTTGGGGTGAATTCCATTTGGGAGCCAATAACTTATCTTTATGTTCAATGTTTGAGCAAATTTTGTATTTCACTATATGCATATAGCCATTAAACCCCTATTGCAACTCAACCCAAGGCAACTTGGTTGCCCATGAAACTTGAAATCTCCTTTTTGATTCATAAGCTTGTGTTTTATTAACCTTTGATGGTGAGATTGAACTTTGATCGAACCTTTTTTCAACTCTAGAAAATCAATGTTAAAATCAAATGTAGGAAAATTTGACGAACCTAATCATATCACAAGAACTTTAGTAGTAGGTTGCTTATCTTTTAAGGTAGCAAGTTCATAAAAAGATTAATGTTGATTCTTACTACTAGAAGCCATATCACATGTAGCAAGAAGGGTGCCATTGTTAGGGTTATGGGAGTTGTAAAAGTATTTGAATTTGAAATTTCACGGTGATTTAAAGTTCAACATTTTCAAACAAAGTTGAAAGAAAAAAACTAAAACTAAATACAAGTTTACACAAACACAAATTTGCACAACAAACCCATGAAAGCAAAAAGAAACTTGATAGAACTATGACTAATAAGTTGATGACACAAAGTGATCTATAGGTGGCCAATGTGAAACAAACTCAAAAAACTTTGAAATATGTTCAAGCACACAATAAAATGTAGATTGGGACTAGTGGTACGCACTGTGTATAATCATGAATGCAATTTACACCATACATGAAGGTTGGAAACTTGGAATTGCAATGGATTGTTGTAGTATACATACCTAAACAAAAATGTTGCAAAATGCTTACAACCATAATGATGTCAATGAAACTTGGGGATCAGTATTTTGATTTGATAGTTCCAACATTTAACACAAATTACAAATTCATTTTGATTCACTTCCAATGTAGTTCACTCTAGCACATAAATTTTGAAACTTAAAACAAATTGCCATGTTTAATGTTCAATGGCCAAAGGAAATCAATGCACATACATGTTATGATTCAGAATCAACAAACTCTAATACCACATTTAACTTTGAAAAATTGAATAGTGAACCTTAAAATTTGAAAGAATAAAAATCAAACAACATGTTACCAACTTTTAAGGTCCATGTAGCCAAAAGATCACAAATAACTAATAAATAAAATGTAAGTTGTAAGTGGTAATTTGTAATTGACCTGCAAGCTCAAGGCCTTTCAAGTTTCCAACTCCAAGTTTCTAGATTCTAGTGTCCAAACTCTAGACTCTTCATTCTAGGATCCATACAACAATCCATCTAGTGGCCATTGGCGATGCAAATGAACAAGGAGGAAGAATGGCGAAGGGTTTTGTATTGGGAGAGGGAGGGTTTGGTGATAGGCCAAAATGCAAAGAGAAAAAATGGCAAAAATCCAATAGTCAACATAGCTAGTTAGGCGAATTAGGGTTTATTTACAAGGTGATTTGACAATTTGCCGGCATTGTTCCATCGTTAGACCAATGAAAAGTTTTCCAAATGAGTAGATTTTTAAGCAACCTTGCAGGGTGTCATGATGCTCTTTTAGACAAAAAGTGCCAGATCTCACCTTTAAAATCTAAGCTTACAAGTGGCCAGCCCATTTTTTTGGGAAAAATTTGGCGATTTCACCCAAAAAAACAAACACTGCCTCCATCTGACAGTGATACACACCACAAAGTTTCTTCCTTTTGCATCTTTTATGCGGTAACAAGTATTTGCCCTTTGAATGCCCTGCCACCAAGCAAAGGTTAGGGGTGGATATTGGCTTCAAAGAACTTACTGTAATATACAACTCTGTTTTTTTAGCGAATTTTCACATTACTGAAAAACCACCCTCCCCCCCCCCCCCCAAGGCCCCCAAGCGCCAAAGGCAATGTTCTGTTGTAGATTCCTGATTTTTTTCACGGAAAAACTTTTAAAATGGGGAAATTTTTGTGAAGAAATGTTGTCACTTTTCAATTGCCTCAGAAGTCTATTGTTGCCATTTTGCTGATGTTTGGAGAAAACTTTGAACACTTTTTTAAAAACTGTCACCAGTAAATCCCAAATCTACCTTGGGACGCTCAACGACTCCTACATCAGAAAATTGAAAAACAAGAAAACAAAAAAAACACTAGGATCCAAACTGGTCAGCGACAGAACAGCACCATTTTTTAATAAAAGCCAAGGAATGAATGAATGAATGAATGCATTTCATCTACCCGTTGGGGGGCAGATTCAAATATTCCTGTAGAAACAACCACCCAAGTTGCTGAACTTTGAAGGACATGTTGCAATGCAGCACTGACCTATTATTGCAGACCTCATCAGAAAAAGAGGAGGAAATTGCAGACTTGACACCCAGAAGAAGAAGAAGAAGAAGAATGAATGGGGGCAAATGACAATTTTACATTCTTCTCTCTTGCTGTGTGCACTAGTTTTTTGCAGGGGTTCTTCATGTTAATTTCTGTGCTCATTTCTTTGTCCAATGAAGATTTGTCTGTGCAGCCTGCTACTTACTTACTGTTTTGCAAAATTCTGACTTCAACAGTTCATGCAAGAAAGTGCTTGGGAATTTGGAGGAGAAAATGTATTATAATTCGCAACAACAACAATCTCCATAGGTAAAATCAACATGGATTTGTCAGCTTCAAAAGTTGCAGCAAAGAAAAAACCGTCACTCACACCTTTCCACCACCCTTTCCCTCCCTTTTTTTTCCCCTAATGACGTCCCATCTGAGGGTAATTTTGTACCCATGCAGACGTACAAACAACATGCTACATTGCAGTGGGATCTCTGTTCCGACAGGGGAATTTACAGACCTCTGGGCTGCACAATAAGCCTGACTAGAATTTGTCAGGAAAGCCTTCACAAAGGCCCCCACGTGATCCATACTCACACATCAAAAAATTTGTGCTCAGATTCCCTTTACAGTTTGGAACCCAAATGCTTCCCACAATCTTTCCCACACTAGAAGCACTCACAGAAATCTGCTAGGTATCTCTCCTAGAAAAGAGGAGGGGTGTTATGCCTCCTAAGCATTGATAGATGTTTAGACAGAACACCTGTTGATTGTTATATTATTCTTATCATTTTCGTATACCTTATTGTGAAAATTAAATTTGTGGAATTTGAATGGAGTTGGAGGCTCACATTCAAATGTGAGTTATACGGGAGTAAACTTTTCCACACATGTAGACCTAATAAATAATTTTAGGATTGAAATTCCAACTCTACAGTCAATAGTCATTGCTAACAGGCCTCTATTTCAATGGCTTTCCATTGGGTTGTTGTCTATGCACATACTCTTTGTAGTTGTGATGAGAGCAGTATGATGGAAACAGACCCTAAGTGTGATTGTCCACACTCTGCTACTTGTTGTCCCCCATTCTTCTTTTTCCTGGCAATCAACATACAGCTTTGAATTTTCATCAATTCTTTCAAGTTTGAACAAAGCATGATATAAAAGCAAAAAGCTGGTTGTAAACGTTCTAGTCTACTGCGTCTCAACTCATATTGAGACACGAAAAGCTCTTGGTGCACAGATCAAGTTTATGGGCCCCTATCATGGGCCCAACCAAGGCTGTCAGAGAGTCCTAGTATCAACAGCCTGGTAATCCAAATTTGAGAACTCCAGGCCTGAATCTTTCAGTAAGTACAAGTTGATTGTAAGTATGACTAGTTCCTGTGTCCTCCTCCCACTGTTGAGCCTTATTGGCACAGCCTTGACCAAAACCAATACCATTAGTCTACATACTGTAACCGACACACAGATTGGGATTGTGTAATACAGAGTATAGAGCATCGTTGGCTGGTTCTGTGTTTGGAGTAGTGTTGTGCACCAGCTCTTGATTTTGAAAGGAACCTTCAGTTTTGGTATTTTTAAATAAATTTTAGAGAGGACCTTTGGTGCAGTTCTAAAAAGATTTTTGGTTTTGTAAAAAACTCTGATACCAGAGATTTTTCAAAACATTTTGGAGGCTAGTCTGGTTTAAGACCAGGTCAGGTTCTATCTTCATTAAAACATCACTAAAACTAAAAGTTATGGGCATTATTTGTTTCATTCAACTAGTACACAAAGCCCAAAACCAAAAAAAATCATATCATTATTAACATGTGCACTCAATTAAAATTACAAGTAAGGCCTTCTCCTTTGGTACGTTTTTAAAAGCTACAAACAAATAGCTAAAGAACATGAACAACTTTAAAAGAGAAGAGCAGCACTGTGCAGGTCACGATCTCAGTTTCTGCAAGAGGCCAGTTCCAGGATCTAGATGCAATTCTGGTTCCAACAAAGTTGTGAACCTCCATCCAATCTTGATACCCTAAAACTGGACATGGACCTTACCAGAAAATATCCTGAATACCCAGGTGAACCCACCAACTCTAGGTTCGAGGCTGGAACCAGTTCCAGGACTGGTTCCTGGGGCGAGAGTGAACCAGCAGCCACAAATGCACCAGTTGGCCGTTCTGTCCACTGGATGGGCTGCATTTTTTCATTTGGTGCCAGGTGGGGTTCATCACAGTCCATTTCCATTTCTTTTCGTTGCTGATCACTGTATTTTTTCTTTTTTTGGTTTGTGCTTAATTGTTTTTTCCCTGGACCTGACCTCAAACACACCTACCTTACTCACCTTCTTACCCTCATAAGTAATGTACCAACCTTGGTACCTCTCTAATTATCCCCTACTGACATAGTTACCTTAATAACTAGTTATCCTACTGACCTAGCTACTATATTAACTACCTATCTTACTAACCTGGCTACCTTGTTAACTATTACCCTATTGATTTAACTTCTTTACTAATCTAACCATTGTACTAACTACCTACCCTATTAACCTAGCTACCTTACTATTTAACAATCTAAAAAATACACAAACACCCTATTGACATAAGTATTTTACAAACAGAGTCACCTTGATAAGGTAGCTTGTTTCCTATGTACTAATTTATTTATCACGTTACTTTGCTAGAGTAACTTTCTTCCTACCTACTAACTTGCCTACCTACATGCCTACCTACCCTAGTAACCTATATACCTTGATCCTTGAATTTCTTGTTTACTTACTAACTTACCTACTAACCCAACTACCTACCTATATACCTATTTGCCTACCTATGCACCCACCTTCCTACCTACCACTATGTTTACCTACCTATTTATGTTTTTTACATAGCCAAATACCTAACTAATTACTTATTCACTTTTTCCATCCCCCCAATCCTACGTATCAATTTTTTATGGTTTGCCTTAGTTCATGAATGATGAACATAGGTCCCCATATGTAGGTATTACAAACAATTTATAGTGAAAAAAATGTCATAATTGTAGCCATTAATTATGCATATTTTACTATATTTTGTTTACCTAATTTATTTATGGAATGGACATTACAATACATCATTTCATGTAATTATTTATAAGTATGTACTATTGGATTATGGTTTAAGTTTAAGGCTAGGACACATAAATTAGTTAACAATTTTTTCACAAATCTATAGTAATTAACCTAAATTAGGCTAAATTTGGGGGGAAATTTTTAAGGTTTAAACATACGTGAAATATTACAATTTCATTCTATATCTTCTTCAAAAGAGAGTGGGAAAAAATAACCTTGGAGAGATCACACAAAAGTAAAACATATCTTCTCTTTCGGTTTTTAATGAAATTTATTTGATTGTTTTTTAAGATTAAGGTTTTTTCTCATTCAATAAATCTTTATGGTTTAAAAGTTTGAAAATTTGATTTCTAATTTTTTTTCTATGTTCTTTAAAAAACATTTGTTTTGCATTATATAATTTGGAAGTTTTGCATAGTTTCTTGGGTTTAGGGGCATATATCATTAAGAATTTCTTTTGTTAGGGTTGTAATAGGGCTTATGGTAAAATATCATTTGGATTTTTAGGGTTATGACTTATAATTTAATGTTTAAAATTTTGGTTCATATATACTAGGGCTTAAGGTTTTACTCTAAACTTTGCTCATTGTATTAATTTTTGATCTTATCATTTATTTAAATCTATAGCATAATTATGAATATATTTTGTTTCCATATGTTCCATAGTTGTTAATGTTCAATATTTCCTAACCCACTTTTGTTTAAAGGCAATATCCGTATGCTATTGTGATAATCCATTAACCATGAAACATAAAAAAAATTTAAAAATATTTGATTCCCCATTAATACATCATGAACTTCATGTTTTCAAAATTGTTTTTTCACCTTATAATATGATTTAACATATATAAAAATGTACATAATGCAAAATTGGTCACATTGATGGTACAAGGGGTTAGGATTTAATGTAAAATTTACTATTTAACGTTAGAATTGTCGTTTAGGTTTAAAGTTTGGGACATATAAATTAATTAACATAATAATTAAAATAAATTTCGGGTGCATTTTGGGCAAAATTTTTAGGGCTTATGCATATGTAAAACAATGCAATGTCAATATATATATATATATATAAAGTGAAAGACCTCAACTTGGAGATGTTACCAAATGGTAAGAGATATACCTTCTTTTGTGTTTTGTTACAAATTTTATTTTAAAAATTAAAGCCAAATTTTTAATTTGTGAAAATAAATACGTGTGCATGTATTACAAAATTATATGAATACTTAGCCCTAAATGTAATACCCATATTCAATGTTCATTTCGATATAACCCATAAATGATTTAGGTAACCTGAGTTGCAAACCCAACCCTAAACGCAATACCCACATGTACGGTCATTTTGAAATAACCAATATGTAATTTGGGTGACTAAGGCTTATATGCAATACTTGCATGTAGGTTCATTTTGAAATAATCAAATAATCCATAAGTGATTTAGGCAACCTTAAATGAAAAATCAACCTTAAATGCAATACCCACATGTAAGGTCATTTCAAAATAACCAATAAATGGTTTGTGTACCCAAAGTATGTTTATTTATATACTTAATTATAATGAATAATTATTTAAAATAATAATTTGAATAATTTATTAACATTAAAAAAATCTAATTAAGATAATAAATTAAATATTAGATTATCAATTTGATTTTTAAATCTAAATTTTAATTATCTAGATGATTAAAGTTCAACCAAATAATCAATTAATTAAAAAAAATTAAATGATTTTTTAAATATGATAATCAATCATTTATATTATTTTAAATTATTTTTTAATTATGACATTATTTGTTGATATTTAAACTAAATTATTAAGTCATGAATCTTATAAATATTGCAATGGAGACCTATATGTGGGTATTGCAATGGATGTTTAAAAAATCAGCTACTATTTATAAGACTTAGAATCGGGTATTACAATGGATATAAAAACCAACAACTATTTACAAAACCTATATGTATGTATTGCATATTTGAAATGGCTTTATGGAAATTAAAAAGGATGTAAGTATTGCACAATGTTCATTTTGATCTTTGTAAACCTTACACAAAGTAATTATAAAATGCGCATATGGGACTATTTAAGTTTTGATTATTACATTTAAAGCACTAAGAATATGATAAAATAGAAAACATATATGATTAACCATATACCTTCAAACAAGCGTGATTAGAAGAAAATATTATATTGATAAAAGATGTACAAAATGGGTGGATCAAACAATGTTAAAGAACCCAATGAAAAATAAAGGTTTTTTATAATATATCAAAGGACTAAAGTTCAAAAAGTGGGTAGTCCAAAAAATGAACTAACTAACTATATAAAGTGGAAACCTAAAACCATATCATTATCTATAATGTCGTGTTTAACTCGATTATTATTTTTTCTTACCTTCCATGAATCATTTTAGATTCATGGAAATTTAATACAATTGTTAACTCTTATGTCCGACTCGCTTTAGTGGACTTTTAATCCCAAATTTTGACATCCCATGCCATCTTCAATTATCATGCATATGCAAAACATGTGGATCGAATCATCTTTTGTAAATTTTCGTCCTTCTCCATATGTGATGCTACATTTTGATGCATGTTTCCCATGCCATGGCATTAAGACCCAACACTTGTAATAGTTGTTTTGAAGCTACTTTGACCAAAGTTGGTTTTGGTAATGGTGGATATTATTGTAACAATTACCATTTTATCCTAATCACACTAGACTTTAGCACAAATGCAATTAACAACCTTTCGATCATTTCATTTCTACACAACAATGGCATCTCCCAAAACATGATCGTTCATTTTAGCATGGTCTTGACATTAAGAACCTCCTCAGAAATTGAAGGCACCCCAGGTTTGGCCTTTTTTGACACTAAACCATGCACCTACTTCAAATGCTTGGGTCAACAACCATTTGGATAAGGGGGTGCTAGTGTTTGAAAAGCTTGGTCGGTTTCAAGTTTCAGACCTAAACTAAAAACTATAAAACAAATAAATTTTTATTTTGTAATTTAAAAAAAACTTAACCCTAAAACCTTAAACATAAAAAAATCACACAATAGAATGTAGGTATTGCAAAACATAAGATCACATAATCAAATGCAATTATTACAAACTCTATTTTTTTCAAGTATTACAATAAAAATATGTTGAAAAATAAATCCCACACCTTCCATCAAATGATAAAAGGTGCAAGTATAATTAAATTTAAATATTTTTGTACCATTTTCTTTTGGCATTAATCTATGTATGTAAATTCTAGAACAATTTAACCCACCATCTAAATCAAAATTCCCAATATGTATTGGAAGGGATCTCATCATTTGAATTATAAAGAATCACCATTACCAATTCTAAGCCATATGGATTGCTTGATCCATTAACTTTTGGTTTTGATGGAGCAACATTTTGCTCCCCAATTGTTAGTTTTTAAAAAATAACATTTTACTTCTTGACTTCCATATCCCCACCAACTTTCTTCAATCTCCCTCCTTTAGGCATATAAGCGTAAATACTTAAAAAGACCACCAAATCATCATTAATTGTCAGTTTCAATGAAAAATTAACAATTCTTTGCAACAAAAGGACCCAAAAAAAAATGGGGGGGTTTAGGGCTTAGTAAACCATTACCTTCTATGCAATAAAACACTTGAAAAAGGCAACAACAACTACTATCACCTTCTTTGCAACAACACCAACAAAAAAAAAAGGGCAATGATATCAAAGTTATTGTTGTCACCCATTTTTGCTTCAAGCAAAAGGAAAAAAGAAATGGGTGATGGCAGCAAGCTTGCTACCATTGCCTTGTTCGTAGTAACAACAAGAAAAAATAAATAAATGATGACAAAGAGCCCATCATCTTTTCTGCTTCAAGTAGAAGGAAGCAAAAATTGGGTGATGGCAGCAAGTTTGTTGTCATTGCCTTGTTCGCAATAAAAAACAAAAGAAATAAAAGGTGACAACACACTTGTGCCGTCACTTTATTCACTTCAAATATAAACAAATAAACGAAAAAAGAAGTGGATGGCATGTTCTTCTTCTCAAGCAAAAAAAAAACCCCATAAAGAAAAAAATAAAAATGCAAAGAAGGGTGGGAACTTACCTTTCTTGTCCCATTTCTACATTTGGGATGAAACGCTCTTCATGCATTCTCCTCTCCACGTTCCTTCAACATTGAGCTCTCCACCTTCCTCAAGCCTTGTGTCTTGCATTTCTTTGAAACTCTATGCTATTCAAGCTCGAGAGTTTTCTCAAGCTTTGGAATTGGAGTGAGTAGGAAATGAGGTGAGGGAGGTAGGTAGGAGGGGAAAATTTTGGGGCAGAGAAGGGGGCTAAAAAATCCTTGGACAAGGGAAGAGGATGTGTTTTTGGTTCATCCCCAAAATGGCTTGAACGACCTCATCTTGAACTAGTACACTAATGGCCGCTGGTTCGCTATAACCAGTTCATGCCCCTATTTTTTGTTTTATAATTTGTAAGTGCTATAGTCTGGACAAATGGAATTGTGTTGAGGATTAGAACCGGATTTGGACCCTATCACCAGCCTTGCGCTCAAACCTAAACTAGAAAGGGGATTTGGAAGCAATTTTTACGTATGTTGGTTTGAGCTTCTATGCAAGTGAATAATTTTTTACAGTGTTTTTTGGGGATGTAGATGATATTGTTTTTTTGAAAAGGTAGCAGGTATGTTGTACTTCACATTAAGGTGGTTAACTTTTTATCACTTGTACAATATTGGTACCTACAATCTCCAGTTGGGCGTTGGTAGTTAGAACTAGACCTCTTTTTTTATAACCATACTTACTTTTGGACATCCTTTAATTTGGGATGTTTCTGGGGAGAGACGCAAGCTGAAAGTTTTAAAATGCGAATAATTGAGCTCCAAACTGAATGACTAGTTTCGATCAAATTTATAAAAGTTAGTGGTCACTCGAAGTTGGAACTTGTCAAATTTGAAAAATAGTAATAACTTAGGTGAGAGGTTCTCATCCAAAAATTAAACCAGATGAATGTACACATGTTCAAATTTGTTTTAATTGGTGTACACAAATTCAAATTTGCTCCTTCTAGATAGATAAAAACATATTACCTAGACCTTAAGTTCTACCACGAGTTGTAATGTTGTAAACCATTTGCATTGTTAAGTGGCTTTCCTATTCAATTGGGAATTCTGAATCTTATCCACCTTTTCAATGGCAAGAAATAAAAATTTGTTATGAGTGCCATGCTTAACAATGTTCAAGAACCAAGTAATTTTTATTTCATTATCTTACATTTTGATTGATTCCTTAATACAGTAGAAACACTAAAAATTGTCAGAATATGGCAATCTAAGTGAATTAGACTTCCATTTCTTTTTACATATATTTTTCTTGTAATGAAAAGATAATTTGAAACTTAACCCAAGTTGAAATGAAAATTTTGGACTTATTTATAATTGACTATGAATTTTTTAAAAAAATTGTAGGGTCTTCCTAAATAATGGGTAGACTCCCTTTTCATTGGTGTGTAGTACCCCAAAATTTTCAAATGGGCATTTTAATGTTGTTCAACAAAGGTTTTAATATTTTCAAAAGAAATTTTTTAATATGTTCAAAGAAGGATACTAAAATCAAGGTCACATGTGCTCGAAGTGAAATTTTAAATGAGTTTTAACTTGATAAGCATTTGGGAGGGGGAAAGCAAGCCTTAAGAATTAGGTACTTATTTCTTAAACCATTTATTGAAGGCACCTTAAATAAAGAAGTTGTCATCTAAAATCACGATCTAAGTCATCCCAAACAAGGAGATTCCAATTTCTAAATCACAACTTCAATCATGTTGTGTAGTTTTCGAAACATCCATAAATCATTCCAAACAATAATTTTGGATTCCCAAAAGATTTGAATAGTTGTAATGGCCAATGTAGCCTATAGTTTAGGGTGCATTAACGGTATTAGGTATCTCTACCTTACCTATTGTTGTACACATTAAACTCAACACATGTTTGTTGCATAATTAATTAATTTTTAAAATCACATGTTTAAATTAAAATGCTGTTGAATATTCCAAATAATTCTTTTTCTTCCTTCACAAAATTATGTTCTTTAAAAAAAATGTTTTGAAAATTTCAACATTTTGCAAACAAATAATATGATTAATGTCAAAACTACCAAAGAACTCTAGTAGCTATGTTTGAATTGATATCATGCCCATATGCATGGTTTCATATATGCCAATCATGCCTTTAGGGTTAATGTACGTTCTTAGGTTATTATATATTATTAGGTGTTTTAGGGTTATGGCTTGTTTAGGGTTTCAGCTTTGTTGATGACTGTATAAAAGGCCAAGCTCTTCCATTCTCTTGTCAAATTTTCTAAAATTCCTTTGTCAAGGACAGTTTCTTCCATAATTAGACTGGATTTTTAAATGTTCACGGGGGCTATTACAAGGCCATCGTTCACATACACTACATTTTTTTTCCTTCTTTTCAATTCAATTTAATGTACATGAGAATTTCATCTCAGCCTCCTCTTTGTGCATTATATATATGTGTGTGTGCATCTTTTTTTGGTTGATTAGTTTCTACCTTTGACTGGTTTTAGTCTTTTTGTTTAGTAGAGTTTGCTATGGATTTACATCCTTATGACACCAAATGTCACAACACTACACGTCACGACATTAGATGTTTTTCAACTATGGTCTTGAAGTGCATCAATTTAGGATTATCTTTCCAAAGGTAGGACCAATAGGTATTCAAAAATGAAGTAAAGTTCTTCAAACATCTTGTTCATTGCCTTTGCCATGCTCACATCGCACAAAGCACTTCCACATTGATAACACACAACACAACCAAAACACCACATTTCACCATATTCATTCCACATACTACACTATGTGGGCCATCTTCTCCTCACTTCACACAATAACAAAAACAAAACTTCACACAACAATAATTAAAACAATGTCAACAATTTTTCAAACACCATTTGGAGTTTTTCAAACATTTTGTCCACTACTTATGCATGCTGTCATCACACAACACATTTTCGTGTAAATGATTCACAATGCAACCAAAACACCATGTTTACCAAATTCACTTCATTATGTGGGCCATTTTTTCCATATTTTCATAACATCTTGCCCTTCAACATTTCTTTCAATCATGCTCATGTATGATAAGCCTATTGACTTAAATGCCTTGCCCCTTACCACTTCTTTCAACCATGTTCATTTGCTCAAGCCCATAGATTCAAAAACTATAAAACTAAACTATTAACAACAATAATACTTATTCATCTTCCTTTTGGTGGTCAACTTTTTTAAATGCTAGCTTGTGTGAAATGTTTTAGAACATGATGGATGGATGAAAATGGAATTATTTTGGAAGTTGGATGGACATTGGATGCACCTAAAGAAGTTGGGAAAATCAGAGTTCATTTTATTTCCAACTTTCTTGAAAAGGAAAACACTAGGGTAAACACACCTATGGGCGAACATATGTTTATAATTGAATGCTCATTATGTTCAAGAAATGACCCATGACCAAGGAACCTTAATCCTTTTAGTGTTCAATTTTTTCCCTACGACTAAACATTCATCCATAAACTTTTGTGTTTGGACATTTACACCCTACACCCATAGAACATACTTTTGTGTCCATATATATATATATATATATATATATATATAGTGTTTGGGAATTTTGTTGTTATGTTCAGATAGGGGTGTTATTTATGCCTAGTTTTTTTTTTTAATGTTTATTCTTGGGAAAGGGTGGGGTTTTTGGGGTTTCAATAGTGGACCATCACAAGGAATGTTGTGTCTAGTTATAAGGTTATTTGGGGTTTGTAGTAAGAAAATAATGGAAGGAGCCAACAATTGTTACATTAATGTTCCAATGCACATATTCCCAAAATAATTAAATTTTGTCAAAACACCCCTAGCACATTATGGTGATTTACACCCATCAAAGGACACACTTTGGCACTCCATACAAACTTGGTTTCAAAACACACAAAAATAAATTCAAAGCAAACTTTAGGGTTGAAAGTTTCATTTTCGTTCCATTCTTTTCATTCCCACTAAGCTCATTATAAGCTAAGAATGACAAAGCTACCAAGCAATGTGGAAGAGGAGTTGCAACAATTTTAGAGCTCTTTTGTCTTAGTGTAATACTTTTGAAACAAGGATCAAAGGGTTTATGTTCAAGTTATGGGATTCTATTAGGTTAAGGAGAAAATAGGGTGAAAGTTGAATTTGATTTCTAGATATTACCATCAAAACTTCAAATTTGAACCACCAAAATAGATCTTAGTGCAGATTAGGAAAAAATAGGTGAAAGTAGAAGACGATAGTCAAGAATTACCATCTAGAGTCAATTTCCATCAATCAATGTATAACAACATGCATCTCAAGTAAATCTAAAGGTGAAAGGAAAGGTGGACTAATGACTTTCAATGTTTACTTGTTTTAAAAAACAATTACCAACAATCAAGGTAGAAAAAAGAAAAGGAAGCATGAAGCAAGGGAGGATGTAGAAAAACACTTGCACATTTCAATTTTAGATCCACTAGAAACAAATTTTCACAGCCTTAATAAATTTTACAAATATATATATTTTAAGTACTTGTATTATAATGGATACAAAAGTCCATTAGGTCTAATGCTAGAGACTTGAGACTTAAGAAGCCAAGATACTAGATTGCATGGTTGAATTGCACTATAAGTTTATCCCAATAGCCCACACATAGATTGAAAACAAGGATTTAGTGTGGGAAGGTTTTTTAAGGTTCTATGAATTCATGATCTCAAGGGATGAACATGAAGCATATGTTTTTGAAACCTACCTTGACTTCACGAACTTTAGATGGTTTTGGGGTGATTATAGGAAGAATAAGGGCATACCTTTAGTGGGAAAGGACTGCATAGGCATTTCTAGGTGCAAGCTTGGTCTATGAAGGGCTAGCTCAAAATGATGTATGTCATCCTTCAAAGGCATCGATCCATTTTCCTAGACCAACAAGAGGATAAGGAAAACTAATCACCATAAATTATACATGTTACACCTATTACATTTGTTATGAAGATACGATAAACAACACCTAAATCGAACACACCACACACATAATGTCAAGTAAGGAGAAAGCACCCACCATGAACAAAAAGATGAACATGGATTGATTAAGTTTTTGAAAAAATATTGGAGGTTATTGAAGTAGGGACCCACTCCCAATGAAAAGCAAGTAGCACAAACACATTTTGGGGTTTTTTATTAACATTTACAATTACATACTAGTTAGGAATGACATATGCAACTAATGATTAGTGAGTTGTTAAACCCATGTCATTTCACCCATTTAATTGCAAGGGACATTTAATTGCAAAGGCTAGTTGTTTAACAATTAGGATTTTAAAATTTTCTCATAATAATGAAATTCCATGTTATCATTAACCTTAGTTGCAGAACCATGATGCCATGTGGCATGTTGATGTTTTTTGCCATTACTTAGTGAAATTTATGATTAAATAATTATAAATGTAACTGAAAAAATAATAGTCATTTTTGTGTCTAGTTCAAAAGAAAGGATTTATTGTTGTGAAGGTAAAGGTTTTTGACTTGCATCTTGATGCAAAGTGCTACATGGAAGGATTGTACATCATTTCTAACATAGTGACCGACCAATAAATGCATCATTTTATTCAAAATAGTGTTTGAATCATCATGTGTAAAGTGCAAACCATTTCAACTTAGTTGTTATTCGACTAAATGTTACATAAGATGCATTGATGGTTGGATGACATGTGTCAAAAATCTATAAATGCATTATGAGTCATTACACATAACCAAAAATCAACCTAATTTAAACCATGTAGCTAATGTAGCCAAAAGGCAACTTAGCTTAACCTAGCTAGGCTAAACAACTTAGCTTAGCTCGCCTAACCAAAAGTCAATCTAGTTTAACTTAGCTAAGTTAGCTACCTATGTTAGGCAACCTAGGCTAGGTGGCCTAGATAAAAACAAACATCATACATTTAGCCCAAGAAACTTAGACTAGGCTACCTAACCTAAGGCGATGTTGCGGATAGCAACTCACACAAAAAACTGGGAATAATACTGAAAGCTACGGAACTAAAACCAATGTTGAGGACAACAACTCACACAAAAAACTGGGAATAACACTAAAAGCTGCGAAACTAGAACCAATTACACAATAACTCACACAAAACTGGAAATAACACTTAAAGCTTCAAAACTAGAATCAATAGCATTCAAAGAAAGAAAGCTGGAAGTAGTATTGATATTGGAAGAGCAAATACAACTGGTGTTGACGAGAGTGAGGGACAAAGTCTCAAGGTCCTCAATCTATACTGCTAAGATATTATTGGAAACTCCAATGCTAAGATACTATTGGAAACTGAATGTTGGAAAAGATATTATTGGAAACTCCAATGCTAAGATACTATTGGAAACTGAATATTGGAAAAGATATTATTGGAAACTCCAATGCTAAGATACTATTGGAAACTCAATGTTGGAAAAGATATTATTGGAAACTCTAATGCTAAGATACTATTGGAAACTCAATGTTGGAAAAGATATTATTGGAAACTCTAATGTTAAGATACTATTGGAAACTCAATGTTGGCTAAGTTAACTAGTTATTGTCACGTCCGTCACAGTCCGTCACATCACCCCCCCCTTCAAGCAACGAGTTCCCACGAGTTGTTCTATTTATCTTATCAAAAACAGAAACTAAAAATTTATTACAAGAAGTCCATGTGATATTTACATGGTGTGGTGTTGATCCAGACATGTTGGATTCAAATATCTTTGGCACTTGGTTTTGTTGGGTACTGACGATGAAATTTGTTGATCATTTTGGGAGCATTAGCAAGATTAGCAGCAGGTTCCCAAGTTCGCTCGCTTATTTCATAGCCCTGCCAATGTACAAGATATTCTAATCTTCTTCGATTAATGCGAGAGTCGATGATCTTAGAAACTTCAAATTCTTCTTCTCCATTAATCTCGATTGGTGGCGGAGGTGCTAGCAACCATCCTGGAATAGTCGATTCTTAATATGGTTCAAGCAAGGAAACATGAAACATTGGATGAATTTTCATAGATGATGGCAGGTCCAACCTGTATGCTACCTTGTTGACCTGCTTACTCACGCGAAAAGGTCCAAGACGACAATAGTCAAGTTTGTCGCTTGGTCGGCGAGTCTTCAAATTGCGACGTAAAAGCCAAACTTTATCTCCAACCGAGAAGTTTGGATTCTGCTTTTGAGATTTGTCTGCATTTCTCTTCTGCCGCTCTTGAGCTTCTACAAGCCTTGCCTTCATATCTTTGTGGATTTCCAGAAGTCTGGTGACCAGATCTTGCGCAGCCGGATTTTCTGCCAAACTCAAGTTCAAAGAGTCAAATCGTGGATGATATCCATAGTTTGCAAAGAACGGAGTTTGGTGGATGGATTCTTGAAATGTATTGTTGTAGGCAAACTCTGCGACTGGAAGTAGATCCACCCAATTGTCTTGATGGTAGTTGATGAAGCACCTTAAATACTGCTCTAATACTTGATTCACTCGTTCGGTTTGTCCATCCGTTTGAGGATGATACGCCGATGATAGATTGGTCTTCACTTGTAAGATCTTGAACAGAGATTGCCAGAACTTGGACGTGAATTGCGTACCACGATCAGATATGATATTGTCGGGAAGTCCATGATATTTGTACATATTCTCCAAGAAAAGTCGTGCCGTTTCTTTACCTGTGATAGTTTTGTTGCAAGGCACAAAGTGTGCCATCTTTGTCAACCGGTCCACCACAACAAAAACTGAATCAAAAGATTTGGACTTTGGAAGGTCCATAATGAAATCCATGGATATGGATGTCCATGGGTTTTCTGGAATCGGCAGCGGTTGGAGTAACCCGTATGGCTGATGACGAGGGATCTTGGATCTAGAGCACGTGTCACACGTTGTGACATAGTCCTTCACAGTTTTCCACATTTGGAGCCACCAAAAGTCTCTGGATATCAGCTCCATAGTCTTGTTGTAACCAAAATGTCCAGCCGATGGAGAGTCGTGTCGAGACTGGAGCACTTGGAGTTGGCATGGACCTTCAGGGACATAAAGTAGTCCCTGGTAGTATAACAGCCCGTCCTGGAACTGGAATCTTGGATCAACATTATGTGATATGGAACCCTGTGAACTGGAAGTAGGGTGATCCAGGGATTCTGAATCTGAGCCTGGACTTGGAAATTCTCTAGGATTGAAGATGCCAGTGTTGTTCTTCAATTTCAAAGCCAAAGGATCAAAGTTTAAACTTACTCGGATATTTTGGAGAAAAGATGCATCCACTGAAGTTGTGGTGCGTACGATCTTCAGCTGAAGTTGCTCGGGCTTGATAAGGGTAATATTTTGTTGGTCGTAAGCTGCATCTCCTTCCCTTGGTGCAAGATACACTCGTCGGGAAAGAGCGTCAGACTGAATTTGCTTGGAACCGGGACGGTATGTGATGACAAAATTGAAGCGCGAAAGTGATATACTCCAACGAGCTTGTCGTCGTTTCGGTACCTTGGCAGACATGAAGTATTCAAGGTTCTTGTGATCGATGTGGACCCGGACTGGATGTTGAGCTCCTTCAAGAAAATGACGCCACTCTTCGAACGAATCGACAATGGCTAAAAGCTCCTTGTCGTGAATCTCATAATTGATCTCGGCAGTAGTAAATTTTCGTGAGTGAAATGTAACAGGGTGGAGGCGTCCGTCTTTGTCAGGTTGTGAAAGGACCGCTCCAAGGGCAAAGTCAGAAGCATCCGTTTCTAGAAAGAACGACTTCTAGAAGTCAGGATGCATCAGAATAGGCGCCGTTGTAAACGCCTTCTTCAGAGTTTCAAATGTTTGATCTGCTTCCGCATTCCATTCGAGCTTGTCTTTGCAAGTCAATCAAGTCAACAGAGCGACAATCTTGGAATAGTTTCGGATGAAGATTTGATAAAAGTTCGCAAAACCGAGGAAGCATTGTACGTCTCGAATGGTAGCCGGTTTCTTCCACTCGATAACTATCCGAATTTTTTGTAAGTCCATGGATAGACCCTCTCCAGAAATGATGTAGCCCAAGAATTCAATTTGGGGTTGGTGGAAAACGCATTTCTCCAACTTGGCGTATAGTCCAGCAGTGCGTAGTTTCTCCAATATTAGCCGGACATGATTGATGTGCTCTTCTTCATTCTTGGAGAAAAACAATATGTCGTCGAGATAATATACAACAAAATCATCTAAAAATTCTCGGAATACGTCGTTCATCAAGTGTTGAAAGACGGCAGGTGCGTTGGTAAGACCAAAAGGCATGACATTGTATTCAAAATGCTCGTACCTAGTTCTGAATGTCGTCTTACATTCGTCACCTTCCTTGATACGTACTAGGTTGTACGCTCCACGAAGATCAAGCTTGGTGTAGATTTTTGCTTGACCAAGTTGGTCAAGAAGTCCTGAAATAAGCGGTAATGGATACCAGTTCTTGATTGTAACCTTGTTTAGTCCACGATAATCCACGCACATCCGAAGGGAGCCGTCTTTTTTCTTGACAAATAGGATAGGAGCTCCAGCAGGTGACTTGGAATGTTGAATGAAGTTCTTCGCGAGATTTTCATCAAGGTAATCTCGTAATGCAGCAAGCTCGTTCTGGGAGAGGCTGTAGATTGGACCAAAAGGAGGTTGCGCACCTTCTTGGAGTTCGATGCCACAATCATAAGGTCGATGCTGAGGAAGTGTATCAACGTTCTTCTTCTCAAACACGTCTCGATACTCCTCATATTTTGTTGGTAACTTGGTTGGTTCTTGAACAGGTTGAGATGTCGGAATTGCATAAATTGCAAACATATTCCCATTCTTGGCAGCCCTCATAAAGGCTCGAGCACCGACCATCAACAGAACTTCTACCGCGGACCCTTGGACTTGGTAAGGACACGGGTTTGGAACATTCCTAGGGTGTCTAGATGAAATATGAGAAACTATGATTCAATATGTTAATTTTCGCTTTTTCCAATCTATATCCGGGTTAATCTTCTCTAACCAAGAGAGACCTAAGACAAGAGGATTAGAGGGAGAACTAATGATATTGAATACAATAGTACTTCGGTGCCTTTCTAGGATAATGTCTAAGGGTTTAGTTTCGTGAGTGACATCTCCTGAAATCAAAGGTCTACCGTCGATAACCTCTACTACCACAGGGGATTTCTTAAGGACTATAGGAAGATTATGACGTTTTACAAGATTTTTATCTATAAAACAAGCAGAGGTTCCGGAATCTAACAAGGCTTTAACTTTAATGCCGTGTGGATGAAAATCTATTTTAAGCGGGATATTAAAACAACGAGAAGGTTCAGAGGATAAGATAGGACCTGATGACGTGGGAATACTGGTCAGCCGCACGGTCCCTAATGTGGCTGGCTGCTGTAATTTTTCGGCTCGATTTCCTCCTGTTTTGGCTCAGAAGTGCCCGAGGTGTATCGAAATTTGTGCGCCTTTGGCCCCTGAGGTTTCAAAGGGCAGTTGTTTAAGCTGTGGTCCTTGCCTCCCCAATAAAAACACAAGTGCTCCCTGCGACGACGTTCTTTCTCTTCTTCAGTTAGCTTCCTAACTCTTGAAGTGTCAATTTGCATGGGTTCTGGGGTCGAAGTGCTCGAAGATGTTTGGCGGGTTGGAGCTGTGTAATCCGCTCGATATGATCCAAAGAGCAATCGTCGCTCCTGTCGCTGCTCGAACAGCCAGTTGTCACAGTCGATTGCTTGAGTAATGGCTTTCGATAGAGTAGTTGGTTTGGGCAGGTTTAGCAACAAGGTTTTGATATCATCGCGGAGTCCCCATCGAAACATGGTGATGAGAGCTGTGTCGTTCCAATTGAGGTCACATGCAAGTTGTTGAAATTTTGTAACGTATGCTGAAGCTGGGCGCGATCGTTGTTGCAGTGTTTGAAGTTTTGTTGTTGCTATAAGGGCTCGTTCTCTCTCTCCAAATGTTCTGCTGAATTCTTCCAAGAATTGATCAAGATCTGCTAGAAGTGGGGAATCCTTTTCTAATAGTGACGAAAACCAAGATAACGCAGTTCCGGTGAGCAGTGATCCAATGAGTCCAACTTGTGTTTCTTCTGTTGCGTATCTGTGTGGTTGGAGATGGAAGACAAGTCGAACTTGATTGACAAAATCTCGAAGTTTTGTACGATCTCCGTCAAACTTCTCTGGCAAGCTTACTCGAGGTTCTTTTGGCGCTTGTGGAACTGGAACATGGACTGGAGCGTGAGCAACTTGAAGCTGTTCCATGGCATTTCGTAGGTTGGCATTTTCTTGTTGTAGCTGTTGCAGCATGCCAACCACGTCGTGCATTTGGATGTTGGAAGCATCACCCATCTTGTCACTCTCGTCAAACTGTTGCGGATAGCAACTCACACAAAAAACTGGGAATAATACTGAAAGCTACGGAACTAAAACCAATGTTGAGGACAACAACTCACACAAAAAACTGGGATTAACACTGAAAGCTGCGGAACTAGAACCAATAACACAATAGCTCACACAAAACTGGAAATAACACTTAAAGCTTCAAAACTAGAATCAATAACACTCAAAGAAAGAAAGCTGGAAGTAGTATTGGAAGAGCAAATACAACTGGTGTTGACGAGTGTGAGGGACAAAGTCTCAAGGTCCTCAATCTATACTGCTAAGATATTATTGGACACTCCAATGCTAAGATACTATTGGAAACTCCAATGTTGGAAAAGATATTATTGGAAACTCCAATGCTAAGATACTATTGGAAACTGAATGTTGGAAAAGATATTATTGGAAACTCTAATGTTAAGATACTATTGGAAACTCAATGTTGGCTAAGTTAACTAGTTATTGTCACGTCCGTCACAGTCCGTCACAGGCGAATGGCTTAAATATCATAGGTTGCAAGAATGAAAACTTGAACCCTTCACCTTCACTTTGGGGTTCAAATCCTCATCCATTGCACTACCATATTTTTTTATATCAATTATATTTAACACAAAGTCATAAAATTCAAAAATTTTAACCTTGAATTAACCTTGGCCACCTTAGGTTGACTTAGATCAACCTACCTACTACCAACCAACCTAGCCTAAAGTTAAACCTCCTTAAGTTGGCTTAAGATGAACTAGTTTGTTGACCTATATTACTTACTAACCTAACTCAAGTTAACCTATTCTAGGTATATTTAAACATATTAGATGTAATAAATTTCTTATGTTTGGTTAAATAACTTTAAAAGTATCCTATATTATGAAGTAGGTTCATACTAAATACCCTACATACATAAGTTAACTTAATACGTATGTTAACCTAAGTTAGTGTTTAAAGTTGTTAAAAAATCAAAGGAGTTACGTGTCACCTTTTTCAAAATGAGTATTAATATTGTAATCATAATTACAAGTTAACAATAGATTATTTAATACACATACACATGCATGTGAATTCATGACTTCAAAAACCTTATGGCACACAAAAAATTATGGCATGTCATGATAAATATTGGTGCTATAAATTCAAAACACAAAAAATTTTATGGTGTCACAAAAATTCATGGATTTCCATGCAAATTTATGACACCTTGGTGCCAAATGGCATGTTATGTCAACATCACATGGAAGACCAACTCATTCTTAATAAAAAAGGCCAACAATATTCTCAACTAGCTAATACATGAGATTAATTCACCAAATCAATGACATGAATCATGATGTTGACAAATAGGACCACATCATCTTGTTGGCATATAGCATGCCATGTCATCATTATGGGAGATTGAGTCATTATTAATTGCAAAGGTGGATGGTTCTTGCAATTAACTAATTAATGAACAAAAATTTAAAAATAATATGATAATTTACCAAAAACTCAAGTTGTCATATTGATCATGTTGACTAATAGTCAAGTACTTTATTACTTGCACATGGAATACCGTGTCATGTTGTGAGACTAGAAGTTGTTATTCTAATCACAAAAAAGGGTATTTTTAACAAACTAATTTAAATTTATTTAAAACATATTATTACGATTTCAAGAATAATAATATATCTATCCAAAAAAACTCGTTAGTCATCATACTAACTGTAATACAAAACCATGATATCACATGACATCTCAATGGCCTTTACAATTACATAGTGATTTTTGTGACTAAGTAGTTACAATTGTAGTTGAAAAGGATAGTAGTCATATTTTCACAAGTCAAATATCCCATAATATGTTATTGTGCAAGTCAGGGGGGATACCATTTACTTCCCTATCCAATCATCTAAATGGTAATACAAGGAATCATAACATGGGACCAACAAGTTTGTTAACAAAGGAAGAAGACAAAACCATAGTTGAATGGGCATTAGCTATGCAGGAATGTGGGTTGTCCATCACCATACAACAACTCAAGTTGAAGGTTGTAAAAATCACACAAACAAGACCAACACCATTCAAGGATGTTGTTCCAAGAAATTCTTGGTGGAAATTGTTCCAAAAAGGTTAACTTAACATAAGCATTAGACACGGAAAGGGATTAGAAGTCTTAAGAGCACAAGGATTCATTGTTGACTCCTACAGATCCTTTTACTCCAACTTTGCAACCCTTTACCACCAACATAAATATAAGCCAGACCAAACTTGGAACTTAACTGAAACATGGATTTAGGAGGGTACGCAAATAGGAGCTAGGGTTTTGGCCAAGAAGGGCTCATAAACAATTTACAACACTATACCCAAGTTTCGAAAGTGGTTAACAATAAATTGTGTTGTTAATGTTGTTGGGTCAATTTTGCTAGGATTTTACATATTAAGAGGAAAAAAATTACACGATGATTACATTCAACAATGCAAACCAAGAACATGTATGGCAATGCAAGCAAAGGCATGGATAACAAGTTTGTTTTTCAAAGAATTCCTTTCATTTTTCAAAGAATTTATTCTAGGTGGGATTTCCTAAACCAATCATCACTCATTACTTCTAGATGGTCATGGATCAGATGTTACATTAAAAGCCCTAAAACAAGTAATGCCCTTTGGCTAAATTATCATTGGAATGGTTGCTAGCATTAGCTACATGACAAAATTGAAAAAAAAAACATTGTCATCCATAGTTTTGCACCACTCCCCAGTGTTTATAGTCCTAAACCTTAAATTGAACTTGGTTATGCCCATGGCTATTTGATTTTTTGCCTTTTTTCTTGGGAGGATTTTGACCATGGGTTGTAAAATGAACATTTAAAGGATGAAAAATTGTTTGGACACTTTTCATTTATGAACTAAAAATAGTAGGTAACAAACCTTCATACATTGGATACTATATATACATGGGAAAAAAGTTGGCACCCATAAACTACCACATGTTTTAAACTTTTTAATTTGTGACTTTTGGCCCTTCTCTTTTCAAATTGCCATGTTTCATTCATAATTATTTTGTTTTTTACAATTTAAAATGCAATGGTTGTGCCCATAGGAGGGGCATAGTTTTTTTAGGCACCAAAATGAAAAGAACATTCCCTTGCATTTCAATGTCCACTTAGACATTAAGTGTTCTACCATAGGTGTGTTTACCCAAAATAGGCACAACAATAAATGCGGTGTGGTTTGCAACACAGTTTGACAACCAAATTTATGGATTTTGATGCTTTGACTTGGAACATCCCATTTTTGATTAACCAAACCATTGCCTTTTTGGCATGATGCCCCACCACAACTTGACCCCCACATCCCCACTTCCTTTACCCTCCTCCCCCCCCCCCCTTTGCTTGCCCACCTTGTTTCCCACCTCCCAAACCTACTTTGGGAAACCCCATCCCCCCTTCTCCTCTTCAAAGAAGACCATGCCCCAATAATATATGGGTGAAAGTAAGGTAAGGTATACACAAAAAGTAATGTAGCACCAAAAAGCTGGTGTCCCTAAATAAAAGGACTAACAAGTACATGATTTTATGGAGATAATATATATATTTTGGGTACATTTTCTTAACTCTTGTTTGCATGGAATTCAAAAGCTAAATTGTTATAATCATGTTTTTAAAAGCTACTTGCAAGTACTTGAATTGGACCTAAACTTTGTGGTAGTTTGATAATTAAAGTTCAAGTACTTAAAAGTAGGTGAAATATTTTTGCAAGTATTTGGCTTTTTTTAAAGCACCTCAATATTGATGTGGTGAACATTCTAATACTAAGTTTTGGGGTAATGGAATTTGTTTTCACAGCTAAAATCATCCCCAACCCCTAAAAAATGACATAATTTTTGGGGATACTTTTGAGGTATTTTTTCAAGTCCAAATGATATGACACAAATTGCTTTGAAAAGTTAGAGGGAGGCTGAAGATGCCCATGAAAAAAAATTAAAAGTTTTGTTTGTTTTGAAATGCTAGAGGAAGGTTAGAAGTTTGGAAGACTATTTTTTTGGTGTTTTCAAGTAGAAAACAAGGTAACAAGTATATATAAAATATGTTACTTGCACCCATATATTATCCCTCTATAAAAGTATCCATCCCTTAGCAACCTAAGTCCACCCCACCAATGGAAAATGATGCCTCAAGCAACTGACTCCCAAGAAAATGTGTCCACTTCTTAAGGCATGTCTCCTTCCCTTCCCCTAAAAATACTTTCCATTCCCTAAGGCATGTTTCCCTCCCCTCCCTCAAAAATACTCTCCATTCCCAAAGGCACACCTATTTTCCCTACCAAGGAAACATCAATGCTCTTGAAAATGTCCCTCCATCCTTAACGAACTTTAACTTTTCCCATTGATTCGATTTACAAATATTAACCAATGTTAGGTTCTTCGTAGGTGCCCATGATTTGGAATGGTTCACAATAAATTCATCACCATTCCAACATCAAATCTATTTAATGATGACCATAACATTTCATTAACTGCCCAAATTGTTGTCATTGCCTATCTTGATTAAGGTTTTAACATTAATGATTATGATCTGTAGAAAAGTGGATTCAATATTTTAGAATGTTGCTTAATGATTTAATTTTTGGAGCATTTTTTGCAAGGCGTAATCATAGAAGGCATGCTTTTCACCTCCTAAGGAAGTCTAATGGGTGCAATCACAATCAAATGCACCAATGGTGACAAAGGACTTAAAGATTGTAGTCCTTTTGTGGTCATTTTCATTTTTTCATGAAAGGACTTTTGGGATGAAATTTTTTCAATATGTTATTAAAAATACATATCAATACACCACATTTTTTGTATTAACTTTTCATGAATAACTAAGAATATTTTTTAAGTATACAAATTCTACCAAATTTTTCATTTTGTTTTGAAAAATTATCTTAATTTCAAATTATATGAAATATGCTGATTGTTGAATGATTTATTTTATTGTTTCATAAACTACGACTTTGTTTTAGATGTCATTTACATTACACCCCATTTACATGTGGTAAAGGACTTTTGAAATTTGAAATTTTTGTTTGATAGATTTCTAATTTTTAAAAATTCACAACTTTCAAATTGTGAATGTTTTTTGAGTGTGGATAATCGATTAACATGATCTCAATTTTTTTCTCATCAAAATTCCTTTATGAAGATTGTTTTTAACTTAGTAATTTACAACATTGACTACTTTTGATGCAACTGTTGTGCAAGTTCAAAAGTTCTTTACTAAAATCAAAACGCGAAATTATTATTTTTAATTTTAATTTTGAATTCTTCAACACTCATATTAGTCATTTAGCACAACATTCCACAATTAACATGGCATTAAAGTTGAACCACAAAAATATATATAACAAGATTATAGTTTTTATTGAGTTTTGGTGGTCGCCCAATTTGCTTTTTGGTTCATTTGATTGTGACTACACCCCAATACCCCTAAAGATGCCATTTGGTGGTGTGCTCAAGATAACGTCACATTGTATTCACACACCATTGTATCTACAACTGCATTTTATTCATCATTTTTGTTGTTTGGAAAATTTGATTTCCATTTACAATATTCCATCCTCCCTATGTACACAAGCTCATTTCTTATAATTGGTTATAGTTTGATGTTAATCATCTTCACAATTAGGTGAAGGTTTCTTGCATTTGATTTCATTTTGCATTGTTTGATCATCATTTGGTTTAACTTCCATGTGCATATCATTGAAATCTTTTGTGTATTCATTGCAATTCATTTTAGTTTGTTACAAATCATGTTCATGCTTAAATGCATGTTGAATTCAAGATTTCTTTGTATATTTTTTGTAATTTGACCTTTTGTGAAAGAATATTTTTTTAGCCATGCCAAATGACAACAATGATGGAGGCAAGTCCTTGATGTGCTAATGCCACCTTGGTCATTTAACCATTCCAAACCCTCCAAAATATGGCATGTTGTGTTTCTAACATGATTACTAAAAAACAAAGCAAGGCAAAACAATGTTGTTCAACACATGAGTACTATTCTAGTACACTTTAAACAAGTGGCAAAAGAAAGTCGTAGAAATCATCAAGGAGCCAAACAAATAGATGACACCTCACAAGGAAAAATCTTGTCCTTTTTCACCCCCACACATTGTAATTATTATTTGATTTGATTACATTTTAATCACATTTGACCATTTTAAGTTTGTAAATTGCATGTCATTTTTAGCATGTTAACAACATGCAATTTACTTTGGGTAATCAAATCAAATTTACAAGTTGCATTTTACACTTACCAAGTTTGTAAACAATGGCCACCCAATTTTCTAAACATTGCTTTGAAAATTTTAACTAATGACCCAACTTTTTTAATGTAGCAATAAAAAAAAAATCAATCATTAGATCAACAGTGGAATCATATTCCAAGATAATTTTGGAATGAACCTAGTTGGAAAACAACCATTAAGGATTCAAAAAAAAAATTGCAATCAAATACATGGTGGCAATTGTTACAATGCATAACATGGCCTCTAAATAACAAACTTTCAAGGATTGGGAACCTCTTAAGAGTAAAATTACAACAAAGTGGACAAAAGAAAAAACCTCATAAAAACCTTTATTGATATTATTCATCAATCAACTTGGGAACAATATTGGTGGGAGAATGGAATACCAATTGTGTTGGTTTATCAAACATTACAACACCAACATAACCAATTTTGAACCACTTGTTTATTGTTCAAGATTTGCCTAGTAGTTTAATTGGTCATATTATTTCTACAAAAGACATATTTTAGGATAAAGACATATTTTAGGATATGGGTTAGTAGATGATAGAAAAAATATATACTTTAATGTTGGGTAGTTAAGAGAATGACTACAAAGCCCTATTGGTCATCAACATGGGTACATATGTATATTCAACTAACAAAAGGGAATTTTAAAATACTAAAGAACCATTAAATACATCCACATGCTTTCTAGTTGATGGATTAAATCAACCTTTTAATGTAACTTCATGTTTGATTTGGAGTTGAATAGGTTTTTCCATTCCCAAACTTTTCAAGAGGTCATGAAAAAAATCAAATAATTGCACAACATTAGTATATTTTGAATTTAAGATTATTTTCTTGAAATAATATTTGATTTGAATAGTTGTGCATGTTTGATAAACACAAACAAGTGTTAAACCACCAATTGTTTTAAAATAACAAGATATAACTATAGCAATTATAGACATTGATCATCATATGGTAGTCACACAAGTTTATGTGGGCATGGTTTATGTGATTCTTGATGAAGGTCCATGAGTTAACATCCTTACTAAATAATTAAAGAACCCATTGGGACTTACTCAACCAAAATTATCTTTTTACAACATGATAATGGATGATCAAACTACCACCAAACTTGTTGGTTTGATCAAGATTTCATAGGATTCCATACATTGTAATATATGTTGTAATGCAAAATAATGTGTGGGATAAAATTATTCCAAGATACTAAATAGGGTGGAAATCCTTCGGTGATTGAATTAAGAACCATCTTGCCAAAATGAAAACAAAGTTGGACCCAATTTATTTCCATACAAGAATAATTAATTAATTTTTAAAAATCCCTATGTGTTTATTGGATTGCACCATGTGGGATATGTGAACCTCACCCATGCACAAAAATATGAGAAATTTATAAAAACATATGTGTCCATGTGTTGGCATTGTAAGAAATTTTATTTTTCACCCTTTATCTTTAAGTGTCCTTACAACTTCACATCAATATTTTTTTCTCATAATCTAGTGCACACCAAGGGGAATAACCCCAATTGGTCACTAAAAGAATAAAATACACACAAGAATTGCAACCTTTTGTGTTCATTCATGGCATCAATGGCCCTTGAAGACTACTTATTCCTAATTAACCTTTAAATTTTGCAACTAAATAAGAACTACCCTAATCAAATATCTATTAATGAAGTTAAATAGAGGTGTGTTAAAAGTACTCTCTGTTGAACACAAACTCAAAGGCCAAAAGGCATCAAATGTCAATAATAACTATTTATAATCATATAGCTAAATATGTTTTGCCATTTGAAACCATGTCAATCATGGCAAGTTGTCATATGAATGTCAAAAACTCAAATTCAAAATCCATTTGATCCAATTTTAGGTTTGGTTTTAGTTAATGACACTTTTGAAAATGAACAATTATTGCATTAAAAAAAGACAATTTTGCAAAGGACTTTCAAAAGGATTCATATGAATTTATTTTTTTGATGGTGAAATTTTTTAAATGATATGAACCTATTAGTCACATTTTTAAAAATCATAATTTAAAAATGTGAAATTCTAAAACTTTAAAGTTCAAAATATGTCTTCAAATTAAAAAGCTTAGGCTTCAAAATAAGTTTTAGATTTTTTTTCTAAACTTTAAAAATGTGTCTTTAGAGTCTTTTGCCACATATAAATAGGGTATACTATGTATTAGTTAGCAAAGTTGTAGCTTATAATATAGAAAAATGAACTCTAAAATAATGAACATTATTCTGGTATGATTTAAATTGTGAACATTTTCAAGACAAAACATAGGATATGCAAGGAATTTCCACATTTAAAAATTCACATATATTCAATAATGATTAACAATATAAAAAATGATGTAAACTTTACACATTTTTAAGAATACTCATTGCAAAAATGTCATTCAAAAATTTATTTTTATGAAAATTTTATTTCAAGTCAAAAAAATGTGCATTCCTTTTTTAAAAACCCCCCGTTGATCCCTTTGAATACATTTTGACCCTCTTAGAAATTAAAGGCTTACATAAAAAAATTAAATCTCTTCCTTTTGTGTTCCTAACCAAAGGAATCCCTTGTGCTACATTCTTGTTATTTTTTCTTTGTGCATTCATTGTCCATATCAAAATTGAATTGTTTGTTGATGAACAATTAAAATTTTAAATAATAAAAAAGTTGGGGCTTGTATTCATTAAAAAATTCAAGTGAAAATCCTTTATTATTTGTGTCCTTCATTGTCATGAAATTTGATGGGTCTATTAAATTGAGGGCATGATGTTCCTTGTACCCAATGATGCTTTCACTTGGTGGACCTTGGGTATGTGAAGCCAATGTCTTTCGTGATTGAGTTAAGGTGAAAGCAAGATAAAATGGACAATCATTTTATCTTGGTTGTCTAGTTATAAAGTAAATTAAAAAAATATCAACAAAATTTGTCATAAAATGATTATAAAAAAAATGTTTTCCTTGAACGATCAAAGATAAAATAACTTCACTATTGTACATTAATTTTTCATTTTAAAAATAGGTTTCAATTAGGATTTTTTTAATGCAATCTACTTGGGGATTCTACTTTTTGTAGTGAAACCTTTGCTTCAAAGTATGCAAAATGATGTTTTGACAAAGATATAAATATTTATATATAGAATATAAGCTATATTCATTTATGATGAACCTCTTGAATTTATGATAATCTTTATATCCTAACTTAATACATACATATTTCATTAAGTTAGTTATATGGAATAAAGAACTATGGATAGGCCAAAGCTCTTTATGTTAAGTACTTGTGAATTATGTTCCTTAAGTCTTATAGTTTTTTAATGCATGTGAATCTTTCAAGTAACAACCATAAAAGATTAATTTTGGGGCTATGGAACAACCATAATGCGTAAAGATTAGTGTTCATGGGTCCAATTTGGTTAATAGGAATCAACTGCCACAAGGACTACTTACATGTAAAGGAAAATATTACAACATATTTTACAAAATATTTTTAAATTAATGATTTACAAATCAACCTTTAAAAATCTTAAATTCTTTTGACTCAAAAAGATGTTGCATAATATTATGATGTAAAGGTGTACATAAATAATTTCTCATATAAATGTCATTTTCAAGTCATTTCAATCTCTATTTATAACCTTTTAAATAGCAAAATAAAATGATTAAATTGTTTTTAAAATGCTTTTGGGTAGTCTGTACTCATTAGATTATGCCAAAAAAAATCAACATCAACTTCAACAACCATTTACCACATGGGAAAGTAAATAGTGGTTACATCTAGTGTTACATAATTCTTGATTTTTATGAAGAAACTCTAGTCCAATTCTTCTTTTTTAATGGTTCTAGTTTTGGTTTTGGCCCACAAAAGAAATTGGAACTTGTGTTTTGGTTCTTGAAAAAATCATAGGTTTTGGTTATGGTTTCAATTCTAATTCTAGAAATCAGACCTATATTTAGACTCAACAGGTAAATGTTAGTTAACCCTAGTCCCAAACTCCCCCACCCTCAAAGTTTCTTTTCAAAAAATTCTAGTTCCACAACTAGGTTTAGGTTTGATTTCAGTTCTTATTTTGATTCCAAAATTAAGTCCAATTTCAAACCCAATTTTGGTTCCATAAATTATACCTAATTCCAATTTGGTATTTTAGTAACCAAAAATGGCAATTCTAATTGGCCAAACTGGGTACTTGCCCAATATTGATTATGTCCCAAAGTGGTTCTTATTAAACAAATTGGACTCTCATTTTGAATGAAAATAGACTTTTATTTTGGAATTATTAGCACACAAGTTTGAAAACATATTTGCATGGACCTATAAGAATATAAAAGTGATTCCACTACAATTAGTCCAACATTGTACTAAGTTTGACACATCCATTCCATTTGCTCATTAGGCCAAGTATAGAATGATTCCAAATTATGTTACAATTGTGAACCAAGATCTAAACAAGGGTGTTAGCAACATATTTCATTCCGTTGGTTTGACTTTCTCAAATTGTGGTTTTACCCAAACAAGTAACATAATTGCTAGTTTGGATGGGTTTATTGATTATCACCAAATCTTTTTTGAATATGTTTATAAATATGAATTGTAAAATTCTAAGGTTGGGATTGGTGAATTCACAATCATTTTGTAAAAAAAGATTGAGAAATATTTGGAATAATGTGAAACTTTCCAAGTTTATATTTCTTTGTCACCCAACAAATTGCCACGACTATGCAAACATATTATTATTGGAAATATGATTGTAATCACCATGTATATTATTTTAATCAACATTGAATTAAGTTCATTAATTCATTTTTTTGAAATTTTATGCACGGTTCCATAAGCCATATCGAAAATCATAAGGCTATAATGCAGATTGTTTCATGATTTTAGTCATGATTTATCTTTTAATGTTTATTTTCTCCAATGGAATTTAACTTTAAATTTGTAAAAGAAAAAAACATCAAATTGAAAATGGTTTTGTTCACTTGACAAACTTACATTTTGATATTTCGAGATGCAACTATGCCCATGCAATGCAAATGCATGCCAATTGAGTAAGTTGGACGACATTTTCATTTCATCCACCCCAAGATTCTAGAAATTTATGGATCACCTTTTTGCATAGAGTCAAGAGATAGGAATGGGTGGAAGGCCAAGGCTATCAAGAAGAAATATCAGTGGATACTACTGTATCAACTCTCCAAACTAATTCTTGACTTATCATTCAAACAAAAACTGGATTTTTCTTGTTGATACCATGTTATCATGGTCCCATAAAAATTATACTAAACTTAAATTCCACATTTAAATACATGAACCAGATGATACTGTTGATTCTCCATGACATTGTAGTTCAAATATGTGGATTAAACTCCAACAACATGATGCCCAAAGTAAGTATCGAATCAACATGAGAAATCAACTATTTAGCTTGATCATGGCATTCACTATCTAATTGATTAGCACCTCATTTGAGAAAATGTTTTATAGTAAATTGCATGAATAAGCTATAAATTGAATTATCACATGACATCACCAACATTAAAATATGGATATTTCATAATTTAGTTTCACTTGATGACTTTAAATGTGATTCAAATTGAACACATACCAAGACATGACATTGTGGATATTGTTCATTCCATTTGACATGTCACCAATGAAAATGAAGTACACTTCTAAAACACAACAAAATTGATGAGGGAAAAAAAAAGATAATTCAGTATTCATGCTCAATTAAAATCGAAAAAATATTCCTAATTTCACAATGTCCCCAAATGTACATTGAAATTTGCAGGTTATATCAGAAGATGAATTGCATAGCATTGCATGATTGGTAACTTCATATGATGCACATGTTTCAAAAGGTGAAATGAACAAGCAAGTTGTTCTAAAAATCATAAATGGAGTCAATCCTAATGGACATGCAGTTCTTGTAGAACCATGGGTTATAAGCTTATTCCTAACACGGGGAATGTATGTCTTCAATCAAAGTCAAAATTGTGATAATACTCCAAAGTAATTTCAATATGACATATGTATCTTCATAAATGAATCAAACATCATGCACAATGGAGATGAAGATCTATGTCTCATGTTATATCCCAACAATTAAACAAACATTGATGCGCATTTTACATCTTAGAGCAGATCATACAGTCCTTGAAGCTCGAGATCATATTCTTACACTCCTTGGATTAAAAGAGAAAAAATTGATTAAAAGTTTAGGGTTGGAACGTGAAGAATATTTATTTTCTGGAACACAAATGTATATTGAAGCCCTTCACAACCACATTGATGTGCTACACATGGGGGAGCAACAGAGACTTGAACCATGTTACACATTGCAAGAGGAGTTTATGAGGCATGAACATCGAAGCCCTAAGGCTACTGATGTTTTTAGACTTAGACTTCTTCTTCCTATATTTTGTGTGGAATCAACTGAAGACAAACAAATGCAAGATAAACAAGGTTCAACAAAACGTAACTTGGAGGCTGCTAGCAATAATGGAGGTTGTTACTTTTTGACTTATCCTTTTTATCATATTCCATATTCATCATTTTACAAAGAAATTCACAATTTTTGGACCTTTATGTGAACCCAATGTTTGAAGCTATGAGATAGATACGTTGATTTATTATATCATCATTATGCAAAATGAATGTATTGACAAACGTTTTCTAGAAACTGTCACAAGATTTTTGCACCATGTCTACCATAGAAGAGGAATGGGATGAAATGACCCAAGTTTGATGAATTAACAATCAATTCTTCATGAACAATAATAAACAATAATTGCAATTATTTATGGTCAGAACTTTTAATAAACTAGTTAAGTCTCAATATGGATGGTGGTTTGACAACTTTTCTTTGTAATTGGGGAATTATTCAAGATGTGTGAAGTGATATTTTCTAACAATCAAGGAATGTTACAGCAATTTTGGGAAGTGGGTGCAGTCATCAAGAAGGCAAAATTACTTCCCCAAAGCATGATCTCTTCGATGGCAAGTCTACGTGAGCATATGAAAACCACAGACCCATTGTCATGTCCAGAGTGGATGGAACTTAATCTTCCTATGGCATATGGAGTTGCAAAGTGGGCATCCACTGATAATCGATTTGCCACAAAAGATGGTTGCTTTGCTTATATGGGGAGGTTGCGATACCAAAAGTTGAGAAATATAATCCTACAACTAGTTAGGGAAAAGGAACGAACATATTGTACATCTTATGAAGCTATCAAATCCCCAAATCATTATAGTGAGAATATCGGAAACATACTTGTAGTTGGTCCAGTAGGAACAGGAAAAAGCCATGTGATGGCAGCCGCTGTTTCTGATTTCACGGAAGAGTTTTTTGATAACCAAGCAGCAGTTGGGCAGACAAGGAAACGAGTAGTATCAATAATGGATTGTGGGTTATTGCAACAAGATCGTGCCTTTCTTGTGCTTCGAGATGCTTTAATTGTTGCTTATGGGGATGATGAACAAAGCCTTAAAAGAATACGAAAATGTGCAAATGTGGATCACCTAGTTATGTTTTGTGAATCCACAGAAGTTCAACTTCTTTGGATATTAGATCAGTGGGAGTGCATGGAAGGTGAAGAAGATGAAAACACCATTTTGAAATCCCTATTGTTGCGGATCTGTTGCAATCATTGTATGGTGAGAGTTGCATCAATAATTAGTTCTGATATAATAAGGAAAAACATCCTTGGCTCAGGACAAATGACAAAACTTTTTATGTGGGACGAAGGATTTGAGGTTAGTTCATGACTTGTCCACTAGACTGTTGGCATAGGTGCATGTTACATATTACAAATTTCATATCCATGTGTGGAATCTCAACCATGAAACTTTAAACACCAAGTGCATGTCCACCATGAATTTTTTTTGGCGAAATTAACCAATTTTGGATATCTCATCATGTCAAGTCTTTGGAAAAAAATACATTTATGGGTGTCAAATGCTTTAATAAAAACCAGCATTTAATATTAACAAAAACTAGTGGAATAATTGAGTATGTTTTTGTGACAATATCATTAATTTGTTTCCAATTTGTTAGGATCACTCGTAAGTCTAATAAGAAATCTTTAATGCAATTGAATTATGTCTTATTGAGAATACCAATAATAAGGTTCAATTATCTAGGATGAAGAATTGGAATGTTGGAGCAAGTGGAAATTTGTGGGCTCCATGACATATGGTGACACAACCAAAGAATTATTCGATGAAATGGAGATCCAAATATTATTGGATGCAACTGGAAGGTTGCCATTGTATTTGTCAGCATGGTATGATGCACTCAAAGAGACCATTCAACAAACTACAAAAGGGGAAAAAGTCTCATTTGAATCTGCTTTGAAAGTTTTGCAAGCGCAACCTGCATTTGAAAAGATGAGAGATGACATAGGGAACCAATTTGAGAATGCAAAAGAGAAAGGAAAATTGTCTAAATTCATTGATGGTATCACTAAATACCTCTTTGGATTGCCCATGATCAAGCCACTAGATGACATCGATTCCCGGTATTTTCGAATTGTGAATGGTGTTGGTGAGCCCTCTTGTGGGTTGGTGGGCAGTGAATTGGTTCGTCAACTCCAAAAATACAACCAAAATGCAAGATTTTTTGACACAACTTGCTTAAACACCATCAAAAGAGAGTATGGGATGCATGGTCGAAAGTTTCCTGTAATAGGGGGAGCATTAGTGGAAAGAGCTATAATAGGGATTATTGTAGAACGCCCCTTAGTTTTACCACTTGGAAATATGACAAGGAATATCTGTCCAACATTGCTAGAGCTAGAAAGTGGATCTGAACAATCAACAATGGAAGATCTTCACATGGAGTTTGTCAAAGGTAGCAAAGAGGAAGCTTTGTTCATGGCTGTGCCACTATCAACAACATACAAGGTTGTGGATGCAGTTATGATGGGATTCAGACGTGAATCAAAAGGTTGCCATATGTACATTGGAGCCATGCAAGTGACAATTGGCAAGCTTCCAAAACACCGTCACAACCGCAAAGTTTTCATGAAAAAGGCATGTATAAAATGGGTGCCTCCAGGTTTAAACATAGAAAATGATGTATCATGGTCAATGAATTGGATTCTTCCAGAAGTGGAAATGCCCATCCACATAGGCCAATCCACCAAAGGCCACAAAGGACTTGAAATCAAAAGCAAGAGTTACATTGGGAAAAGCCGAATGGGCAAAGAGGTAGATTGTCTAGAGGTCTTTACCACTTTCCATCAGATAGATTCGAGGTTGAGTTTTCTGGATGGTTTGAAATTCCATCCATCTCCAAAGGTTGATCATACATCTAAGAGCTATGGGGTTTCTTGTACATGTTAATTATCTATTGTACGTTGTATAATCTTACATAGATTGTAAACCAATCTTTTTTTGAAATCGTCATTAAAAGAAATATTGTAATATGAATGGTATAAATGTGTTTAAAGCTCAAAAATTTGCGAGGAATTGTTTTCATATGGGCAACTACATTTACTTATTCATAGATTAATGAGAATTATGATACCACATCTCTCATACTTGTGTGTATATATATATTTAAACATGAAATTCTTTTAGTTTCATGATGAAGATACAAATTGGTTTCCAATTATTGTCCCATGTATACTAGAATCCCATTTTCTTTGTGAGAGTTTCCTAAGATTATAACTTGTTTATGACTTTGATCAGGACAATTTTTTTGTCAAGGTGCATTAATTTGAACAAGGATGCAATAAGTTTTGTCTTGGTTTTTGTTGAGATTTTAAATTAATCAGATTTGGTGAACATTTTTTCCACAATTCACAAAAGGCTATGAAGCTTATAAGACTTATTCCTTACACACTTAAAAAGCTATTCATCACATTTTGTTGAAAAGAATTTTGGTTGTATATCATAAATTAATTCAATCCTGTTGAAATGCCATTCCGATTGTAGCAACTATCTAGGATTGCCATGTAAAATTATTGCAATGAGTGACTTTTGAACTTTTCCAAAGAGGAAGCATGATTTGGATATCATTGCCCAATCAAAAATCCAGATTTCATTGAATCACCCTACTTGCACCACCAGATGATCAATGTATTCTGTTTGGTTTAAGGAACCAACATCCTTCAAAAATAAGTTCAACAACTTTAGGCAATTAATTGGCAACTAATCAATTCTCTATGAATAATGAGATGAAAATTGTGGCATTTTCACTAACTACCTTTATGGTGCAACCTAGTGAAAGGTTGAATAGTATTGAAGGCTGGCCCATATTTAAAATGGTGAAATGGCATTTATACACAACTTATTTCCGTAAGGGTATTTCAACACCTTTTGAAAGCTTGAATTCGTACCCTATGTTGCAAATCACACTGTAAACAACATTGCTTGTGGCTTAAACATTGCTTGCTCTGGTTCATGGGTAGCATTGAAAAACCCATTTTCCAAATATTCACATATTCTTGTTTTGGGCTATTTTACCACCTATAAGATAATGTTTGCAAAAGTTTTGCATGACGAAGCTTAGGGTAAGCAAACAAGTCTGCAAGAAAAGAAGATGCCACTTGTCCATTAATGATTGTCAGCCATCTATGACCACTCTATATCACTCTTCATCCCCTTCAGATGGCAAGGTTTGCTTCATCTTACCATCTAACTCAGCTTCTTTCCTTGCCATCTATGCAACTAGAGCTCAATATAACAATCAGGGTGACTTTGAACTTTAAAAGCAAGACCAAGATTTCAAAACACATGGCCCACTCTGAACAGATCAGTTTCACAGGCAGAATGTTCATGTGCAGGCTGACTGCAGGGGCATCTATACCATGTTCTTCATCAAGATTCACCAATGCATCTATGTACATTTCTACTGTAGACTGACACAGATTCAGGTCATTGCCTGAGATTGTTCACCACGTAGAATGATGCATCACAGAATGTCTGATGAGAAAATTACAGAGTCTCATGAGATGAAAAAGAAAAGCCATCTAATACCCCTCCTGCAGATGCTTTCTATGTTCTGAATGTCAGTTCCAAGGTTTTAAGGTGTAAGAATTGTATATTGCTGACCTTGTTAGAACTGAATCTGTACCATGTGCATTTGATCATAGTATTTGTGGAGAGAACACATCAGCCATAACAGTGACCCTCCATATCCCGATCCTGTAGCCAATGAGTAAATAGGGTCCATTGGCTACAGATAAGACAACCACATGTAGGCAAAGTTAGTGGTCTACAAGTCGTGTGAATACTGTCTAGGCATTGTAGTCACACTAGTCAAGCAAAGTTGGACATACAGTACTTGGGACAGGAGCATGCATTTGGTGTATGGGACATTAGCATGGTATCCACCCTGAGCTACACCATTGGGACTTGGTTTGACCAAGGGAGCAAACTCTAAACCTCAAGTACACAGATCTGGGCCTTGGTTCACAGAACAGATATGCAAAACTTCCATCACAAGATGAACTAAAATCAGCAGCAGTCACATTACGTAGCCAGCCCAGCTGCTGTGACTCAGGGGGTGGATTTGAGAGTTAATTTGGGCAAAACTAACTGAAGCAGCCAGGGCCAGCAGCCATGTGTGCAGTGAAGCCCATGGCAAGGTGAGCTTCCACCATTCCCCATATTGTGAGCAGAATGCCTGCCTGCCACCACAGCCACCACATATTCTCCACAAGAGTACACGTACTCAAGAATGTACCCACCTCTCAACCATAACATATAAGCAGGCAATCAATCAATCACACTTGTCACAGAAAAACAATCAGGGAACACCCCAGCTCAAATTACAGGAATGAGCTCACTGTGTGCAGACATGCATGAAATTACCTCTAGTGCAGCAAGGTCTCCCAATCTACTCAGCTTTATGTTCACAACATCCATCAACCCTTCTTCAACAATTTGTGCTGCATCTTTGACACTTCAGCTTCTCTCATCTGCAACAATTGAAACTCCATATAGATTATGAGCCCCTTTAGCCATGTGGTTGAGTCCCCTCCAATCATCCAACTTCACAGGCTGCTCAAGAAGTGCTGGAGTTAGCCCTTCTTCTGCACCCATTGTCCTCAGTTAGGTAATGAGTTCCCTTTGGAAGCACCTTCTCATATGCAAACACTGATATTTCTAACAGTAAAACCATCCTTCCCGAAAGAAGGATTCCAAGGATACCAGGTCACATAGACAGTTCAGTTAAAAGGGAATTCTGGAACACTTACACTAATCAGCACTGGAAGACAGAGGAACAGCTACAAGAAGGAAAACTATCTGCATGTAGCTTTCTACCTTAAAATCTGACTGTGTCAGAAGACATGACACCAGAGAGCTGCCCAGCATTGAGGCTAGCATGAAGGTGGTGAAGATGAACCCATGAGGAATGATCAGTTTATTTGAACAGTGCAGGTGTCCAAAGGAGTACAAATGTGTACAGCAAGTCCTCAAAGAGAGTCTTAGTCACACCAATAAGAGCAATTTTCTCATCTGCACACCGACCAAGCAGCCAGGGAACACATAGTCAAGGCTTCAACACCAGCCAGTGGAAAACAGTTCTATCCCAAGGGAAGAGTCTGATTCTGATTAATCATGAGAGTGGGAAATATTAACATAATCTGAATCAACTTTTGGTTTCCCTTCAACTGAACAGAACTATCTGAAAGCATTTCACCTTCTTTTGAAAGGTCAAAAGAGTACCCAGAGAACTTTTGTCACCTTGCAGGCATGAACTTATGACATAAACTTCAAGGAGATCCTACTGTCTCTAGAGCATTCCTATCCACAGCCCAAATATACACTGAAAGGAACCAAAAGACAGTTAAGCAGGCAACATCCCATAACAGCAAATCACAAGCCATAGAAAGCAAAGCATCCTTACCAAAGGTAGAAGCAGCATGTTGAAATTGGGAGGGGCCATGTGTATGATGATGCACTCTAAAAACCAGGAATGCTGTTCCATGAGCTGCTGCAGCTAAAGACCTCATGATGAAGTGAGGAAGTTCAGGCTAATCACAGCTGCAAGTGGAAAACTGATGGATCTGTGTGCCTCATTTTCTTTTGTGCCCCTGTCTGCAGATTATCCTCTACTTGCCCTTTACTCCTACAGGTTGCAGCACTATCAACAACACTCACAGAGCTCCTGGGGCAGTTAAAGTTGCTGTTGCTTACAGGAGTGACAACAGCTCATTCCTATGTCGCCATGTATGTGATTGATTATCAGGTGTGTAAAGTTCAGCCTCTCCTCCTGTGTCTTTATACTATTGCTTGTAAATCTGCTACAGACAAATCAATTGGGAGTATTCTCCATTTGGCTTGCTTACAAGTTCTTCATGTGTCCCTGCTGAGACAAGAGCTAGCTCCAAGGTGCCACAACCCTTGAGAAACATACAAACCAATTGCTTGTTGCTTTTGCACATCATTTTGCATCACAAATCCTGCATTTGTCACTAACTGTTCAATTACTACAAATGAATCAATGGCTACATGAACAGTATGAGATGAGAGCAAGTCAACAGCAGATTGTAAGATAACAAAACTACTCCACAATAAGTCCCTATTCTTTTGTTTGGTTCTAGAAACAATGTTAATTGAACACATTGCCATGTCTTTGCAAATGAGACTTGCAGAATTGCTAATGCAACATAACAGAAGTCTCAAAAAGCACTGGTTCCTGGCTGACAAGACCAATCTGCTGCCTCAACCACCTAAGCTGCAACAACGAGGACTCCAGAGTGTCGACTTCCAGCTCTTCAAGATTGGAGAAAGCAACTGCAAAACCACCCACAAACATGGATAGCAGTTGTTGAAGCTTGACATGCTGTTGTCTGAGGTTCAAGAAAGGCTTCAGATCTCAAATTGAACAGTGTAGACACATAATTCTCACAGCCCATTGTTGCTGAATGTCACAGCTGCTGAAGAGCATCTTACCTCAAAAAAAGGTAGTGTAATTCAGAGTTTCAATCATAGCTATCAATCATTCTCAAAGAAAGGCACATCTATCTTGATGCCAAAATGGCTCCTTGCAGACACAAACTCCTGATGTGCACCACTTGTAGTTCTCTATTAATCATTCAGCATGTCACACTCTACAAAAAAAAATTGAAATTTGTCTTCATGGGGGTTCAGATTCTGAGTAGGTAGTCTTCAATGTTGTTGATCATGTCGTGGCCTGTTCAAAGAACAAGATCTGTTCACAGGGTGCAACATCATCTGCTGCTTAAACACAAAAAGCCAGCAAGAATTTGTAACCCTTTGCTTTTCAGGGTTGATGCATTTCTCTACAAGAACCTCAACTTCAGAATGGCATGCCATGTGGAACACATCCTTGACTCCCAGCTCTTAGCTGAATACGTAAACTGGTTTTCTGTACTCTGTTGATTTTCTTGCCTCCACCATTTGCTCACATCTTTGATCTAAATAGTTAGGGTGCTCTTAGGAAGGGCTATTAGTCTAGGCTAAAAATAGTGGCAGCCAATTTTAGGAATAGAATTTCCATGCAATCAATGAGAAGTCGTGTGAGGGAGTAAAGGGCCTCTCTAGCTTCATTTCTAGCCTATTGTGTCACATTGGATCCAAGTTTTGCAAGTTTTATCTTAATAAAATCTGTGTCACATTAGGTGAATTGGATTATTTAGTTGAAGGGTTTAGAGTGTTTAGATTGAAAGAGGTTTTTTGGTATTCAGAGTGTGGACACAACAGGCTAGAAATTAAGCTAGAAATTTTAGGGGTTTTTTTTAAAAAGTGTGAGAGGGTGGTGGCAATGGTTTTTTGGGTTTTGAAATTTGTGGTTGAGGTATGGGTCTGTGTGATGAACCTAGCCAATTAATATTTCTGTTGTGGGATTCTTTTGATTTGGGATATGGAAATGGTTACATGTGAATGGGGATATCTACCACCCTGAAGACAATGCATCAGTTTGTATGGTTAGAATCACAAATAATGATATCCTTCAAATCACTTTGATCTAGTATGCTAGAGATAGCTTAGAGGGTGATGTTCACCTTAATTGTGGTAAGGTGAAAGGTTGATATGCTAATTCATGTTGGAAAGGGAAGTTTTTTGACATAATGTTCTTCATTAGCAAGAATATTGTTTCAAGTATGAATATGGATTGTAAGTTGAACTTGAAAACCATAGCCTTGCATGCCAAGAATGTCAAATACAATCTCAAGATAGACTTCTTTATGTGGCTTGGTTATTGTATTTTTTTGTTATATTATGTCATGTGATTAATAATGAACTTTTTAATATTGATTTTTCTTTGCATTTATCTTCTCAACCTCTAACAATGCCCTTTATCCCATGTTAGGAACTCATGAAGTTAGTTGCAATGTTATGTAACCAATCATTATTATCACATGTTGATGATCACTCAAAATGTGAGAACTTGTTTTCTCACATTTCAGGTTTTGTCTAATTTTTAGTGTGGAGGTTTCCTTTTATCTTTTCTATTTTATTTTATAATGTTTAATCTATAGTCTCTCCAAACTATCAAGCCATCACAAAACAAATATTGATGATGATTTCAACTATAAGTATTGTAAAAGAACATACATACCCATGATGATGTTTTGTGGTCAATCTCTCTTTGAATTCTATATGCATAGCTTTTGTTTGTTATTTTAATGGTGTCACCTCTAGTATTCAATTATCCATTCAAGTTTTTTGGCGAATTGGTTTTGGGCTACAATTGACATGAAGTTTTTGTGATGGACAACATTTTGTAGTTGGATTCGACGACAACTATTAACAAAGCAATCTACAATACAAGTTTTGTCCTTTATTTAGGTTTTCTTTAGCCAAAAGTTGCATGTTCTATAGTGGAAGCAACCATGACAATGTGACTAAATGCCCAAGTCCATCCCTTTCTTTTATCATCTTATTGACAACATGCAAGTCTTTTTTTGGACAACCTTACCTTTGGAACTATTGAAGGATGTAAAATTAAAAGAAAATTTTTCCACATGTTCACCATTTGAGGCTTGACTTTATGATGTTAAAGATCAATTCTAATTATATTGATGTCAATGAAAAATTCTTCTGAAGTTAGTGGATTTCAAGTGTCACATATATTTGACTTCATTCTTGATTCTATCTTTGGATGAGATTCCCATATCTATGTACAAAGATCTATAAGGTAAAACTTAACCCATGACCTTTGGCTCAAAGCTTAAAGTGGCTTGACTAGTTCATAACACAAAATTTTGACAATTTTATTTGTGCATATGTACTTTGCTAATATCCCTACATCAATTGCTAGGAACTAGTGAATTTAGTAGATGTTTTATGGTGGTCAATGCCATACATGTTGTTGTAGCTTGTCAAAGGTCTTTGAACATATGACTATCATTGTTGTTCAAACTACTCTTCAATTTTGTTTTTTTGCCTTATTTTCTCTTTTCTCTTTCCTGTTTTTCATGTTTTACTAATTGTTGTTGGTTTGTTGTCAGATGTAATGTTAATTACCTTAAGTTGAACCAACCTTCCACCATGAGCCATTACTTCAACCATTTGAAATTTGCACTTGTTATAGTACCTTAACCTTCATACCATTCCTCTAGGTCAATAAAGACTACTAGTGGTTGATCAATTATATTATTGTTAGTTGCATTTTTCACGTTCTTTGTCATGAGCCACCATATGGACACTTACACCTATTGTTATCCACACACATAAACAAAATAACAAAATGATACCCAAAATGGTACATCAACCCAAATCAACCCCCTATCTGGGGCCAACATCCCTTCAAGCCATATAACAACATACAAAGTATCATATGCGAAATCTACCATGAATGAACACTTTAGTTCTAAGGTGGAAAGACCAGTAGGTCAAGTATAAATGTGAACCCCATTGTTAGTTGCCTAGTTGCAATCCTCCCAATTCCTTAGCCAAATGTGAAACATGCACTAGAAGAAAACTATTAAAAGGACCCCTTACCATCTAGCTCAAAAAATGGGTACCTAGGTCAATTGAATGCATTGCGGGAAAAACCATTTATCAACCAGTACTTCCTACATAAGTGGCATGAAGCATCCCATGTGTTAGCCCTTGGGACACCAATCACAAATCAACATAATGGCAGCCCCTTTGGCTTGCCCACACAACACACAACGTAGTCTGGCAAGAACAATCATCGAAGAAGGATCAATATGGCCATCCACATGAAGAAAATGTCATGGTGCGTAAACACATGGTCCTTCCATGTCTAACCATCTCAACCATCCAACAACAACATTCTAGAAGGTAATACCTTCCAAACCTTTGAAATGATACATTTTACAATGATGTCTAAGGTAATTGGTGCAATTTATGTAAGTATACAAAATATCTTAGTTCAAACCTACGAACTCAAAGTTGATAACCACCTCCACATATAATGGTGTCTCGACAAATATCCCAATGTTAAACATGGTTAAATTCTTCATTGCCATAGGCATCACACGCTAGAGTAAAGTTGTTCATTACTCACATGCTTAAAGACACATTGAAAGATCATCCAAACTCACCACTGCCATAACATCATGTCAAATGGAAGTTGGTAGTTTGGGATGATGACCAAATAACAAAAAATATGGTGAAAATGATGAAAGGAAAACATGTCAATTGAACCTATATCCGATGGCTAACCACGGTAATTGAGGTCCTAATCCTTAGTATGGCCCCTTTGGAAACCATACTTACATAATCCTCACTTCACTACTTACACCATTCATTCGATTAATTCATTTGCCTTAAGATGGTCTTGTGAAGTAGTCCAATGATCGATTAATGCCTTCTCACACAACTTTTGAAAATCCTCATGAAATTTTATAATTTGATCAATGAGAACTTTGGCTGGAACACCAAACCTATTTAGCATTCTATCCAAAAATGCATATGCAACTCCCTCATTGCTACAATATGGCAACAACACCAACTCCAACCACTTGGAGAAATGTTATATCATGACCAAAACATATCAATTATGTCAAGGTATCAAACTTAATGGGCTAACAAAATCCAAACTCCATTGGTAACCTAGTGCCATAATCAACAAAGGTTGTAAATGAAGTGGAGGTGCATTGAATGATGGTTAAACTTGGTCACACACCATACATTGAGAAACAAATTGTTGAACTTGTAATTACATCCCTTGCCACTAGTACTGGAACAAACTATGTGTGTGTCGAATCCCAAAATGACCCAATTCTTCATGGACATGTCGTACAAGGCCCTCAAGTTACTTTGGGCAAGGCATTACTCATACTTGTCCATCTATCCACACCCATAATAAGGAATTACCTTCCCACCATTTAGCCCTATACATAACATGATTTTGCTCCTTGGGTGTTAATCCAATGAAAACTTCATCTACTTGCAAATATGTAATAACAAATGCATCCTCATGGATGTCCAAGGCACTATTGCCCTTGAACTCAGTATCCTTATCATGGGACTCCCAATTACCCATTTTATCATGGGGCACATCTCCAGAATGCCCCAACATGGTACACAAATATGTAGAGGCATGTCATCTTGGTAGCAATATCCCCATGCCAATGCAAGCCCTAGTGGTATCCTCCTCATTGGTACTTCATGGGTTCCCACTAAATCCATTAACATTTCAATTAACCCTACCAACCATATGAACAATGTCAAAGTCATACTCTCACAAGATAAATGTTGAGCACACCAATTTTCTTTTGAGCCAATTTGATTCCATCAAGTTTTTTAGAAGTTGATAATCTATAACCAAAATGAATGGGCTACCATAAAGATATCACCAAAATGAAGAAATTACCTAAACAACTTTGAATCACTCCCTTTCATATGAGTTGTACTTGGCCTCCACTTATTATTAGACCGATTAACATATGCCATCACAAAATATTCCAATCAATATGTAACTTGAAGGGTCATCCTCATATGGGTCATCACAAAATGGGAGCTAATGAAAACCTAGCCTTCAATTCTTGAAAGGTTTTCTCTTATGCCTCACCCCAAATATATTATAATCAAGTTGTGTCAACTTGGTTGAAGGTTTAACTATGTTGTTAAATCCTTTAACAAATCGTTGATAATAATTACACAAGCCTAAAAAAGCTCGTAATTGCCTAACATTTGTTGGTTGGGGAACTTGTGAAATGGCCTCAACCTTGGCCTCACTACTAAAATTCATGGTTTATTTGACTAGGAAAATTAGTAAAAGAGAACCCATTTTAAACAACCACCAAAAAGGCCATCTAGTCATTTTGGACATGTCATTTTGTACACATCCAACATGACTAAGATGGTTTATTTGACCAAGCCTAGGGTGGTGTTTTTTATTAATCATTTCATTCAACTAACAATTCAACCTATAGTCATGTTTCGGGTCACATTTTCCCTATTATGTGTCTTCAAATAATTGGATTTTTAATGGTCAATTACATCATGTGGCCAAATCAACCAGTGACCAATGTGATAGTTAAAGTGTACCCTCCATGCAACATGATTTTGTTTGTCCATGTGTCATTGTGTGATTGGGTTTTGGTTAGTCAAATTGGGCATTATGTCAATTTGACTATTAATCAAAATAACCATCATATGTTGTGCATTATGTGACATGTGGCAACATCATATTGGCTTGTGTGTGTAATTTCATTGGTTAATTAATAGGTTAATTTGTCACATGCCTTATTTGACCAATAGTCAATTCGATAGCCATGGAAAGTGCCAAATGGCTTATGTCACTAAATATAGTGGTAGTTAACATGGTCCCATTCAATTAAACCCAGTCAATTAACACGATATTGTTACTACATATTTTGATTATTATTGGTGTAAATTTTAAGACCCTTCAATCTAAGTCTAGATACCCATCTAACTAGTCAATTGCTTCAATAGCTCATTTTAACCTTACATTCTTGACTAACAATGGTTCTCATAACAATGCGAAAAAGAAATACCATGTTTTTAAAGCAAATATTTGACTATCATTGGTTTTTATACACCTCCATAATCACATATATAATGGTCTATTAACATGGTTCCAAAATTGATTCTGTACAGTTCTAAGGACATGTTACCACAAAATGTAGTCCAAGAAAATGCAACTTTGTAATGTTCAACTAGGTAAAATACTACCTTAGGTGCTATGAATTAGCACCATATACAACTTAAATATGCATCATAATACATTTAGCTATACTTAGCTTTGAAATTCACCACAACACAACACCATTTTCTACATCTTTCAACTTTGTACCCTCTAAGTTTGGAAGAGGTAATTTCACCAAACCCTTCTTTATACTTGTGATAGATACTGAACAAGTCCCAAGTGGTATTGCCTTCCCATGACAATCCATGCCTGTCACATTAACAATGGAACCCATAGCACATGGAATACGAAATCCTAGTTCAAATAACTCAACTTTCATCTTAGGTTTCAAGTGTGATTGTAAACATAGCACATGCAATTACAATCAACAAAGTTGTCAATAATTACCACTATACACAAAACAAAGGCCATGAAGGAGGTGATTTATTTGCCACAAAATTCAACACATAAATTAGATTACCCATGTTTTTGAATACCTCAATTTTTGGCTTGGAAATGCAACCACAACATTTTCAAAATGACTTGTACAAAATCCAACACCAGAATGGAATAGAATTCAGAGGTACCAACTAGCAATAATACTAAGGGCACCTTTGCAACAATCTTCTTCATTGGAGACTTTTGTTTTCGCTTATAAGGGATGTTTCCAACTTGATTTTTAGCTTAAATTGACACCTCAAAGCCATCAACCATGTCGGCATTCTCCTTTTGTACACCCATGGTCTTTCCACTATCCTACATTTACAACCATATGGTAAATTCAGCTTGTCAATCCCTCTGAACTCGACCAATTCCAAGCCAACAAATCCAACAACCCCACCATAATTCAAATGTCAACTTTCGTGGTAAGGAGTGGTCCGTTTTGATTCAAAGGAATTAAAAACTTACCTACTTGTGCTTGCCATCACCAAATGGTTTTTCATGGGCATTCCTAGCTAGGGATGTTGCTTTTGGAAAATCCCATGTTCTTCCTGCCGTCCTACACATAGTGTAAAAAATTGTGTATATGTTAATTAGCACAAAGCAAATCTTCGCCTAATCCTTAAGAAATTCCACAACTATATTTTGTCATGCTTGTTTTCATGGCCTCATACATGATGGCTGGTTACGAGCATGCCAATCATGCTTTAGGGTTAATGTACATTCTTAGGTTACTGTACACTATTAGGTGTTTTAGGGTTATGGCTTGTTTAGGGTTTCAACTTTGTTGATGGTTGAATAAAAGGCCAAGCTCTTCCTTTCTCTTGTCAACTTTTCTATAATTCTTTTATCAAAGAAAGTTTCCTCCATAGTCAAAGAGTTTCTTCCATAATCAAACTAGATTTCTAGATGCTCATGGCGGCCATTACATAGCTACCGTTTACATACATTACATTTTCTTTCTTTCTTTTCAATTTAATATACATGAGAATTTCATCTCAGCCTCCTCTTGTGCATTGTATATATATGTGTGTGTGCATCTCTTTTTGGTTGATTAGTTTCTACCTTTGACTAGTTTTAGTTTTTTTGTTCAAAGAGTTTACTATGGATTTACACCCTTACAACACCAAACATCATGACACTACACGTCACAACACCACATATCACGACAAATCCAACCTCAGGTTAGTCAACTACCCTTAGGATCAAAGTCTCATCATTGTGTGAAATCTTTCTACTAATGTTTGACATCAAAATGAATGTAGCAAACATGAAAACAAATGTAGGGGCAACAAGGTACATGTTTGCTTATCATGACTACCATAAATAACTAATTCCTATTCAAAAGAATGCCAAATTTCTGAACCAACAATTCCTTAAAACTTGCTCTTGAATCTTGTTTGTAATCATCAATTAGTTAAATGACTAACCCATCACTCAAGATGGCAAATATAGATGTTCAAACTAAATCCAGGAATCTTGAAATAATGTTGTTAATGGGTACACACAACCTTATTATCCAATAACCAGAAAAACCATGTGCCTTTCTATCCACAAGATGCCTTGGTGTATACACAAGGTTTAAGACCACCAAATTTAAAACCCAAATTCTACCAAACTAGGGATATCAATTTTTGACCACCATTTGCAACAAAGTCAAAGGCCATACAATTATTTATACATGCCTTTACACATGATTATATTTTAATTAGGTTTGTACATAAATAAACTAGAACTCTAATCAAAAAATTATATATAAATACATTATATTTTATGTAATTAAAAACAAGGTAATTAAGATTAGGAAACCCATTAGATATCCAACACTTGTCTCTTTGTTGATGGGACTATTAAACTATAACCGGAAAGAATAGTGAGAGATAAAATAATGAACATGACAACATACAATAGGTCTACGTAAAATTGGAATCTTTAGCACCCTACTAAAAATAACACTTCTTGGCTTTTGTTGTACTAGTATCAAAGATGGCTTTTGTTGTCATTCATTGGTTTTAGCAAATTTTAAACTTATAACGTCTAATTGGCAGACTTGTTACATATGTTTGAATTTCCAACATACATCCACTTAAATGGCTATGAACCATTAGCTACCCAACTCCAATGCATATCATCAAGAATCAAGATTTTATCAAGGCATGACTTTTGAGGTTAGAACTTTCAACGTTCATTCGATCCATTTGAGCCACTAACCAATTCCCCACTGAATGCAACAATGTAGTGGACCTCCACTCCTCTTATCTGAAAACTTAAAAGCTTGGAGACCTTTGAATTTAAATGCTTCTGAGTAATTGGATTTTGAGCAGTAGGTACCAGGCTCGTTTAAAATCACTCAATGGGACAAACTCTTATGCAAGAATACATGATAGATTTCTACCTTCAAGTCCCTTCTTCACTCTTGATCTGGTTCACTCATTCTATCCACCCTAAGGATACCCCTTGAAATTTTGGCACTCGCTCTATCAATTGCTTACAATATAGATCTAAGGTACTACAACATAAACTCCCCATCCTTAAATGCTCCTTGTTTTCTATATGCCCCCTGATTTTTACGGCTCAGACCCCTCAATTCTTCATCATAATTTGGCATCATCACTTCATATCTATTCTTACAATGATTTACATAACTACTTTGCTAAGTTATTGGCACAATGGAGTTCATCAACAACTAGTTAAGTAGTGCAAAAGCTATAAATACCAAAAGAAATTGCATATAAGAAAGAACCTGTAGCTTTCTCCTTCATACTACCTCTTATGCTTACCTTCTTTCATCCATTCCACAAACCTTCTTCAATGCAATCGCTTCCTCCACCATCCATCACAAGACATAATTCTTATCCTCCATAACACACAAACAAACATAATAGTCTACCCATGCATTCCTTGTAGTAATGATGGATATATTCTCGCCACAAGAATGCAGAAAGGTGACAGCTAATGAAAACAGTAAAACAAAAATGAAACCTAAAGATTTGTTGTGTTCCCACTATTGGGGTGACCTATTGTTTAGTCATAGTACCCTCTAAAGCCCTCTCAAGCTCAATTGGGTTCACATTTGGCGACATTGTTGGCATGTCTTGAATATGGGTTTGTTTCACAATTGCTGGAGTGGCATTATTTTTAACCACTTCATCAATAATTTGTGCCACCAAATTTTCTAATGTAAACAACCTATGACTCCAATTGACAACTTCACTCCTAATTGGTGTATCCGGCGTACATGGGGATACTCCAAGGGCTTATCAATTGAGGCTGCCTATATTCATGTACACAAAGGTTAAGAATACAAGCAAAAAACATGAAATTACATTCCCCTTTGCACATGCCTGAAAATAGTCACAAGAAGCTATACACATGACATAATAATTCCATCTAGGGACTGCCCAATTTCGCACACGCTGCAGCCACATGCCCCGCCTTCTACCGTTCTGCATCAACTGATACTTGTCAATGTACCAAATCAAGCCCAAAATTTTAAGAATATGTGTTCAGAATGCTAGTTTCTTACCATGTTGTATGAAGGAGAAGGAACATATTCATTATGTGCTGAAGCAACAGGTCTAGATGCCCTCTTTCCTTTGACATCATATGAATATTCAGTTCAGCTAGAGTGGGGCCCAGTCTTAGTTCATTTTCCTACACCATGTCAGCTTATTAGAACCAATGTCACCACAAAGAATACCCATCTTCACATTTATCTTATAGGTCCCATAAGATTTCAACTTCAAACTCCCTTGAAACATGTTCTAGACAACATGTAACAAAGTCCAGTCCAGAAAAATGGAGCCATTAGGATAGCGGAGGGACATACAACTTTCAGCAGTAAGAGGACATGGTCATATATTCTAATAACTCACCAACATTCCGCCAACCCCCACCTCCCCGCCATGGCCAGAGTGACTCAGAGTGTTGACTTGTGCTCCCATCAAATGATTTATTTGCATCTTCATCCTATTTTGCCTCCAACACAATGAGATGTTTCATGCTCTCCCAATGCTCCTCTACATAATCGTCAGGCGTCGCTGCACTCGACTCAATCAATTTTTTCAGACCATGCTGTCTATTTTTCAAATACACATTCACTTGTGCTTTGAGTAACAGCTACCATGACCTAGCAGTTATTGGAACCCATAACCACTTGCAAGGTGGCTGCTGGTGCTATTCACTAGGATTTTAGCTGTTGCTGGAGGTAATGATGATCACATCTATACTTGGAAATGCAGGCCAAGCTGATAGAATGATTTGCAATGGGTGGACTAGTCTTTCATTCATGTGGTATAAAGTTATAGTTAGTCAACTAAATATTAGTTGCAAATGAGAAAATTGGCAAGTCATCTTGTCAAGTGTATTAAGGACTTGGTATAAACTTAGGAATTATGTATTTGTGAGTTTGCGATAAAGTGGAGATCACTTCACTTATATAGCTTTCATATGGTAGCCATGTGTTATGGAGTTTAGTTCTGATTGTGGTCTAGATGGAGGAAAGACCATGCATGGTTGTTTGTTTGCAATTCTGTCTGGTTGTTAGCACCAGAAGTGAAAAAGACTTTTTTGCTTTGATTTCTGAATAGAAAATGAAAATTGTCTCGACTCACTTGAAGTGACAAACAGTGGGTTTTGGAGGACTATTAAGTTTGAACAGACTCTTATGATAACCACAACTATCTGCGGGGAATTTTTCTACAAGCCATTCAGGTGAAGTGGTTTTTTTGCACAAAGCAAGAAGCAGATTTGTGTTTTGCACTTTGTATCAATAGTTCATTTTGATTTTTGTGGAGGAAAAAGGAGTGTGTAAAGCATAGTAGTGGGTATGGGAGAGAACCAACTTTGATGAAAATAAACACAAAGAAAAGAGATTCTTTTGATAGCACTAAGATATTTTTAAAAAAATTGATAGGGTTTAGGGTTTACGGCGACACACCCATGTAACTGATCTATTACAATAGGCATAATCAAACAGGAAGTGGGGGCTGAGGTTTCTATATAATTTTGAGCAAATGAAGGACCTTCCAACCAAACATATTTTACACTTCAAAAAGAAACCACATGTGTGCAGAAAACACAACATCTGCTTCCAAAAAAACAATTAGACTTTTCAAAAAAAACTATTTTCTTGTTGAAGAACATATATGACTTAAAATTTTGTAAATATTACCTATAAATTCTTTCTAAAAAACTAGAATATATGTAAAATATAACACGTCTTAAAACAATATCAAGGGCATCCATCCATCCATCCATCTACACAATAACGTTGAGTGTGAAAAATTGTGATCGACAACTGTTTGTTGGCCATCAAAACACAGGGCATCTGGTATTGTTTACACCAGGTTGGGTAGGGCAAGTCACAAGTGGGCAGCCATCGTAATTCGTGCCCCACCATTTTATTCGTATATTGTTAAGACCGAGGGCAATATATAACAACACACCCATGAAGGCAATACCAGCATCCAATGCTCCCCATAAAACGTAATTGTAAGGTACCCACCAATTTCTCCTATACCTGAATATTACGAAGTTGAAAATGAATGTGATGATGAACCACGACGTGTAGTTCACTGAGGTCGCTGGTGGCATCCTTCCAGTTGTGCCAATTAGAATTGGCATGTTAATTAGTTGGAATAACTTCACCTTGGGGTAACATCTATGCAAGATGTACCGGGGCTAGGAAGCCAACGAGGAAAAACCAATTGATGGCCAAATATTCATCAAGTGACCCAAATATCCGCTTCGGACCCACAAGGCCCCAAATGATGGATGCATCAAAAAACACCCTACCATATGGGTATGTCCATATACTACCCGCGGGTAATAGGGCTTTGTCACAAATGTTTTGGATTGTTGTGAGGAGCCACCGTGCAACTCCCATGTTCACCACTGCCGCCACAATTGTCCCAACAAACTGCAACCTCCTATTAATGAATAAATGAGCAGGGTAACTTGGGTAAGTTTTTTATGCTACTTGGTACAGCCCTAAACCCTATATTAAAAATTGTGATATTGAAAATTTTATGATTTTTTTTTTCAAAAAAATTAGCAAAATTAGTCAAATCTACACTAGAAAAACACATTTCTCCAAAATTTTACCAATTGTTTTTGAGAAAACATCAAAAGTTGTGAAGAAAACAAATCACCAGTTCTAAGAAATTCAGCAAGGAGAAAATAATAATAATAATAATAATTATTATTATTATTATTTCAGACAGATTAATCCAGTACAATGAAGAAAGCAAAAATGAAATTGTTAGAAGTTTTGTATGTGGCTTACAAACCTGGACAATGAAGATAGAGTGGGGAGGGATCTTCATATAGTGTCCAAGTTTGAAATCTTGCAAGAAGCTTACAGCCTGCAACATACTTATATGCATATATACATTTTGAAGCAAACGTTTGCAATAGGCTTGCCGGGCACAATGTAGCCCATCATGTACTCTTCTATAACATTCAAGCCCGGAACCTATACTCACACAAAAACCCTAATCAATTGTAAAAACTTGTTCGTGTTTTTGCCTTTGTTGTTGGCCTTGCCTACCAAGGCAAGGATACTGTGTTTTAGATTCATTATAGAGTATATAGTAGGTTAATGGATTTTGGTCCCTATGTAATAATAGGTCTATTTTGATACGAGGATTCTTGAAAGGTGATATTTTTGCTTGTGTTGAAACTTGAGATTAGTTACAGAGTTATAATATCTTGAACGAATTTGGTTTCTTGTTGAGGCTTGTTTTGAAGATTATATTTTTGCATGTGAAATATTTCCCCATTGTCAGCCGATGTAGTACATGATAAGTTATAGTTGATGTCTTGCATGGAAGGTATGATGAACTAAAATACCTCCCACTTGTGTTCATTTGATTGTGTTGTAATTGTGTTCAAAGTGTGTTGATGGAGTGTTAGCACTTATAGACAATCGAGTTTGACACTTAGACAACAATGGTGAAGGGTAATGATGGACATAGACCAAGACATGGAAATGGAAAGGATGGTCTTGGAAGGTTTTGGAAGGTTTAACCAATTACACTAGAGGACCAGTGGGATGAGGCTGGAAAGGCACGAAGGGGGAATTTTGGGCCAAGAAGTTCACGGGGTTTGGAAGACATTGGAAACAATGACAATGATTTGTCAAATTGGGACATAGAGTAGGCTAATGAATACCATGAAACAACCATGTCAAAAATATTCCAAAAAGTTTGCACTTCATGGTGAAAACACACTAAGACCCCCCAAAATTGTAGTCACATGTATAATATTTATGCAATTAATTTTTTGGGTAATGTATGAACATCACATTTTGGATTAATTTTGCTTGTTTTAAGTATGGAGCCTCTTAAAAGAAAGGTTGGCAATGTGCTTAACATATAAGAAACATGAAAACAATGCTAAAAATGTTCACATGTGAGCTTGAAAGAACCCAAATGTTTTGTTTTTATTATTAGGGGACTGGGACTGAAGTTGGTGGAGAATTATCAAGGAATAATATTCCATTCACAATCAGAATTTAAACTCTTTGGCAAGCAACAATGATGCAACAATATGGTCATCAAAATGTGGTTGTAATCAATGCTACCTTTGGAACAAATGAAAACAAGGTAAATTCTTTCACTATAACTTACATTGCAAAGCTTAGGAAACCTCTAAAACATATTGAAACCTAATCATTATATATTGACACATGTTGAAAGATGCTTATGTTCATAGTAGTTTCCATTGTACACATTGATGGTGTTTGATAAAGGGAGGAATGATTGTTCGATTACATACATAATCACACATCGGAGTATGTAAAATGACCTATCCAAATGGATGGATGCTAATGCGGAAGTCAATAGTTTAACCTCACTTTTTCCAAGTGTTGGGCTTCACCCCCACACTTGGCCAAAGTAGGGTTGCGAGTCAAACTGGCAGTTTGACTCCCGACCACTAAAAGTCAAGAATCGACCAGTTTTCGATGTCTGATTCGGAAGTGCCATACATCATTGAAAAGATCTCGACAAGGGTTACAACTTCGGTTTAGATCTTGTTGCGATCGGAGGTCAAGGAGAGGAGCTATGACCTCTCAAAGTCCCGGGAGTCCAGAACCGGGACACTTGGGTGGATTTCGGGACTCCAATTTGGGAGTCCCGGGAAAAAGAGCCATTTGGATGTAGCCTTAGCGAAGCGTCGCAGAGTATACTATATGGGGGAAGGTGGTGGCTTCCCTCGAGTCCGGACCGTGATGAGTCTTGTGGTCCGAAGTGCCCGTGGCTTGTCCCAACACCAAAAGGTGTCCCGAAAAGTGAACTAACCACTTGGGTGGTTTGTTTTGATGCAGATTCAAGCTTGATCAACTAATATCTCTTCCTAGTCTAATCCTTGGGCTCCCAACTCGACCCTTCACCCCCTTTCTAGAGTTGGAAGTCGGGAGCGTGCCTCCAAGTTTCAACTTTCGCAACTTGACTTTGTGAAACCTTCCAAGTTGGTTTCACCCCGTGACTTGGGAGCGCGTCATCTATTATCATTCCATATAGCTTGGGTGCACAATATTTGATTTAAATATATGTTTCAAAGTGACCTAGATGTGGATATGCTTCATGTTTTGAAGATTGTTTCATTCTATGGTCCCTAATACAAAATTCTTTTAATGGTTTATGTTTTGAGTGGGTTTATTTGGTTCTTCCATGTTTTTTTCATATTTCTCTAGTTTTGTATAACAAGTTTCTACATTTATTTTCATTCATGTTTCCAATATTCTAATGTTTTGTAATCTGTGAAATAGGGTTTACAATGTTTTCATAAAGTTTTTACCATGTTTCAGAGGTTTGGAAACATGTTTACTCAATTATTTTTTCATATTCTAGGGGTATGTTCTAGATGACTTTTCGAATCAATACAATAAAGTTGTTGATGTAACCAAGTTGTAATACTTCACTCAATGTTTGAGGTTAATTTAAAGTTACCCTTCAAATTGTCCAATAACAACCAAATGCTATGGGAGGAGCACTACAACATGATAACAAGACCTTTTTCAACAAAAACATGTTTGAAATAATGGTCAATAGATAGTAAGTGGATGTTTAAAGGCAATGTATGGAAAGACCATCAAACATCCACCTACCTTCCATCAATCACTTTAGAGTTTTTCCGATAAAAAACCAAAAAACATAATAAATCTATGTACAAAAAACTATTTAACAATATGGGTTAAAATCTAAAGCAAATGGTATTTGAAAATTTCCATTCAATTTGATAATCAAAACTTGTTTACAAAAATATGAACCTTGAGCCAAATGTTATCTAAAAACTACCAATCACTAGATAATTGAAACATGTGTACAAAAACTTAAAACCTACAAAAATTTTGAAATGTATAATTGGAACATGTTTATAGTGTAGTTTGTCATGTTTTGAGTGGTACATTATTTCAAATTACCTCAAGTGGATTGTTGCAATTTTTTTTAAAGAAACAAAAAAATCAAAAACCCAGACAGCAACAAGGGAAATGATAAAATAGAAAACAAGAAGACAATGCAATCCCAACAATGTGGGAAATGAACATGATACAAGTGGATGGTTGCAAAGAAGTGTTTACACAAAAAAAAACAAAATGGAAATCCAAAGAACAAGCGGGAATTGAACAAGTAGAAAACAAGAAGACAACAATAAAAAACAGAACAATGCAAATTGAAACAAATAACACGGGAAATGAACAGGATAAAAATAGTAATCTGGTCCTCTTTGTGAACAAATATTTGGTGTGCAACGTTTCAACCTTTGACACAACATGTGTGAATTGTCAAAAATAATATATAAACAAATATCCACATGCAAACATCAAGAAGCTTCAATAGGGTTAAGTAATACATGCTATTGGTTCCTATGACTGTTCATGCACAACATTGTTGTGCTTCGAATGGAAAAATGAAAATGAAGAAAGTTGTGGATAAAAACATGATGAGTGATCTAGTGTGGGTGAAAAGATAGAGCTTGTGTAGCATTGCCATGAGCTCTTTTTGTTATCAAAACCTTAATTGAATCTCTAGTAGGGAGTGTTGATAAAGATATCAGAGTTCGGCAAAAAAACATACAATGACAATGCGAAGTTGAAAAAAGGTCTAAAACATCATGGATGAAGATTGCATGGGGAACATGGAAGATGGGCGGATGGGGCTGAAACATAACTCCTGAAAGGTTACATGTTTCAGTGGGATATGTTTGGGGGGCTTGGGCTACCCGGACATCCAAACGTGCACTGGATCGCTTGCCAAAACTTGACATGTTTTGGTGGGTGGTAGGTTTTGAGGTTCTTGTTTTGAGGCTCATGTTTCATGGTGCATAATTTTCGACCAGTGGAAATGAGTGCTGGGCCGTCATCTAAACATGACATGTTTTTGTGTCGGTTTGCTCCAGGGCCCCTGTTGCATGTGCGTGGAAACCCACACCAGGTCACCTTGAAACAAATGATGCATTTTTGACTAGTCGCTGAAATAACATCAAGGGATGCTTAGTATGTGTCTCCAGACAGTAAAGTTTATTGTGAAAATGTCATAATGTGCGGGTTTAGCTTAGGAAATTTGGTTTTTCTGCACCAAATTCGGCAGCTTGCTGTGGCTGGTAAAAGGTGCAACACAGTTGTGCACCTCCATAAAAGAGTGTAATAAATTGAACCTGATTGCGCCTCAGCATTTCTGATTGATGATCATAATGATTAGTCCAGTTGGTTTGCTATTAGTAGTTCCCACATATATGCTGTTCCAGTTACAGTTTTATTTGTTCGGTTGCCCAAAAAAAAAAAAAGCTAAACTTAGACATTTAATTTCATTATCCAGAGTGACATACTGAGCACTGGTGGAGATGCTCTAAGGTCCAGTTTGAGAAATGCCCCACAGAGCAGTGATCGAGTTTGAGATCCAGGGTTTAAGTAGGTTTATTGGCCTCAGCCTACCAAAGCAAGGATATTGTGTTTAGATTCATTATAGAGTATAGTAGCTTAAGGGACTTTGGCCCGTAGGTAATAGGTCTATTTTTATATGAGGATTTTTGAAATATGATATTTTGGCTTGTGTTGAAACTTTGAGATTAGTTCCAGAGTTATAATATCTTGAAGGCTTCTGGTTTCTTTTTGAGGAATTTTTTGAAGATTAGGTGTGTTTTTTGCATGGTGAAATATTTGAGTTTCCATAAGTCTTCTTTTGCCTTAAGATACTTTTTAAAATGTAAATGGCAAGCCACAGTGTGACACACCCCTTGTTCAATTGATTTGAGTGATGTGGTCCTATGGGTACATGAATGGTGATGGCAACTTCAAGCAGTGTTTTTTAGGTTTCTTTAGTTTAGAAAAAACGAAAAAAAGTTTGTGATGTAGCTAGCCACATTGGCAATCATCCACAAGAGGAATTAACCAAATTTGGCTACAGGTCAGAGAGGAAAGTAGAAAATTATAAGAATCCTGTTATATTTTTGGCAACCTGCTGGAACCTATTGTCTAAATATGGCAATTTCAGAAAAAAAAAAAATCCCTCAACAAATTTCACATGTTTTTTCTCCCAAAAAAATAAATTTTTATGAATCATACAGGATAATTTATTAGTTATTTTATATAATTGCCAAGTGGAAAAAAGAACTCCCAAAAGAAAAAGTTCAGTGGCAAGTCTAAAATTGAAAATTCTTTTGATAAATAAAATTCAAAATGATTTCCTTCATAACTCCACTGCAAGCAGCCTGAATCATCATCATGCATTTTTTCAGAGAGGATGAGCAGAGATCCCACTCAAGTGCTATTAATGAGTGTAAGGAAATTTGGTCAGGAAACAGATTCTTCACAAGGAAATCTGTTGCTTTAGGAAATTTAAGCTTTTTTCCTCTATTAAGAACTTGCACCTAAGTTATATAATCTCCTCTTGATATTGAAAATCCCCATATATGAAATGGACGAAATTTAATTTAACTTGAAGAATGTGAATGTAAAGTAAATTTCATCTATTCTAAATATTAGGTCTTGAGTCTAAACTCATGGTAGAACATACATTTCTTGTTGCTTCGCTTTGCTGCTCATGAACATTGTAGTTTATGTCCCTTAATCTAGGTTTTTAAATATTAAATATTTAATATCATTGGGTGTTTCTTATTTGTGAAAATTCAGTAGAATTTGACCCTGAGCTGACTATTGTTTTAAATATGAAAAAAAAAAAATTTAAATTTGGGAATGTAAAAAACCATGTTCTAAAATTGAAAAGTTTTACGGATACCAATCTTGTGCATTTCAACATGTTTAAAGTCTTTCTTATTTACTATTATTTGGTTCAAGATAAGCACATACCAGAAATTTCCAGCCTACAAATTTTGGACTTAATTTTTTTTTCAAATCCTGATCATATGCCAAAAAATTTCAGTTCGTTAGAAAATACATCATGGTGCGATTGTTAGCAAAAAAGACCCTTCAAATCAAAGAGGTTTCAAGTTTGATATCCCAAATATATTTTTATAAAAATGGAGTCCGATTTCATGGGTAAAAGCCATCATCTCAATAATATATGTTTTGTTCCCCCCTCAATAATTATGATTGGAATTCTAGTTTGACATTACCAAGAATATGAGGGGAAAAAATCCCAAAAAATTAGTTTTGATTGAACTTTACTTGAGAAAAGAAACTTTTTAAATCTTGAATTAGATTAGTTACAAATTGATTTAAAAAGATATTGGATTCTTCAGATTATTTTAGACCTCTTTTCAGTCTGCAATTGTCGACTTAGTTTGATGGCTTGTAGCAGCTCACATAAGTTGTTCACCGAATTATCAAACTTTCAAAATCTTGCAATAGATCTCGACGTACACAACAGACGCACATGATGCAGGTCTAAAGCAGTAAAATTGCATACTGTAGTGCAGTGGCCAGCTTCGACACATGTTTTGTCAAATAATTAATTAATTATGAAGATTCCATGTCACAAAGGACCAAAATATTCCTGACTCTTCTAAAATATTCTCTCCTCTCCTTCTTCACAAAATTCTGCTATTTTGATTTATTATTATTATTGTAATATTTGAAAATTCCAACATTTCTACAAATAATATAATTAATGTTGAAGCTTTGTCAAGGTAGTCTGGTATATGTGAAAAACCATATGCACCCTATTGGCCTTGGCAGATGCACATCTAAGCCCCCTTGAAGCCCCTGCTTTTGCCATTGCTTTACCCCCAATTAAGAAGATAAGGGCAAAAGTGGCACATCCTTTTTTGATCGTGTTGAGGTATTTGAGAAATAATTGTCATAAAAGGTGGAGATTGGTTAAATTGAGGAATTTATTTATGGAGTTTGAGGTATCATTCATCTTCCATGTAAATGTCTATTTTAAGAATAATTTAATTTAATTTAAATACATTCTTAACATGTACATGCACAAAGATTGTAATTTTTTAAAAAATAAAAAAATCAATCAAGAACCCTAACCCTAATACATATTTTTATATTAAATATACATTTATATTTTACATCGTACAAAGATCAATTCAAAATAGTTAAAAAGAAAATCACTTCAAAATCAACTTAATGTATACACATACACAAAGAATAAAGAAAATAAATAAATTCAAAAGTTGATGAAAATAATTTCAATCTTAAATACACACCAATGTAAGAAGAGTTTCGGGAGTCCAAGTGTTGGGAAACAAAAATGAGTTTCTATCTTTTGAAAAGTTTCAATTGGTATCCTACATAGTTGGTAATTCTTTTTGCTGTAGTAAAATTTTATAATAAAAGTTTGTTTTTACCCTAGGCTGTCAACCACTATTGTGAGGCTCCACATCCACCCCCATGGCTTCAGCAAGTGGGCAAAGGGGGAGGAGGTTATCGCTCTAGCCCCCCATTTGCCCCTTCAAGCTGTGCATGTGGCCAGCCTATATACCTACATTGTCAGGTTTGGTTTGGTTTTGTTTTGTTGGCCTTGCCTAGCAAGTCAAGGATATTGTGTTTAAATTCATTATAGAGTATAGTAGCTTAAGGGATTTTGGCCCCTTAGGTAATAGGTCTATTTTTATATGAGAGATGATATTTTGCCTTGTGTTGAAATTTGAGATTAGTTATGGAGTTATAATATCTTGAAGGTTTTTGGTTTCTTTTTTGAGGATTTGTTTTGAAGATTCTTCTTTTGCCTTAAGATATTTTTGAATGTAAATGGCAAGGCCACTATATGACACACCCCTTGTTTTGTTCTGTTTTTTTTCTCCCAAAAAAATGCTTAAGAATGCTTAAAATTATTTAAGCCAAGACTTAAATTTCTTGGCTAGGCTAAGAACATTTGTTGCCAATTAGTCAGAGGAACCTACTTAGTAGCCTATCTCTACAATGTGCACAATGGCAACATCTCATTACCCAAAGAACTTGTAGAATTTTTCTAGTTGATGTGGATGGCACCTTATTCTTAGTAAAGTTTCATATGGTTACATAATGAATTGGGAGAATTTTCTAGTGTATGTTGTGCACTACCACATTGGCACTTGCATACACACACATAAAACAAATAACAACACCATATTCAAAATAACACATCAACCCAAAAGTGATTTGAGATCACACAACAAAATATTATATTTCGAACATGAAAAAAATTGAACATGTTCACACTAAAATTAATTCATAATTAAATTGATTTAAAAATTAGATTAACCTACCTAATTAAAATGAGGCTAAATTAAGTTAGATTTAATCCTGCACCTAAATAATAACTCCTGACATATATGTGGAGATCAACTTGTGTGGGGCCCTTTGGTGCAAGGTGTGAATCACAGAATGGCCCCCTGCTCAGTCCTTACAAAATGTGACATCATCCTTCTCCCTACAAACATAAAAACATTGCAAGAGCACACACAAGGGGATGTAAGTATATGCAAGGATGTAGTAGCTAAAACTCACTGTACAAACAAATTGAAGCACATATAAGACATATAACATGAGAATAGTATCTGACCCAAAATAATATAATTTGAACAATTTGCATGTGGGTTGTTAGAACTTATAACCACCACCTTATTATGATTTATAGGGTGTAGTTGGGAAGTAGCTCCCCTACATTAGACTCCTGCCTCCAACCACTCTCCTCCTCCTCCTCCTCCTATGATGCTGGGATGAGACCTAAATTGGCCCCACCACTTCAGACCCTCGTCTCAGAGATTAATTTCCAATTTTGCAAAGCAACTTCTCTCTTGTTATTGGGTCAGACTGGCAAACAGAGCAAATGCCCAGTTTTCCAGAATGAGCTTGGCATTGTGTGTGACTAGCATCTAAAAGTTCAGTTGCCTGTTACTTGAACAGCATCCAGTGTGGCCCTTCCAGTATTTTTTTCCCCATGAATTTTGTGATGTAGCTGAATTGGCAATGACCCACAGAAAGATTTAGCCAAATTTGGCTACCTATGAAATATGAAAGTGATTTTGAAAAATAAATTCTTTTTTTTTTTTTTTTTTGCTACCTCTTGAACCAGATATAGAAATCTTGTGATTTTTCTTAAATTTTGGTCACATTCTGGCTATTGAAAATGTTAAAAAGCACTTGACTTTAGCACTTTTTAATTTTTAATTTTGGGCTATATGAACCTTCTATCCATATGAGTTTCTTTAAATTTTTTACATAGAACATCTCCACCTATGCATTATACATGTTGCACATCGGCCAATAATTGTGACCGGCCAATCAACAAAGTCAATGTGTGGCCAGTCACTGTGAATGACCAAACTTAACGAGTAGGTAGTCATTTCTTTTGTCAGCATCTTTTGAAACTCACAACAAAATTTACAAGAGGAAATCCATAAATGCATGCCACTACAAGTGCTTACTTCATCCAAAATTTGGGCTACAGGCCATTTTCGTGCTGGTGGAGATGCACAGACTTAGATGGTGGGAATCAATGTTGCAATAGGTTCCAGTTCCCTAGCTAAACACCATGGTTAGCTCATTTTCTGCTTATTACTACCTACTTACCAACAACCCCATTTGCCCGACTTATGTACTAACCACCTACATGCATCTACTTACCTACTAGTCACCTGTTTACCTACCTACCTACCTACCTACCTACCCACCATGTTTACAAGTTACCAAGGTGAAACCCAACATCATCCCAGTTGAGGTTCATCCACAACTGAGTCACAAAGGGCTTCCAATGGACGGTGGTGGACCAGCGGCAGGTGGTTCATGCGTTCACTCTGGCTCTTGTTTGGAACTTGACAATTTTCATCATTTCTCCGACACAAGAATGATGTTTAAATCACTCTCGCTCTTGTTTGCAACTTGACAATTTTCATCATTTCTCGTACACAAGAATGATGTTTAAACACAATGTGTGAGGAAGGGGGACGGGCTACGGGTAGAAAGTCTTCACTCTCAATCATAATGGTTAGGGTTTTTTTTTCTTTTTTTCTATTGTCACTTTGATTCATTTTGTTTGATAGTACCGTAGTGGGTCCTCCTTCATTCAATCAAAGTTTTGCTCAGTCAGAGTGGAGTTCAAACAATGGAGATGATGAAAGGCCTGAAGAGGTGAGAGAACCTTGGTGTCTGTCCTGACATTTGGAGGACTCTTCTGGACCTCTTAGAGCATCTCTAGCAGTGCTCAGTATGTGATCTTGCAGAGTAAAATTGGATGAAGAAAGTTAAAATATGGCTGTTTGGCTCAGGACAATGCTCATCATAATTGATGGTAAAGGCCCCGCAAAGCTGTACACCTGCAGAAAAGAGTGTAATAGATATGACCTGACTGTTGCTCAGTGATTCTGATTGCTCCAGGTGGTTTGCTATTAGTAGTTCCCCACCTATTTGCTATCCCAGTTTCAGTTTTATGGGTGGGATTGCAAAGAGTAAATAACTAAACTTGGATGTGTAAAAATATTTTGGCAGGGTCACATATGGAGTAGTGCTGGAGATGCTCTGGTAGGAATAGAGTTTACTTTGAGTTATGAAATTCCCAAAAGTACCCATGCTAGGTGGCGCACAAAGGAGGAGGGGGGGGGGGAGGTTGGGGAGAGAGTAATGAGGAAACCATAGGAAAAACCATCTGCAATACATTATGCATATTGTTGCAAGTTGCTACACTCCTTCATTATTGCCAATCTATCTATTAAGGAAGGTTGTTTGTTTGGTAAGTTTGTGGCTTTGAGATCTCTGAAACTACACAGCACCTGGTCATGCTCTTGGTAATGTTGGATAGCCCCAGATCAGTAGGAGTGCACCAAGGGGGTTTCATAATGTTTAGGTGTACAATACAAGAGCTATTGAGTATTGAACATTAAGTTATTTTTAAAAATAAAATCCAAACAAAGTTTTAAAAAGAGCTTGGTGCACTCTTAGATATTAGTGCTCAATGAGTAGAATTATGGAGGCAATTTTGTAAACTTTAGACCTAATAATTTTGAATCATTTTTGTCAGTGAACATTCAACTAAATTTCAAAAACTGATTTTGAAAGGAGTAAACCATTGGGTAACAAGATCACACTTGGGCCAACAGCATGTGCCACACTCATCTTTGCAATACGATCATCAACATACAAGGTATGTACATTCCATCTGTTTTTCCAGAACATGAATTTCCGGTACCACATTGGACAGGAGAGGGGGAAAGGAAAAAAGAAAGAAAGAAAGAAACTGCATCTAGCTGCCTTCTTCATCAAGCTTGAAAAATGCAAAGATGGTTATTCGAACATGGGAACAAAAAAGAACAGATAAAAAACAGATCAAAGAAGCTACAAAGGCAATGTAAAAAGTAGCAAAAAGAAGGAGATGGGGTGAGGTCCAAGGAACTAAAGAGAGAGTACCTTAGTTTACAACTCAAAATTTGGAGTCTTGCCAGCAAAAAAGCTGATCACTTTCAATGCAAGTGTGGCCTCAACCCCAACAGACTCCCTGACAAACATCCCCATTCCTCCACTACCACCATACCCCCCACCAACCCATCCACCCACACACCCACTCACCCACCTTCGAACCTTTGTCACACCAACTGCCAAGAGATTCAAAAGCACTCAGATAAAATTCATGAGTGTAGATTCTGGAGGGTACCGTTACAATTGTGTCTCCTGCAAAAGAGGAGGATCTTACTTCTGCTCCTTGTGTAGGTGTCAGATATGCCCCAGGGACACTAGTAAAAACAAAGAAAAGAAAATATGCGAGTAGAAATATAAGTGCAATATATTGATTGTTGGGTAAAATTATAAGTTAATTAGTTTAAAAATAGGATAAATTTTATTCAAATAATTTTTTTAATTATAATGTAAAATATATAACAATCTGAAATAATGCAGTGTAATAAATATAAAGTGATTTAAATATTTTAATAATAATAATAATAATAATAGAGTGATAAAAAAATTAGTTGAACAACTATTTAATACCTTTTTCTAAAAATGATTATTTGACATATAAATCCCAAACTTTACACTAAGTGTTCCCCGGGAAGATATATCCCCTTCTTCTTAGGGAGGAGTAGGCATGAATACCCTCCTCTCCTATCCTTTCTGATCTACATATGCTTAGTTTCACAATAATGTACCCCTTGCCCTTGTGCTTTATTGTGTGTAAAGCCCTAAGTTGGACACTCTCCAAGTGCAGGGCCGGACTTGACTACCACCTTGTTGTTGCCCCTTTATTTTGAGAAGATGCCCACCCTAGGTTTTAGGATTTAAACCTTTACTTTTGGGAAGACACCCACCTTAGGATGTTAAATTAGCTATGGGCCGTTATTGTAAACAGTACAAAAGTATTGTCCGTTTCTTTTGTTTCTTGTCTGCCCTTGGGCCGATCCATCATTTTAAGAAAAAGATGGAATGATGCCCAAACCCAAATTTTGGCTTCTGTTATGCATGCTTTTGGTGTAGCATATGCCTCCCAGTATCCATTACATGCCAAAGTGTGTGACAATAAGACGACTTAAAATTTATGTCTGGGCAGTACCAAGATATGTCTGGTCATCTCGAGACACATCTTTGTTGGGCAATTGGGCAGTCAGAGAAAAAAAGAAGCAGACACTAATTTTTTTTTGTACTCTATGCTATAAGAACCCATTGCTGATTTAACATCCTCTGGGTTTTAGCCTACAATACCAACTACCAACCCTCTCAAGTGTTTTAAGATCCATCCCAATCTTAAAAGGAGAGAGAGAAAACCTTCCCTCTCTCCTAAGGTGCATACACATTCGGTGTTGAGGATTCTAGTATTAAGTTCCCTAACACCAAGTAGGTGATTTTTCACTTCCCACTGACTTAACATTAGGTGTGAATGCACCTTAAAATGGCTTGTGATCTACAAAATGTTTTAGTTTCAAATGAATGTTTGCCTTGTGCTTTATAGTGGGTAAAGCCCATGGGTGGGGAACAATCAATCCCAAAATGAGTGTATGGACTTGACCGAAACACCTTATTTTGAGGATACCCCTTGCCGTGGGGCTTTGCACTCCACTTTGTTTTTGTTGAAAACTTTTCAGTGTGTTTGGTTGGTGGATTTTATCCTAATACCTAGGCTGCTTTTGCACTAATTAATTATTTTTGGAATTGCCAAAAAATTCTGAAAATTACCTACCTCCAATGCAAAGAAACTAGAGTAGCACACTAGCTTCATTAATTAGTATAATGCCTCATTGTAAAATATCATACATGTAATAGGAAAAACCAACATAACTCAAAGAATTTTCATCTTACCTATGTCCCCACAGTTCCCTTGATATTAGCCAAGGCCAAATACAATAAAGAACAGAAGTAGACATAGAAAATTCTTAGCAGCCAATGAGGTGAGCCAACATGCACTCAAGGGGGCCTAGTTTTTTTTCCTTTCAGGTAGAGTGGGGGTGTCATTACCTTTTCTTTTTTTTTTGGGTTTCCCAACATGTTCTCATCAAGTTTTCAATGTGTTTTTTACTTATTCCCAAGTTGCCAATGTGTTCCCATCGTGTTCCCAATAGCACTCCACTTCTTCTCATATCCTCCTTTCCCGAAGCTCTAGTTCTTGTAACTTATGTAAAGCAGCCCAAAAGAGGAGACTAAATAAATAAATAAATATATTAGTGTATATTTTAGGACTGTCCAAAGCTTGATTAAATTTTTTCTGCAAGGGGCCCGATCAAAGGTGCCCATCACAAAAGCAAAAAGAATTGAACTTTGAGGGTCTTCTTCACAACTAATGAATGTGAAGTCTCAGTATGAAGGAAGTATACAAGTCAGAATCTCCACAACTCAGAAGCTCTCTGCTGGTAAAAATCATTGTGAAGATGGAAGGAATTTGGAGCTCATCATGCAAAAGAATGTCATGATTTCAGAGTAGCTTCTGCTGTTTCTACTGCTGTAACAATTGCTAATCCTCCTCCTCATAATGATTCTCTTTTGGGCATGTTCAATGTTCCAATACTTTTTTTATGGTGATGGGTCAATCAAAGTGCCTCCTTGCAAAAAAAAAAAAAAAAACAATTGCAACCTCCTCCCTGCTGCTTTTGAGTCTCTCTTCTGTCTTTTGTTTTGGATGTTGAACATCATGTTGTTGTTGTTGTTGTTGTTTCCACGATGATATCATCATCATTATCATTGAACCATTCTTGTCGATTCTTCTTGTGGAATAGATGATGTGTTTTCTTCAATCTGCAAGATGTATAATGATCTGAAGACTTTGTGTGAAGAGAGATAGAGAGAATGCAATAGCAAACAGCAGTCTGTAGTTTGATTTGAGAGTGGTAGCACAAAACCTATGTCCACTGGGAAAGAAAAAACCTGGCATTGTGTTGTGAAGTCTGGAGACTTGCATGGTGTGGAGGGAGATACAGAGAGAATGCAACAACAGCAGCAGCAGCAGCAGTGGCAGCAGCAGACACAACTTTATAGTTTGATTGAGAGTAGTAATACAAAGCCTATGTTGTATTACTGAGAAAGAAAAAACCTACTTTGTTATGAAGTATGGAGACTTGGTGTGGAGAGAGATAGAGAGAATGCAACAGCAGACAAACAACAGTTTGTAGTTTGATCAAGAGTAGTAGTACAAAACCTACATCAACTGGGAAAAAACCTGAGTGGGTGAAGCAGCAGGAGCAGGCCATTTGGAGGAAGAACAAACAAACAATCCATCATCATTGTAAGCGTCATGCCCGGGGTGGAGACGGCAGCTTACAGACTGACCAGATCAAAGTCCAATGTGTGCATCAATCCTGCTGCTGCACCATCACCCGGCTGCTGCTGCAGCAGCAATGATCATTCCTCCTCCTGCCCCTCCTCAGTGTTGCAAGCGGGACACATGTCCACGAGCAGCGGCTTGACATGCTACAAAAGGAACTACAATAGTAGTTACACTGCGAGCTCCAAAAATTCCAGTGCCGGCAGTGGCAAATACGCTTCTACTACTGTCATCGCTGTGTTCATCAGCATCCTTGTTTTCACATTCTTGTGGATCGTCTACTGCACTTTGGAACAGGAGGAGGAGGAGGCAGTAGCAACAGCAGCATCATGGAAGCAGCTTGACAGGAATGGACTGGTGATCACTTTGCCTCAATATACTCCTTTCAAGGCCTTGCACAACAGCAAGAAGGGGGGCAGCAGCAGCAGCAGTAGCAATTTTGTCGTTGCAGGGGAGGAGGAGACGACTCGGATGTTGTTGAAGAAGAAGAAGGTGTTTAAGGTGGTGGAGAAGGAGCTGGTGGAGCCCCAAGCTTCTGCTGCTGAGCTGCATGGACCTGCGTTGCAAGGAATGGGTCAGCTGTTCAGGCGCGGGAGATGGGCCATGAGTGAGCTGCTCATCGCGCACCTTTCGGAGAGTACCAGTGTGGAGGATCTGCGGCTTTTTCTCCGGAGCTTGCATCGGAGTGGAGTACCAGCGAGAGCCGATGTCGTTCTCCTCTTTCCTTGGAGACCACTTCCTGTGGGGATGGCTGCCATGATCGATCAGGAAGATGAGAGCTTCCGGAAGCTCCTGCTACGGAGTAGCTTGCAGCGTGGTGACTCTGCAATCTCTCGAGCACCCAATTCTACGTCGTCGTCGTCGTCGTGTTCTTCCTCTTCTTCCTCCTCCATCATCAGTGTCTTCAATGCAGCTGCATATTGGAGATCGGCAGAGACTTTCTTCGCAGCTGGGAATAAAGCCCGAATTGCGGAGCCTGTGTGGGGAAGTTCCAACATCAATACTGCGCACAGTAGAAGCTCAAGCTCCTCGTCGTGGGCAGCAGCAAGAAAAGTTCATAAGGATAACTGGGGAGGGTGGGGCTCGGTTGTGGGGTTCGACGTGCAGGAGCTGGATCCAGGCGACACTCTGCGAGGCTTTCTGGATCATCCGCCAGCGGAGCTGAGGAGATGGGTGTGTTACCAGATTCTGCTGGGCACGCTGCGACACAAGTACCGCAATGTGTTACTGACGGAAGCGCAGGGTGTGTTTGTACTTGGCGATCCGCTTGCTCCTGCCAGAAGGAAGTCTGGCAGCTTGTTTCTATTCGCTCATGAGTCCCGGAAGTGGAGTGATCCTGCTTCTAACATCCTTCTCTCCCCCGGGCCGCCGCAGTCTGCTGATGATCACCAGATTCATCTTCAGCGCGATCTTATCGAGCCTGGTGATCATATTGTGATGATGGATCCTTCAGAGCAGCAACTGGAAGAGGGTGAGGAAGACATGAGTGGAAGACTAAAGATTTTACTGCTGGACTCCACTGAAGGGAAACCCAAGACTGGACCAGTAGTCATGAGAATGCTCATGGATTCCACAACAAGCTCGATAAGACCACTAGTGCCGGCAGGGTTGATTGAAGAGATCTACGGAACAGAGATCTGGAATGGGTTAGAGAAGGAGGATAGAGACAGGAAGGTGTTGAGCACAGGTATAGTGATGGGTGGGATCAGACCTGTGCGTAGCCTTGCAAATGCCATGGCCACGGAGACGGTGAAGGTAGCTCTCAAGAGGAAAACACGACAACCCTTCCATGATGAAGCTCTCTTGAACTTCCTTATCATCAGAAGCTCAGTCTTGCGTCAGAAAGTGAAGTCTCACTTACATATAATGGTGGACGGTAAGGACTTGTCATCGTCTGGAGTCCATCTTCTTCTACCAGGATCATCATCAAATCACACTTCAGCTGCTGCTGTCTTCTTCCAAAAGAATGGGTTAACAAGATATGCAATTGTGCAAGGATGCAAAGGTGAAGAAATTGGTGAGGAGAGACAAAAAGAGATCACTCTGGCGCTGCACATAGATATCTGCAACTCCATTACTGCTACAGCAACAACTGTTGCAACATCTACACAAGTGTATAGTGACTGCAAGCTTCAGTTCTGATACCAAATTTTGACACCAACTACTACCAAGATCTAAGTATTTAGCATCTATCTGTCCTTGATTCTCAAGGGAACGTGAAAATCTTCCACTAAGACGAGCTATGTCCCAATTTTCTCTACAACAGTCTCCAATGTAGGAGAAGGAAGAGGAGGATGCTGAGGGATGCAGAAGAAGCAAAGCTGCACTCACACACCCACAAGTCGAGAGCTGTCCTTTTTCCTCTACAACAGTCTCCAGTGTATGAGAATTGGGAAGAGGAGGATGCAGAAGAAGCAGAAGAAGCAAAGCCACCACTCACACACCAATAAGACAAGAGCTTTGTCCCTTTTTCTCCTCTACAACAGTGTCCAATGTATGAGAATTAGGAAGAGGACAATGCCAAGGGATGCAGAAGAAGCAAAACCACCAGTCACACACTCATAAGAAGAAGAGAGCTATGTCTTTAAGAGCAATGTCCCTTTTTCTCCTCTACAACAGTCTCCAATGTATGAGAATTAGGACGAGGAGGATGCCAGGGGATGCAGAAGAAGCAAAAACACCATTCACACACACATAAAAAGAGAGCTATGTCCTGAAGAGCTATGTGCCATTTTCTCTACAACAGTCTCCAATGTATGAGAATTAGGAGGATGCCAGGGGATGCAGTTTCTTCTATCTATCGGTGCAGGTTTTTACAGCATCCAATTTCTGAGTGTAGGCATTCTTCCTTGAGCAAAAATTTGCTCATCAAAATCTTGCTGCTGCACCGCAAGGATTCAGAAAGTCCCCAAGGTGAGGAAACCATATCTGAGCTCAGCAGCACATTAGAATTTTGGAGGCTTTTGTAGGGACAACCCTCACAACAGACAGGGTAGTAGTACCAATTCACTCCCACTAAAGAACTCAGGGGTTGTCTCTTATAGGAAATCAAATCAACTTATTGTAAGTTTTGTCACACAACAAGTGCTATGTCCACTGGGAAAAAGCGTACATAAGTGCACAGCAAGTGCTATGTCCACTGGCCAAAAAACCTGTATAAGAAAGATGTAGAAAGCAATGTGAGCATTTTTGCAGCTGAAGACCATTGACTTGCTGCTCCCCCCCCCTATACATGTATATTCAAGTGACAACATCTTGTTGGAACTGGTTTATATAGGATGGGTATTTTGGTGATTGTCACTGACAATCCGAGATTGATTCTGGATTATAATTTATCATAAATCAAATTCCATTTTAGGATCGTTTTTTCTTTGTTGTTGTTGTTGTTTGTCTTGCTCTCCTTCAATGTTTTTGTCTATTTGTATTTTGTTGTGAACTTATCTAATGAATCAGACTTTTATTGACATTTTGCCTACCAAATCAAGAATGAGAAAAAATATTAATCAAACAAAATGACATATAGTGAAATTTATAAAATTTTATCTTTTGAAAAAAATTAAAAAATTACAACAAAATTATTATGTCCACAAAAAAAATGTAATCATTGTCACTGGTAGTGCAAAGCAATGCGAAGCCCAAATATGCATATATATATATAGGTATAAAGAAAATGTGGTTTATGTAACTGAGAGGAGCTCCACCTCTATTGGCACAAGTCCTCCTTCACAATTGGGGTATTCATCGATTTGGGAGACTAAAGAGTTGCTTGCTGCTGCTACACATGTAGTGAGCTTGGAAAATCATTCATAATTTCAGTCAATTGATCTTCAGGATTGAGGAGTAGGGCATTTTGCACAATTCCTTGATCACTTGAAAGTCCTGATCTGTGTTATGTATGAGGGTTATTTTTTTTAGGGTTTTTGTTTTGGTAAACTCTGGTGACAGGCTTAACCAAGATATTGTGGTGTTCAGATTCATTATGGAGTATATTAACTTAAGGGATTTTGGCCCCTAGGTAACATGTCTATTTTTATATGAGGATTTTTGAAAGCTGATATTTTGGCTTGTGTTGAAACTTGAGATTAGGTATAGAGTTATAATATCTTGAAGGATTTTGGTTTCTTTTAGAGGATTTTTTTGAAGATTAGGTATATTTTTGCATGGTCAAATATTTGGGTTTCCATAATTCTTCTTTTGCCTTGTTATATATTTTAATGTAAATGGCAAGGCCACAGTGTGACACACCCCTTGTTTCCATGCAATTGAGTTTAAAAGCCAATTCTAGAGATTTGTAAGGAGTCAATTAGTCTAATTGAGTCCATCTTTGCCCCCAAAAATTCATTTCCGTCCAACACCGGGCCAGGGCTCTAATGTTTTCAAGTTTGTTTTACACCAGAAACCTAGGTATTAGTCACCATTTTATTTTATTTTCACTTTGAAAACAATTATATATATATATATATATATATATATATATATATATAGATATAATTTTCTTAGTCTTTTGCCTCTAATGTAATTCTCATCTATTGTCTTATTATATCATATTAAGCTTTGACTTTTCTATTTTATTTCCTTTAAAGGTACAAAATGCAAATTACATTATTTGTAATTGTAGTCTTCAAAAAAATTAATATCTTATCGTATTTCAAATTTTCCTTAGTTATTTTTTCTCCCTTTAGAAAACCAGAATTTGGAGTTAAAAAGAAAAGGGCGGTGCACAAGGTACAACATATAGAATATGTACTTTAATTTCTTCTTCTTTTTGTTTTTTTCGTTTTATTTTCATTGTTACAATTATCCTTGTGCCAAGGGATTTATAACCAACTACCATACTGAGCAAAATTGAGAGGCGAAACGAGAGGCCGATTATCATTTTTGATAACGTGGCGCTCATCTAGTGGATTAGAGTGCACGGGATCTGGATTCGGTTTTAGGACCTGGATCCACACAGAGCTTTTCGCATTGTGCCGTTGTTTGCAACAGCGATCTTGGCTGTTTTGCGGACGGAATTCCACTCGAAGGCGCAAAGAAACGGCGTAAAAGTATAATTGGTACATTTTCTGCTTGGATTTAAAGTTGGTTTTTTCTTTGGAATTCTTGAGAATGATCCATTCCTTGATCCGCATTTTCGTTTTGAATAATTTTGTGTGTCCAGGAAGCTTAATTGCAGGGATCGTCGTCTTCTTGCTTGCCTGCTTCCTTCATTTCTTCCTGATTTGAAAGCTTATCGTTAATAAGCTTTGCGGGTTCTTTTCTCTGTTTCTGCTGTGACAGTTTGTGATCTTTTGAGTCTGCTCGAAGTGTGGAAGGTCTGATGCTCTTATGTTGATGTAGAACCCTGTGGTGGAGAGTATTGTTTTGGTAAAGGAAAAATGTTTAGATACTGCCAGGAGAAGAAGATGGGAAGCTCTTTCGTTGTTGCTGCTGAGGAGAGTTGTGGGGGAGTACAAGTGTGCGGGATTGAGGAAATTGAGGCGAAATGGTGGATGGATGGAGCCAGCAAGCATATTGTCGATGGCAGGTTTCAGAGTGCGCTCTCTCTTCTACGGAAAGCACAGCAATTATGCCCTACTCTTAAAGGTCTGCCTGAATTAACTGCGATCTCGCAAGTTTGTTATGCTGGATCCTGGCGGGCATGTTCCTGTTCTTCGCGACGAGAGCTTTGTCAGACTCCAGACTGGTATCGTATCCTCGAGGTGAGTCCCTTTTTTGCCCTTCCTGTCTATCGGAGTCACAATACAGGAAAGAAGAAGGACTATAAGAAGAAGCCTGGAGCTTGAGAGGGACAAGAAGAAAAGAAAAATTGACCGACAGGTCTGCAAAGCTGTTGAGAAACCTGTTGGAAAGAAGAATTGATCAACATGTGCGCAAAGCTGTTGAGAAACCTGCTGAAAAGAAAAATTGATCAACATGTGTGAAAAGCTGTTGTGAAACCTGTTGAAAAGAAAAATTGATCAACATGCGTGCAAAGAAAGCTGTTGAGAAAGCTGTTGACACAGCCCAGACCCTGTGTGGTGAGTCGCTGACATCAATCACATCGTAAGTAGCAGGTGGATGAAAAGGTAGATGGCAACTCTTTGAAGAAAAGATACCGACAACTTGGTGAGTGCTCATAGTTCAGATTAGATACATTCTGTGTTGCAGCATGTTACTTCTCTCCATTCAATTTCACTGAATTTTATTTTTGAGAATGAAGGTTGCCACAGAGTTTCACTGAGCTTCCTGGTGTATTATATGTCAAGATCATCATGAGGGCAAGGTCAAACATATACCTACTGATGATGTGGTTGCATTATGGTGGTTTCCAGCATTGTTATTGCATCCAGACAAAAATGATCATGTCAACTCTGAAGGAGCTTTCAAACTTGTGTCAAAGGTAACCAAAAAATTCCCTTCTAGGTATTTTTCATCTCCTTGACTCTTCATGTCACTTTGAAAATGTTGCTTGATGAAGTTTTCAGGTGGCAGACATCTTGTACAACCAACCAGGGTGAGTGCTTGTCTTCTCTCTATTTGCTCACAAGTCCTGACTATGTCTTTCTTACACAGGCTTATGAATGCCTCTCTGATAACCTTAAGCGACACACATTCAACCTAGAAAGGTCCAAAAGCTTTTGTGTCATCTGTTCGCTTCCACCACTCAATACCTGTATACTGGCAGTACCACAAACAAATAGAGCTACATATGCATGTCAATCACACTTGGTTACTGTTACTGACAACAATGGTAAAGGAAAACAAGATGCTGAGAGGCTTGAGATCCTTCAGGAAAGAGAAAGAGCCAGAGCAAGAGTGTCAATGTTGGACAAAGAGTGGGGAATCAGGCACTCCAAATGGCTTCAACAGCTTGCTAGTGTTCGGGAGAAGTTCCAAACATATCAATATGATCTCATACCTCCTCCAAAATCCAGGACTGCTTATGCTTACCATCATCTATTTTCATCATTGCACTCTCAATTTCACTGGTCTGAAGGAGAGTACAAGAGGAATGTGGCAACATCAGTCACAGATCTAAGCTTGAAATCCACGCTTCCTGCTCAAGCGAGGCCACACCACATGCGTAATGACTCATATCAAGAAAGGCCCCACATCAGTAACAACTTGCTCAGCAGGTTAAAGCCTAAGAGTGAAGCTGCCTTTCCACAAGCTTCTGCTAGGACTGAAAAGTTGGGCCCTGAGTTTAGCAATGTGACAATCGCTGTGGAAGAAGGTGAAACCATCATGAAGGAGTTTCTTGAAGGCATACAAAAATTTAACAGACCAGCAAATGCATTTGTCAGCCCATTGTCTGAGATTGGTCTCTTGTATACAGATGTTGAACCAACTACCTGGCAGACCTACCATTCACTAAAACAAGGTCAGTCTGAGCAATCTTGGGAAGAAAAACCCAGGTATTTTTTATGAACTGATCAGCATTGTCTCATCCTGTCCCTCACCTAGGAAAGCTTCAAGACATGAGCCAATACTTTGAAAAGCCAGGATATTTTGCAGGAAGAAACCATCTACTCCCTTGATAGGCAGTTGGCAGACTCACAGAAAAGTTTTAGTGCATTGCTCTGGCAGAAGACAATGGTTTTCAGAAGCAAGGTGCAATCCAAAAGGGGATCACTTCAAAAACTCCATACAGAAAAGCTGGGCATGCAAGATCAACTCATTACAGCTTCTCAAGTTGGAAAAAAGGTGGAGAAGACCTGGAGCACAAACAAAAACCTGTTAAGGAGAAGGAGGTACTCGTATGCTCTTTCTGTATTCTTGCACTGCTGCTCACAATTTGTATTCCAAATTTAGTTACACAGGACAAATTCATTTCTTTCAGTTTATTGGGTCTTTTCATTGCATATCTATCAGCTTGATCATCAGCTCTCCTTTACTAGATCTGGAGGTTGTGAAGGACACAATAAGGGCCAGCAGAGATAACTTTCCCAGTGTTACTGTTGACAGTAAGAATAGGTTCAAAAACCATGTGCAGAACTCAGAAGCACTTATGGGTATCTTGGATCGCTTGAGAGAGGAGGCCAAATCTGTCGCTGCAACTCTCAACAAGCTGCGGGAAAGCATCCATCTGGAATCTTCTACAGTACCTATCAATAACTACTTGTGAAGTGAACCAACTTTATGATGCACCTTGTGACTCATCTGTTGGCAGCCATATGAGCTTTCAACCCCCACCATTCTTGGGGCACCTCCAAATGCAAAGTTCACTTGATGAACACATCTTCAAGCTTGTAACCTATGAGACTATTCCATCCTGTCCAAGGCCAGGTTGGCACAAATTCAAGCTGAACCAACAAATAAAGGCATGTAACCAGCTCCACCTCCAAAAGGCACTTCATAGATTACTTCAATGGCTTGTCAGCTGATCCCAAGCCCTGAGGCCTTCCCAAAAGTTCTGCTCCTTCAGCCCTGGCTTGGTTACAGAGTTTCCTTACCATTCACAGAGCTGATCAGTATAATAAACAGAACACAAATTAGAAATTCGGAATCAAAACAAGATTGTAACTATCAAGAGCCATATGGAGATTATTTTTCACTTGCCCACTTTGTATGCCATAATAGACCTATCTTCAGAAAGGTTCTGACAATCTGTGAAAAGCTCTAAATCTGCCTGCATATTTCCCTATTGAATAATTGTACCTCCAAACAATAGGTTATTTCTCTTACATTGGATGTCATGTGCTGATTGATCTAAATCTTTAGTTGATTGTGCTTTGGGCAATGGGCCCTCTGCAGATTTCTCCTCGAAAGATAAGTTTATACTTCAGGTAGTCAGCCCTGTTTGGGGGAACAGGGTTGATTGAATATTTCTACTTAGACAAAATGCCAGATTCTGGTTGGAATCTGCAAGCAGAGCAGGTACAAAATGAGAAATCAAGATGGCTATATTGGAGCCCGCATGTTTCACACAGAGCCATCAATAAACATATCACAGGAGAGGCTTCATACAATGATTACAAGTGTTTGAACCTGTTGATAACATGAAGGCGCTAAATGAAGAGTCGCACCCCCTTTTATGCAAAACCACTGAATGTCTGGAATCCATCATCAGTTTTTTTTCTATGGACAAGAAGAAAGCATATCATGTCCTTCAAAAAAACGATATGAAACCATATCAGTGACACAGCTCTCCAACCTAATTTGCATTGCTCATTGGTAGACTGCAATAAAACCCACCTATATGAGTTGGTGGATCACCTATGTCTAAAAAGAATTGTGTTTGAAGTCAAATGTGCTTACCATTCACTATGTCACTAGTTTGCCTATGGTCCTTTACCTACATACCAATTGCTCTTGTGGGATGTTGACGGCATATGTGTCATGCGACTCAGTTGTGCCTGATGGACCGTAGTTCCCAACCTCCCTCGCCATCAATCAAGCGAAGTTCCATTGAGTGATAAGGTATCAATGCTGGACGCTGCAAAAACATCACCACTTACTTATATTATTTCAAACTGAAAACCCACTATTGTCTTATATCACACGTCCAATCATGCTCACAAACATCACTTTGTCTCCAAAGTACTGGGTATTCAGGAGTGATCACAGCTTGCTTGTTGGCTAAGCGACAATCATTCCAAGTCCTAGACATACGACATCAAATCACCCCCTAAATGCGATATAGTCTCTGACACCAAACAAGCATCAATCTGCATGTACATGAGGTTTGAGCAAACCTGTGAGATGGTGACAACTGCAATCCCAAGAGTCTGAGCTCGTTTGTAAAGACTCTCCTCCACATCCACACTCGTAGCACTGTACAATAGCGCAGCAGATCAAAATCAAACTTGACAAGCCTTCTTAGGATGCCTTGGTAACCCTTTGAATTCAATATTTCTAAGATTTCAAAATCTTAACCATGCTTAATGACTGTCTATGTAACTGTTCAGTGGACAATGTCAGAGTTTTCCAGTACCAGAAAAAGTGGAAACACTCAGTAATAGGCATTACTTCATGGTAGCCCTACAAGAAGGATCTTCTGCTTTGTTATTTACTCTGCTATCACATAATTTCCAGAAAGAGAGACATGAAATGAATTGATTCAACCAGAAATCAGCAGCATTGACAGCATGGAGATGTATAGGAGGCTTACTTGGTGCATTCATCCAGAATTCCAAACTTTGGGTGATGGAAGAATAACCGCGCCTGCCCAGGTAAAAAAACACCCATTAACTCTGACCTGTTAGCTAACAACACTCTGCTGATCACCTCATATATTACACTGATGTGCTTGCAAGCAAAATATTGCAAACCTCCTGTGGAAGGGTATTCAAATACTACCATGCCAAGGCGTTGCTGTTCTCCAAGAGACAACATGTCTTCCCAATTGGCTGATGCATCCCAGCCTCCTTCACGCTCCAGTAAATAGACAAGTCTTACATCTTCCAATATGGATTTCAACCTTTGGTCCAGAAACTCTACAAGATTTTGGGGGGTACTTGTCTGCACACTTAGAGGACTCCCGATTCCTATACCAAATGCAGAAATCCACACAAACAGTAGTTGGCTTCACTTGGTGTACTTCCTGTGGGGCCCCAATGCACAAGGCTACATGAAAGATGAATATGAGCAAAAAAATATCATGAAACAGCAAGGACCATTCATCACATGATTGTACTCTAGAGTCACAAAAGTTGAAAAATGGTGCATTCATTTCCTAATGTTGATCCCAGTCACAGCGAGGATAGACAACCTGAGGAGAAGTAGTTACCATTGATGAGTCTCTCTTGCTCATTGTCTTCTAAGACTTTCCTGATGGCATCTGGAAGAGTCAGTGGGTAGATCAACTGATCTCGAAGACTTCCCAAGGCAGTGTATGGTCGCTGAGGAACATAAAAAATCTCACGGCTTAAGCCAGTACTCTCATTATTTCCATCTGTTAGGAGCATCCCAGGCTTTACAATGCTTCCACTCACAATTGGCCACAACCCTCCAAGGACACGGAAGAGAGAGCTTTTTCCACTCCCATTTGGACCTATACCACCATGACCCATCAGATGCAGCACTACATCATGAATGCAAAGTAAAGATATTTTCCATGACATATCCATAGAGACATTTTAACAAGTTGAAGAAGGTAACCAGATCGATGTGATCCCTCTATTTCTCAAGCAACTTCATTTCCCAACAAACTACCAAAAGCATGTGGCAGACCAACAATTCCATCAACTTCATCCATTTAAGAAGAAAGCCAGAGTAGCATACCTGTAACCAACATGCTTTGACCAGCATTAATTTCGAATGTCAGCTTCTGGGCAAGTAACTTCTGCCCAGGTGTGACTATGTCCACCTCTGAGAAGATAATGCCATTGTTGACAGGAAACTTCCTTCGCTGCTCTATCACTAATAGAGGATCTGGGGATATATATGACTTCTGAGGTTTTGTATCTGCAATGACAGGACAGACATGATTATCAACAATGATCATTATTTTATTGAGCAGGGCAAGCAGTCTCCCTTCTTAAAAAACTTCTCCTTGATTATGCAAGTCGTCACTGGAAAACAGTATTATTTAACTGCTGCTGAGCTCCTGCATAAAATGGTGCTTGGAAACCTATGTGACATATTCACACTACAGCAGCTGCCATACAACAGTGAAGAAAAATTCAAAACAGCCCAGCAAATATCATATTCATGAGGGAAATGAAGCTTCTCCTAGTCTGCAGTACAATGATGGTGAACCTCACCATGCTGGGCTGCACAAAGTAATTCTTCCAATTCAGAAACTCGGGTAATGCCACCTGAGAGCTCCAGAAATTTCCGGTAGAGCTCCATAATATCACCAAATGCAAGAAAGCTTTGAGAAACCACTGATGCTAGAAAGCGCAGGTCATGTGCAAGCTCCGCTGCAGACCACATCACACAGGCCAGTGAACCATAATATGAGCTACCTGATCCACCTGTAGCAACCCAACCTGTAGGGCTTAGTCCAAGTACACTGAAAAGATGAAATGTCAAACATAAGGGAAAACACCCAACCTTGCACAGAGACTTGAGCACGGTCTCCACCATGCTCAACTGCATAAAGTAAGCTAAGCCCCCATGTCACATTGTGAGGCAGCTGCTTGGTGAGAAACTCATCTGCAATTCCAAAGAGCCAGCGCTTCCTCAGTAGTTTGTGAGAGTGTGCAAGCAATGTCCTGAAGCGACCTTCAACCACCTGCATGAACCCAAGTAAAATCTCACTCTAATCTTCAACATTGATAAATATTTGAAATTGCCTCCATCAGTCATATTAACCTCCAAGATGTTGATTAGGATGAGTAGGTAAAATCATACTGCTTGTTCACGTGAGCCTCCTCCAAAGAAAGCCACAGATTCTGCATGTGTACGAAGCCTGGAGTGTGTGTACCTACAGAGAAAATGACAACACATCTGACATGAACATCCATTTCCACAACTGGAACTCTTACAGGGAACTTTTCATATCCACTGGTGAAAAGAGTTCCATACCTGAAAGACCCCTCAAGCTGCTGCTCTTTGCTTGTCAAAGCTCCAAAGTCAGGTGTAATCACATGCAGAAAACCCAAGCCCAGCAACATGTATGCATACAAGATGCCCACCCCTCTCCTACCAGTGAGGCTTTTCATTCGCATGGTGAACCTGCAACCCATTAATGGCACCCACAGCTCCAATTTTCAAAACACATCACATCCCACAGCTACATTTCTGCTGGAATAGCCCCCCTTTGATTGAACAATTGACATCAAAACTCTAGTGCAAGAACCCACAAGTTGGGAGCTTGAACTCACCAGAGAATATCCACCAGGGGCTTCACCATGCCCGTGACCAGTCCTGAAAGATCACTGCACAGTTTGTCCACATCTTGAGTTATCCGTTGGTCAGCATCCATGCCACTTTCAGACAAGTGTACTGCCTGCAATGTCACAATTCCCAGTAGTCATGGAACATGATTATTTTAGTTCATGATTTCCAGAAAAGATAATGCAACTTCCATCTGTATGCAACTGGCATATTGTGCCCAGTCCTTGGCTACTTAACAACTTGTTGATCACATTCATAAGCTGCAGGGAGGGAGAGAGGGCTGCCTGTAGTTAATAAGTAAGGCCCTATTACAATGTGATTTTCTGAAAGCTGCAATTTGTGACCATCTTACCTTATAGTATGCATTGTTTTGGAAGTACAGCTTGGAGAGAGACTGAGTCAAGCGGTACCGCCAACTGAGAGCTAGCTTGGCAGTCAAGTTCCTGATCACAAAAGCATCAACGTCAAACATCATCACAAAAGCATCAACAATCAAGCATCACAGTTTGATCACAGCATCCATGCCTAAGTTCATTCAGTTTGCCCAAAAAAATGGCATTTCAACAACATGCTTCAAGCTTTGCAAAGAAAATTTGGAAGGGGAATGTGAGATGTGGTCCAAGAGAGGTGCTTAAAGACCTAAGTGAGGGAGCGACAATGGCAGAAGCAACACTCTGGAGTACACTTATGCCTGTCAGGCGAATAAAAGCTGCTTTGTCCTGATGCAAAACATGCTTCAAACTTGTGCCTGCCAATCCCAATCAACCCATACTCAGGGTGCTACCAGCAGCACACACTGCCTTTAATATTTGATCAGCAGCCTCTAAGAGCAGCAAAAGCATGACACCAGCATCAAAGGGACCATAATATCAATAATGACACGTACCATTGAGATCTGCAATGCGGTCAGAAATCCAAGTGCGGCTCACAACAAGCAATGCCACAGCCAGGAGCTGACCACCTTGCTTACCCAATATAGTTGGTACCTGCCCACAGCCATGACCACCTTCAGAGCCGAACTCAGACCTGTGATCTGGACAAGGAACCAATTCTTCGGATCATTGCACAACATGTTGCTGAAATCAATTGGTTGAATCGAAACTAGTGTAGACTTTGGAATAAATCAACACCCCAGATACCACTTCAACAGTTGCTTCAGGATAACAAGATGCTGTATATCTCAGGTTTCCCATTTCTTAATGACCCTGGGTTAACTATGATCAAGATAAATGAGAAAACCGAACAATTAACAGACTATACCCATGAAAATTTCACCATCATCAGCAACTACAAAAACCCCACTTCTATGCAGTTGCTAATGTAGACTTACCAAAACTTTTGACAAGGAGCTGACCCGTGCAGGCATTATTCGAGGTTCTGCATGTAACCTTGAGACCACAGGAATTGTTGTAAGAATGTCAGGAGGAGGAGATGTTGCCAAAATAGTGCTCATGTATGTATCATCTGCTCGTGAATCCTTATGCGTGTCCTGCAAAAATTGTAGAAGATATAAATAACGAATCGCTTGCACCCATTTTCTAAAGAACAACACAAAGCTTTCCTCGAATCACAAAACTTTTCAATGCAATTATACACATCATCAAGAGCATACATATTACAAGATTGTCTAACTAGACAAAAGGCAATAGGGTACCTTGGTTGTTGAGGCAACAAAATGCTCCTGAACCACCCCTGCATCTGACTGACAATCTGTTTGCACTTCACAATCCTCATAATCTTTGTCATCCTGTGAAAGGATCTGCAATGATGTATCTCTGAGAAAACAAATGATATCAATCAGCATCACAGTCCTTTAAACTCCCTAAGAAGAATAATCTAGGTTGTCAAGTATGCACTCTGTGTTAAAACATAACCTCCTGTTTCTAGTACCAATGTATGACTCGGAAAAAGCACCTTCAAATTTTGTGGGAGGCACCCACTAAGAGACCCAAGTGTAACCTCCTAACCTTTTGTAGTGAACGCTCCAGCCACCCTCACCATCAAGGGAAAGAACAGTGTCATGGAAGGCCACAAGAGCAGGACGGTGAGAGATAGTGACACAAGAGGTGCCCATGGCTCGGACCTTTTTGCAGAAGCGTTCCTCCATGTCCGTGGTAACAGCACTGGTGCACTCATCCAGAATTGCAAAAGCTGGACGGTGATAGAAGAGACGAGCCATACCTAGGCGCTGCTGCTCTCCCAAGGACAACTCATTAGCCCAGTTCACTTCCTCCGCTGGCAAGTAACGTTCAAGCAAGTATTCCAGGTCCACCTAAATTCAAGAAAATATAAACTCCATTAGAGTGGGGCTGGCGATGGTTGTCAATAAGAGACAGACTTGAATTGATTCACCAATTGCATGTAGGGGGGTTCACACATGGTACGAATTTGCATGGGAAAAGCCTACTATGTTGCAGATTTCAATAAAAGCAAGACCCTATTTAAGTGCATCATCCACAACTACAGTGATTGATGCCTACAAAGTAAATGGCAACACACATTTCTTAGCAATTCACGCATGCCATCCATTGTCAGTGGCTGTGTCTCTTCTGCAGCAGTAAGCGGGTAGATGAGCTGGTCACGTAAAGTCCCTACTGCCATGTAAGGCCGCTGAGGTACATAGAAAATTTCATGACTCAAATCTGCTCCTGTTCCAGGCTTTGCAATTCGACCTGCCACTAGAGGCCAGAGCCCTCCCAGAACTCGAAATAAGGAGCTCTTCCCACTACCATTTGGACCTGGAACACATATCCCCTGGTCAATCCTATGAAATACAGAGCACATCCATCATTTGTTTGCCCCCAATTCACATCAAAAGGAGGACACTTTAGGTGGCTAAGATGACACCAAAGCATTACCAGATCACGACAATCTGTCACAGTCTTTGAACACAGGAAGTTCAAGCTTTGGAGTGGCAATGTGGTAGCACAAGAGTAGTCACTATTTCCAGGATCATAAGGACAGATTTCCCAGATCCAGTCTAGGACTTAACTGATTTGCAAAAGAATTCACAGGAAATTGAACTGTGAAACTTCCAGAGTCAGAATTTTCCATATGTTTTGGTTCCCTAGGAGCTAGAAGTGGAAGGCAAAGGCAAAGCCCTACCAGTTATCAGAAGATTTGAGCCTTGTTCCACCTTCAAGGTCAGGTTTTCCACCAAGATGTTGCCTGTAGGTGTTACTACCTGCATCATATCAAAGAACTCATGACAAGAACTACAGAATTGGACAGTCTACAATTGTGAAGTGCCCTGAAATGACAAGGAAACCAGGCTGAATCGACAACTGACCTTCACACCTTCAAACGCAATGTGTTTTGCTTCCACAAAGTAGCTATCACCCTCTCTGTTACTAACAACCCTACTACCACCAGCAAGTCGCAGCTCTCTTGCCACCGTAATAAGCTCACGAATGCGATCTGCATACCCACTGCAATCAGACCAACCTGGATACAATTAGTCAGACTTGGGACACATACTTCAGGCAGTGATTCCCAGGGCATGATTTCACCCAACAAAAGCATCTAGATTGACTGTAGATGTAGGTTTACCTTAGACTTGGGACACATACTTCAGGAAGTGATTCCAGGGCATGATTTGACCCAACAAAAGCATGTAGATTGGCTGTAGATGTAGGTTCACCTGACACGAGAAAGACGGCGAGAGCTGCTGGCGAGAGTACCCATTGCCAGGAACAGGGAGATAATCACACTAGTATGATACCGCATGTTACTGAGCATCTTGGCACGGCCAAGTGTGGAACTATCAGGTCTCATTTTGCCTCCAAAAAAGGGTCCAATAATGAGGACAACAGCAAAAGTGGCTCCCAGATATTTGAGAAAACAGTCCTGAATCATGCCAAACCACCACTGCGTGTGGAGCACTTTGTCCAGATGCCTTACAAGTGACTTGAACTGCTGCTTTATGATTGACGCCTCACGTGCTTGTCCTCCATAGAATGCAATGCTTTCAGAATGTGTTCGTATTCGTGAATGCAGCTGCCTATACTCCCCTTCCAGTTGCTGCTCAGTTGACATTAGCCTCCCAAATGGTGGTGACAGGGCCCCTGTTATTACCCCTGCCCCTATCACATAACCCTACATCGACATCACCTCACTCATTTCAGGCCCCATCTCCCCAACCAAATTAGAAAACCCAGAAAAAAAATTCAAAAGAGCTGCAAAAAGAGTTGAGGACTAAAAAACTCTACACTTGCTGGATTACAGAGGCCAAGAACTGGCAGACAGATTAGGACCCAATGTGTCAAATAGTATAACAGAAATTCTCATCAAACAAAAACCAACTCAGACCCAATAATGAGCTAGAAGTGACATACCAGAATGCCAAGTGCATATTTGGGATGGGCATAACTACACAATCGCCATGTATAGAGACATGCATCAAAAGTGGCCATTGTATTCTCCTGTATAAGGTCACTAAGTTCTGCACAAAACCTTGGAATGTCACTGGCTATTCTCTGCTCAGCATTGCTGATCCGAGGATCCACATGCGACATCTTGTAATATGTCATGTTCTGCCACAGCCAACAATAAGTTATTCCACACTAAGTTCTTGAAGCTTGAACAAAATCTCCAAAAAGCCACCACCTTGCTGCAGCATTAACTGTGCCACTACCAGCAAATTGGGCAGTAACTGAACAATCTGCTATACATTAGGTGCAACTTCAGATGCAATGGTCACAATGGACAAAAGAGAATCCCTCAAGCAACTTTTCATCAAAACCCACACAGAGACTGCATGGCCAACGGTATTGACAGACATACAGGACACTCATATATTCATCCTTAGAATAACACTACCAGTATTAAGCACAAAGAATATGGAAGGATCTATCTCCAGGATTAATCTCCTCTCCCTTGAATTTCAGAAGCTACCCTACCTGGAAGTAGTCAGCATGGACACGATCAGTCAAAATCTTCCGGAATCGTAAACTCAAGGTCCCAGTCAGGAACTTTGTGGTTGATATCAGAACAGATTGCAGAAGACACAACACCAGATTTTCTGAAATCAGCCGCATGAAGAGGGGTACACGACGCAAGAATGCAGCCCTGAACAAAAACCCTTGCACCCTGGCTAATCTGTTCCCCAATGCTGTCCTCAACACCTGTGTCATGATTACATGATTGCATGTTTTATCAACATTGGCTTACATATGTATCAGCAAAACCATGACATAGGAATATTTCAACTTCCAATTCCTGAGAATAAAATAAACTTGGAAGGGTATTTCCATGGCAAAATAAAGTGCACATCCAGTGACATACTAACAATAAAAGGCAACAATTCTTCTGAAGGAATGCATCAGAACTAGAACTCAAAATGTAGCAAGTGAATCCTATAAATTTTGACAGCAATGTATCATTTGACATAGAAAAGGTCTCATACCGCTATGGCAGCTAATGAAAATAGATTCTCCATGCCTCTCTTGCCCATGTGTGCTAGAAGGATGGCACCCACCACCTTGACTGACTTCAGCCCACCCCTCTTCTCTTTTCCTTTCTTGAAAATTCCATCACTCCTTTCCTTTGTACCTTTGACAACCTCTCTGTTTGTATCTCCTGCAGGTGCAACCAGATGTTGAGGAGGTTTTTGTCGCTGTCCATTGGAGTGACTATATGCCAATCCACCTCCTGCAAACAACACAGCAGCTACAACTGCCAATGCTTTCCTGTAACCATCCAACCATCCAACCCACTTTAGATATTTGGAAACTTCTCTGCACCATTAAACCAGATTTTACAAAAAACAACAGTAGTTTCATTGGTTCAAAAGAACTTCTCACTGTGCACAAAAACTTGCTCCTTTAGATAACATACAAAAGTTGGGGGGGGGAGGGGACATAGGACACCTCTTTGGAGTGAACAATTGTGACTGGCTTCGCACTTTGCGCTTCAGTGCATGTGTTAGTTGCACCGAAGACATCACGAAGCATTTCTGTTGCAACCCTAAACCCTCCTCCTCCACTGCACCCAATTCATCACAACTGTTCAATTGTGGTTGCCATCTTCACTTGGAAAAAATCATCATATCCACAACTAGTGTCACCTTAAACCCTTTCCTACCACATAAAGCCAAAACCCATTGCTGCCACCAACTAGGGTATAATAACCCTATCTCCCCACTCGTTCTTCACATCCTTCTGAACATTGCAAGCTCTGTGGCATATATGAAACAATGCAACACAATATTGACTTCCCAAGCGACACACAACATCCGACTCCCAATTTCCCAGCTCCACTACTACCGTCAGGAACCCTAAAATCAAAAGTGTCTTGAGAAACAAACACACCAATCCCAATTTCGAGATCTCTGAGTTACAAAAACTCTGCGAAAACGAAGGATAGAGAAAAACATAAAACCATTCTGAAAAAATAAATTTAAATTTAAAAGCCACTCAAGCTCTTCAATCCCACAACATCGTCACGGAGCGCCCAAAACCTGTTGTTGTTGTTTCATACACAGACGACCATTGCATTTCGGTTGGTGGTGGTGAAGATCGCTCGCGGCGATCGCGACATTCATTCAAACCGCAGCTAAAAAATTCATTTCAGGAACAAGAAAAGAAGTGAAAAGGAAACTCGGCCGTCCCCTCTCAAAGGAAAGGGACTTACATGGTATGATCTATAGAGACCATGAATCCTTCAAGCGGCCACAAATCTGCATCAGTCTGTGCGCGACAGAGCTCCAAAGGTTTGCAAAAGAAAGAAACAAAACTGGAGGCAACAAAGGGAGGTTCTAATACATTCTGATTTGTGGTTATGAAGCTACGAAAGAGCAGCAATCTTCAACGACGGTGCTGCTCCGCGCCAGAGACTCCTCTCTCTCTCTCTCTCGCAAAAACTCGCTTGCCTTCTTCTTCACTCCCTCTTTCGCTCTTTCCTTAATGAATCCACAACCCAATTCACGTCCCACTCCACGTCCCAAACACAGGTCCTGACTAGTCGACAGTAATGTCGTGGAGGAGTTGAAAGACCCGAAATCGACATCCTAATTCAAGTCTTCATCGACAGCTCGAATTGACGTGGACAATCACCTCATTATACTGATCCCTACAAAACGTCCACATATCAATCCACGTCCAAATGCAGGTCCTGACTAGTAGCCAGTATGTCGTGGAGGAGTTGAAGCACCTGCAATCGACATCCTAATTCAGGTCTTTATCGGCAGCTCGAATTTGACATGGATCGTCACTTCATACAGATCGCTACAGAAGTGCCAATGTCCCAAAATTAAGGTCCTGAGTAGTAGCCAGTATGTCGTGGAGTTAAAACAGCTGCAATTGACGTCCTTATTCAGGTCTTGATCGACAGCTCGAATTGATGTGGTCAGTCACTTCATACCGATTGCAACAAAATGCCCCCCCCCCCCCCCCCCCCTAAAACTTCCCTAATTCGAGGTCTCAAAAGGAAATTCAGGTCTCAAATTAAAGTCTAGCGCGGGCCTGATGTGACGAAGTGGTTGGTAAATTCATTCCTCAGATATTCCTCAAATCGAGGTCCTTTTTTGGGAAAAAGACCCAACTTCCTTCATGATTTCGAGATCCTTAATTGACGTGGCGTTGATTGATTGGACAGAACGACTGCAGTTATTATAGGTAAAATGGGGACCGCAAATAGAAACCCAAGCTCTCGATTGGGACGTCACTCAGGTCCAGAAGTTGTCTTCTCACTTCTCGATTGGGACGTCAAAACTTAAGCCACAAAGATCGTCAGAGACGATGGCGATTCCCTTTTTTTGCATTTGAGTGTTTCCTTTGATTTCTGGTGATGCATTTGCTGATGGCGTGAGGAGCGAATGCGTGTGCAGAAGGACTTGTATTGTGCACTCTTTGTGTTCGTGAAGCGTGCGTGTGTAAGTAAGTGTACATGTTTGTTGAGCGTTATTTATGTGAAGTATTTGTGTGGCAAACAAAAGCTTGTGTAGCAAACAAAAGCTTGTGTTGAAGTGTGCATGTGTGTGGAGGAAAAAGCTTTGAGTACGAATGAAGGAAGAGGAGGAGAGAAAATAGAGAGAGGGAGAAAGATTTGATTTGAAATGATTTAAATTATAATGTCAATTGTTGATTATTTCAACATCAAAACTTTTGTAAGTAAATCGTATTTGAAACATGGTTTTTTTTTTGTCGACAAATAACAAAATAACAAATATTAAATGGTGTAATTGATTTTGTAAAAAACATGAAAGAAAATTGTATTTGAAACATTGTGGATTTGTTTTTTCATTAACAACTTTTTTTTTTTTTTTTCCTTACTTTGTAGTTCAATGATGTCTATAATTATCTTTAGACAATATAATTGATTGTATGAAAATAAGAGTTTCCATATCTTAATGTAATTTGATTACATGGAAACACAATTTGTATGTTAGTGTAATAAATTTGCATAATCCTTTGTATAATCATCCCTAGACAATTTCAAAAACATTTTCAAGTATAATTATTTCATTTTCAAGTTTAACAACCTCGCTTCTTTGCTAATAACTACTTCTTATCCTTATAAATACCTCATTCATTTCCTTGTAACTATCTCTTTTCCATATAATTATTTCATCCCTTTCCTTACCCACCAACATGGATATGAAAAAGCAAATTAACATGTGCATTTTCATGTCCATGATATTTATAATAAATCCTATATATTAAAGCAACAGTGTCTGTTTGTAGGGGCAGTGCTTGGAAGATTTTTCCAATCACTACCCGTTCCCCAGAAATAACTCATTTGAACACACTGAACAGCGCGTTCTTAACTATCTCAGTTTTTGGCCACCTGGAGTTTGCTTGCACTAGGGGGTTCACCAACACCTAGACATGGAATTTTTAAGGACATGATTTTCAGGACGTGAGATTTCAGTTTTGGGATGTACACAGTGTGGATTTCCAAGGCCCAAACCTGGAAATTTTTTGGACATGATTTTTAGGACGTGGGATCCTTAGTTTTTGGAAACCTGGAGTTTGCACTCCGGGTTTCCAAGACCCAAAAAGACCTGAGAAATTTTAGGATATGGTTTTCAGGACATGGTTTTCAAGACTTGGGATCTCAACTTTGGGGCCTGGGAAATTTTTGGATATGGTTTTCAAGACATGGTTTTCAGGACTTAGGATCTTAACTTTGGGGCTTGGATTTTCACACTCGCGGTTTCCAAGATCGAAACCTGAAAACTTTTAGAACGTGATTTTCAGGATGTGAGATCTCAATTTTGGGACCTGGATTTCACACAGGGGGGTTCACAGTGTTCGAAGGTCACGGTGACGCGCTCCCAAAGCACAGGGTGAAACCCATTTGAGGGTTTCACAAAGTCAAGTTGCGGAAAGTTGAAACTTGAAGGCACGCTCCCGGCTTCCAACTCTAAAAAGGGGTAGAGGGTCGAGTTGGGAGCCCAGGGATTAGACTAGGAAGAAGGTTTAGTAGATTAAGTTTGAATCTGCATCAAAACAAACCACCCGCGTGGTTAGTTCACATTCCGTAACACCCTTGGGTGTTGGGACAAACCACGGGCACTTTGGACCACGAAACACACCACGGCCCGGACTCGGTGGAAGCCACCACCTTCCCCCATATAGTATTCTCTACAACGCCCCGCCGAGACTACATCCAAATGGCTCTTTTTCCCGGGACTCCCAAGTTGGAGTCCAGAAATTGTCCCGAAACTGTCTCGATTATAGTCCTGTGACTTTGGGAGCTCATAACTCCTGACTGTAAAGTTTGATCGCAACGACGTCTAAACCAAACTTGTAGCCCTCGTTAAGATCTTTTCAACGACGTATCGCACTTTCAATTTGAAAGTGAGGAAGAGGTCGATTCTAGACTTTTAGTGATCGGGAGTCAAATTGCCAATTTGACTCCCGGCCCTTCTTTTGCCCAAATGACCAATGCGAGGGCATTTTCGACATCTATGCTTCAAGACCTTTTCAATAACACCAAGACACCCCAATGCAAGGTGTTTTGAGCCTTGCTATTGAACTCTAAACATTCAGGAGTCCCAGAGCACTCCAAATCCCCAACTTTGGGAGTGTTGGGCTTCACCCCCACACTTGGCCAAAGTGGGGTTGTGACACACGGGCACCCACTAGTTGAAATAAATTTGACATTGACAAAAATAATAATGATGAATTATTGATAATCCTATGGAAACATAATAAGAAGGAAAAATTGTCATTAGTAGTGCGTACCAACGTGGGGTCCAAGTTGATTAAATGGAAACACAATTTGTATGTTAGTGTTTAATAAATTGAATGAAAACATGAATAATTTATGTATTTTGAATGAATGGAACACTACCAATGTGATGTATTAGGAACATCTTTTTCATGATTTCATTTTTGCACTTGTGCATTTTTATGGAGATAAAAACCAACCAAAAATAAAAATTAGTAGGATGTGGGTATGACAATTGTGGTTTTTAAAGTTTCTACTACCCTATGTTGTCAATATTTTTTTTTAAAAAAATTAAATTCTTATTCAAAGTTGCAGCTACAAAATTTTCATGAAAATTCACCATGTTTCAAGAGTCACTTTATATGTTTAAAACATTCAAAAAAAGCATTTGGATATGTGATATGTGATTTTTCCTTTATCAAATGTTCAACAAATTGTTTCAAAATTTTTTGTGAACTTTAATATATTCCACAAGAAGGGATCCATGTCTTCAAAACATTCAAAAAATAAAAATACACATATCATTTTAGATTTTAATACTCGAATGTCTTTTTACATTATTATAGCATTGAATTTGTATTCATGATTCAAAATAATGTTATAAATTTGATTATAATGTAAAGCTTGATGCAAAAACAAATTGAATTTTTAGCATGTTATATGTCATATTCGGCTTCAAATTTGATATTTAATTTTTAAAACTATGTGAAAATTGTAATATAAACAATAAAAAAAATTGGCACATGGAAAATGTAGTCCTTGGAAAGGATTTTAACATTGTGCAACTAGTTCTTTTTTTCATGCTTTCACCCTCAAACAAATTTCCCATTATATTTGGAAGGTGCCTTCTACACATTGATAATGTGTTTTTAAAAACAAGGAAAGCCTTAGGCCTATAAGAAGTCTTTTGCTTTTATCACTTTGTGATTGACATATGTTTAGACTTATGATAATCTTCAACTCAATAAGCAGATAAGTAATGTTCATTAATAAAGTGCAATATCAAATGCAAGGCCAAATTCAATTCATCTTGTCATAGTTTTTTTTTAAAACCCTAGTTATGAAGTTCTAACCAATGTTATTAATACATTAAAATGCATCCTAATTCACTTTGGGTTTCATTAAATTTTGAATGAGTTTGGACATTTTTACCATGGTGAAACCCATCAACCCCTTAACGAATGGGGACAAGTTGCTACAGATAATGAATTAGTCCACTAATACCAAACTGTTATTTTCAAGTGAAATACAAATTTATCATGCCATTTCACTTGCTAGTTAATTAAATAAGTAGCATAGAAATAATTTAAATTTAAATTATTTAATATTTAATGTAATATCTAATAATATTGATAATTTCAGCTAATGAATTATTGACATGTGTCACTACCTATGTTAGGTTTAAAACCTAGCCTAAGCACATAGGCCATGTAATTAACTTGAATAGGCACCTATTTTAGGGAATTACATTTATCTATGTTAGGTTACTTTCAACTATTCTATGGTTACTTTTTATTGTTTTAAGTTATTTCACCTTATATTATTTATGGTAATTTATGGATATTCTCAGGTTTTATTTTAAAAAGTTATTTCACCTTAGGTTACTTACAGTTTATCTAAATTACTTTTGATTATTTTAAATTATTTCATCATATGTTATTATTGGTTATTTTAAATTATATTGCCATAAATTATTTGTGTTTATTCTATTGTGATTATTGTTGGCTATTGTATTGGTGGCTATTTGTGCCTATTTTATTTGTTCCTATATATTTTATTGGTGGCTATTAATAATTATTCTATCAATGGCTATTGGTGGTTATCGGTGGAGTTATTTTATGAATGGTTATTGATGGACATTTTATTAATGGATATTGGTGGTTATTTTTGGTTAGATTATCACAAGCTATTAATTGTTATTATTGGCTATTATATTAATGGTTATTAGTTATTATTATATTAATGGTTATTGGTGGCTAAATTGCCATAAATTATTGGTGACTATTAGTGATTATTGTTGATTATTCTATTATAAACCATTGGTGATTATTTATTGGTAGTTATTATATTGATTGTTATTATGTTGGTGGCTATTAATGGTTATTTTATTAATGATTATTGGTGGTTATTATATTGGTGGTTATTTTTTGTTATATTACAACTATTAGTGGCTATTGTATTATAGATTATTGTTAGATATTTTAGGTTATATTATCACAAGCTTTTAATAATTATTTTATTGCATGTCATTTTATATTTTTTTTAAATTTCTATTATTGATTATTTTAGGTTATTTTACCTTAGGTCATTATATTTTATTTTAGATTATTTTAAATTGTTATACTTAGGATAAAATAATTTATAATAATATAAAGTAGAATGACTTGAATAACCATAAATGTATATTGAATGTAATAACTTATAATACCTTAGTGTATAAGTTAAAATAATTAATGTAATTTTAAATAATATAGGGTATATCATAAAATAACATAAAAATAAACCTATTTATCATAGTAAATTATTATAGTGACTTATGTCAAATAGTAATCAAACACAATCTTTACATATTAATATTATAGTGAAATAATTTTAACCATGGTGAATCATTAAAGTGCAATGAATGTTTTTCGTTTTTTAGGTCCCATAGTGATTTAGGTTAGTGAATTACACTGCATTTTTGTATTATTGTATGCATGTAAGTGTCAATAGTCATATATATGACGTGTAAATCTTATTTAAGTGTAAATCAATTACATTTACACTTTTAAATTTTTTACACTCACATGCATTATTTAAATGTTTTGGGGTGTGTAAATGTAAATGTATATGTTACATACCCTTAATGACCAAACCTTCTTGCAAATCCAAATTAATTAGTTGTGGGTGCATCCCAAAGCACAATTTTATTCTTTTATAATGGGCCACTTTGATTGGTCCTCCACAAAAAATTATGATACTTTGATACTCCCCAAACATTAACATTTTCTACTAATATGGGACTACATGGTGGTGTTATTCCAAGAAATATTTTCACTTCACATTTTGCCCCTCCTCATTGCTTAAATACAACTTTTATTAAGTATTAATACTATTTTTACGAATAATAATCAATAATAATTTTTATTATTGAGTATTACTTATTGTAACTTTTACAAGAATTTAAATATTCATTTTACTTATTGTGATTCATATTAATTAATTAAATTAATTGTGATGTGTCCCAAAACACAAAAATGAATTTTTTTTTTGCAATGGGCCATTTGGTTGGCATGTCACCAAAAACATAATGAAATTCCCCCTTCCCCAATTAAAAAACACAATTTTTTGTATTGCCTTATGTTGTTTTACATAATTGCATAAAACAATATAAATGTATTTGTTTTACACATATATTATTTTACATGACATATAATTAATTTACACAATTTTACACTTACATGAAACATAAATTTCAAACCATTTTCATGCATAGCATTGGTCTTAACCTACACAGAACATTTGTTAATGGGAATGAAATGAAGATTATTTTTCTATTGGTTGTATTTGCATTTATATAAATTAGGAAATATTAATTGATATTTATCAATATTTGAATAAATAGTTTTTACACTAAGACTTTATTATGTTACATACTACAAATGACAATGTTGCCATGAAAAGTAACATTCATTCACATGACATGTTATTTTTACTATTTAACAAAAGTTAGCAAATAGATTGATATGATTTTATTTGCATCAATCTAAAAAATTATATATATAATGAATTTTGTCCTGACATTATTACAATGATGAAATTTGTTGTTAATAATCCAACCATCTAATTTGAGTACATACAATAAATGTGATCACCCATCACAAGTTTCAACAAGATGATAATTATTTGTATACAAAATATAAACCCATAGATTTAGTTTCATGCCTTAGATTTAAATTTAGATAGAAATTTAACTAAGTTAAACAATTAAATCCATGGACAAACCTTATTTAATGAAAATTCATAAAATATGAAATGTAATAACAATACATTTAAAACTTCTATAGTAGGCATTTTTTTCATTTAAGAACGTAGCACAAGCCATTGGAATGGCTTGTGATTATTTTTAATGCTTATGGAAGGAAAGGTCATTGGATTGCGATGATGCATAACTTTTATTCCAAAATTATCCATCATTTTGGTGCCAAGCATGCCAACATTGATGCACTAAATAAGAATTTGGTAAATTTGTCCAAGGAAGATGAAGACTTTGGGAATAAAATTCAAGATTTGAAATGAATTGAAAGAAACTTGTGGCAACAATTTAGATTATACATTGTGAAGGACAAGATAAATAAGTGTATGGCAGGTGAGCTTGTCATTAACCTATTTATTTTATTACAGGAAGTTGTAGAAGAAGCTAACATCTTTAAAAATCAAGAAGGGAAAAAAAAATGTATTTGCTAATGGAAACCAAGAGGAAATGAAAGTTATCAAATAGGAAAGTGAAAAAATGACTCAAGAGAATGTTAATAAAACATTTTAAAATATTATACACCATTAAAAATGACAAACCATTAAAGATTATGCTACCAATCTCAACTCTTAAATCATCAAAATTATTATGTTGATGACTAATTCAACCAAATTTCATGCAAAAACAATTCAGCCTAAGTGTTTTGTTGTTTAATTAAATTTTAAAAATAAGTACACAATCATTACTTAAAAGATTAAAAAGTATGATTTTTTTCACAAATTTCAAAAATTAAAGACTAATTTTCTATAGATTGTTGACCTTGTGATCAACACCATGAACCATGGCCAAAACTAAAAATTGATTATGTTAATAAATCTGAAATAACATATTATGATTAGGAAGTTCATGTGCATGATGGGGAAACCAAGACATGAACAAAGGAAAAGGGAAATAATTTTTATAATGTTAAAATCCAAACAAATTCAAACATGTTTTTACCATGTGTTCATTCTATTATCTATTACACCATTTTTGATATTATCCATGATAATTTAATTATTCATAGTGATTTTATTTTTCCACCTTTTAAAAACAATTTTTTTTATCAAAATTATAAAAAAAACAATTAGTCCATTTATTTGTAACAAATGTTTTTAATAGTACCATTGAAGCCAACAATGCAATCCACAATATATATCTGAAAATGACCTATAAAACACTAAAGATTATAATCCTATTTTTTCAACTTAAAATAAACATTATGTCCCAAAAATAAATATATTTGATTAACTCCTTATGCTACCTAAAAAATTCAATAATCTTTTGATGAAATTAGATAATTTCAAATTATTAAAACTAGTGTAACATGTGCCATTAACCCATATGTAAGCACATTATTATTTTTTTGCATTTAAAAAATTGAACTAAATTCAGCAATGTGAACATATTGAGGGCTTGACTCGTTTTTTCCTTTCAAACCCAGTTTTTGCAATTTTTTTGAATTTCAATTAACAAAATCCACTAAAAAAAATATGTTTCCACACTTTAGCTCTGAAAATTGTGAAGTAAATTCAACTAAATCAGACTTGCTAAGGGCTTTCCAACAATACCAATAACACCCCCAAATTCCAACACAATTTTCAGGTTCAATTTTATTTTATTTTCATTGAAAATTTCATTCAATAATCAATAGTTTCCACATCGTAGCTCCAAATAGTCTCAAACCAAGTTGGTGCACCCCTATTCATTAAGAGTTTTCCAAAGAGACCAAGAGCGCAACATGAAGTGCCATGGTTTGGGAGATTTTGGCATGACAAAACAAAACAAACTACATTATTTCATAGATAAATAGGTAATCAATTCATTCCATACAAAAAAAATTAACACACATTAATGGTTACATTGCATGCTACTAGTATTGTTAGAAGTGATATTGATTTCACATCACATGTCATTTGTGTCATTTTACAAAATAATAATAATAATAATAAAGTTTTTATATTGAAAATAATAGACATATATTATTATATATTAGTTCACACATTGTTGTTGTAATCTAGATATTATTTTGATACAATTTTAACATTTGTTGCTCATAGGTTATTTTTAAACATTTCATTATTTTCAAACTTTGATTGATCATTGTTTTGAATATCATTGATTAGTTGATTGTGTAATATGTACATGATTTTTTTGGCAAATTAATTAAAAACCTCCACTACATTAAAATTGTGTAGTATTGTTCTAAGGTTTTAATTTCCTTGTTAATTAACCTTTAGATGACACGAAAAAATTCCTTTGAATGCTGGTCAATTTTTTTTTGATAAGGCCAATTATATACTAATGTATATCATGGCTTTTATGTCGGCTTTTTTTTACTCAATATTTTTTCATGTCAAACATTGACAATTTTTGCTATAATTACAATGAACCAATTGTTAATGACAAAAACAAATTGATTAAGTTATTATTAATGTGATGAGATCATCAAAATGCAACATGTCATCAAATCCATGTTTATTGTGGTGAAGGTTTTTTATATAGGCCAATTGACATATGCTTTGCAACCAAATTGTTTGATAATTTCATTAACATGGTTGCCAAATCTCATATTTATTTGTTGATTTTTTTGGTCATTTTGAATTTTTTGAAAAAGAAAATAAATGCTAGAATATTGTTTTAGCAAATGTTTTTACATTCTTACCGAAATATTTACAACTTGAAAAGAAATCATAATTCTATTGTGACAAATTAGATTTGATCATTTCATGTTTACTTGTCATATAAAACCTTTATCTATTTTGATTTTCAAATAATTTAGCAACATTATTGTTGGTTTTGGCTATAGTACTTACATTTATATTTGATTATTAACTAAATATAATAATAAATTTGCCTCTACAATATTTTTTACCACATCCAACATAAAATGAATTAATTATTTCCCCACTCCCACCCATAAACATGAAGAATTGGACAATATTGATTGAGAAACCAAATTTTCATCAATTTCATTGCATCATGATTATACCAAAACATGGTATTCATGACTTGAACATTTTATTATCAATGCCCAAACCTAGTCATGTAGTCATATGTGACATGTAAAATATCTTGTAATTTTTATTATGACTATATGATTGTAATCATTTCTTCCATTGGTCATATTTAATTGCAACTCGAGATATAATTAATGGCAACTAATCCTTCCAAGCAAATGAATTGTGGCTGATTTCTCATCCACTTAGCCCATCACATGTCACATTAGTTATTAATATAACCAAATATTGGTCACAATGATGACATGGACCTAAATTCCTTAGATGTATATGAAATTTTACTAAGGGTGTACTACAAATATATTGTGTAAATCTATATAAAAATGGGTATAAAGGTAAGTCGGGGCTTAATATTAGGTAGGTGGGCCTACCTACCTAGGCTGACAAATTATCATTACATACTTACTTACCTAGCCTAGCTTAAGTTACATATTTACCTACTTACCAAACTTATTTACCTACTAACTACCTACCTATTTAACCTAGGGAGGTATAAACAAAATAATAGAAATTATTAATAACATTTGAGCAATTTTTTAATAGTTTCAATCATTATGAGAAATCTTATCCATTGAAATCACATTACTTTAGAAGTAACCCTCCAAAATAATTAACATATAACTATATTACAATTAAAACATGAAAATATAGAAAATTAATTTTCAAAAATGCCACATCAAAAAATCAAGGGATTGTAATGTAGTTGCAAATGGGAAACCTATATGGTGTCATGTATGTTTGTACATGTGGACATAATCAATCATGTTTGGCTTTTTAAAACATTACATTTTAATTGTTTCTGACAACTACATTACAATTAGTGTAAATTTAGCACCCCAAAAACAACTATGTTGTAATTAATGTACAACATCGACACATACAATCATGCCATGTGCACACATTTTCTCCAACCATTAAATATGAAATTTACAATTAGTTATCAACTATGATTTCCATTGGTACAATTAGTTGTGCCATTATGTTGCCATTGTAGAAATATGATTTCCGCATTATTTTGTGTTGTTGTTCAACTTTTATTAAATTAATGACTAAATTAATTCATATATAATCTTCAATTTTTAATAATGAATTATGTATTCACTATTAATTATTGATTAATATGTAATTTACTTAAGTATTATGAATTAATTAATATAAGTTACATAATTATTTTTTCAGTTAATTTAGATAATTAAGTAAAGAATTCAAATTCAAATCATAAATGACTAATTATCTGAATTTAATATCTGAAAATAAATTATTTAAATATCTTAACTAACTACGTTTTTAAATTAAAATAATTAATTCATATACCTAGTTCAAATGATTAACTAAAAATCTCAAATGATTAATTATCTGAATTTTTTTTCAATTCAGATTATTATTATTTTAATAACTAACTAGTTAATCATTTGAATTAGACTAATTAATTTATAGAAAATTAAAAAATTTATAGATAATTAATTCACATGTATGATTATCACATAATAACATATTAAATTGGACAATTTTTAAAAATTTAAAAATGATTGAAATTTAATTTTTTAGTTGCAACCCAATTTGCAACTAATGTGCAAATTAAAATATTTAATCCATATGTTTTGTCTTTGAATTTCATCTCGCAAACTACATAGAAAAGGTGTATTTTTTTGTGTGCTCACATTAAAATACACGTGTCAATTTGGGATGAGATAAGAAAAGCTTAACCTTTTTCTTAAAATTAAAAATTAAGATATTTACATGGCTACTTTTTTATTTACCTACCTTTCTACCTACTTGCCTACCTAACTAAATAAATAGGTATGTAATGTAGGTAAGTAGGTAGGTATGTATTATGTAACCTAGGTATGTAGGTATTAAATATGTACTACCTACCTAGTTTTACTTACCTACCTAATTACTTAAATACATATTTCTTCCAAAATTCTATTAACATGCCATGTGGCAACTTTCAACTTCACTGCATGTTAGAATCTAAAACCATATAAAATGAATAATCATAATGGATGGTGGAGATCTATATTTTTAAAATATATAATTTCATCCAATTTTTTTGATAATACCATGTGTTAGATTTTGATGGATGACACAATGTAAATTTAACGTGACATTACCATTGTAGTTGCAGATTAGTTGTATTAGAATAGCACAATAATTATTTTTACATAATTGTAACTAAATTACATGAGTTGCAAATAATCATTACAACTCAAAAACCTAGTTGTGAGGTGAATTGCAAATCACCCCATTTTTTCATAGTGAATTGTGTGTTGAACAAAACTCCTTAAATAATGTTTAATCATCATTTACATTCTTTTTTACATTGTTTTGTAGTGTCTTATAATATGAAAAACACTAATTACAAATTTAAAATGTGTTAAAAGGTTCCAACCACTTTAATAAAAGCCACAACCACCCCCTTAAACTTGTGTTTTTTCAATATTTTTTTCAGGAACATTCTTGAGGTACAATACTTTCAAAATTTTAAAATCCTCAAATTTTAAAAATATTATTATGGTAAGATTTATATTTATTTTCCCCCAAAACTTTGTAATTAAAAAATTCAAATTGCTTTTTTCAAAATTTTAATATTTATTATCACTTAAAAACATTAGTTACATAACATGATTTAAAAATAAAATAAAATAATTCATTAGATTGATTATAATGTTTTTGGATACGTATGTTATTGAAACTAACATTAGATATAAACAAATCCATTTGTAACTTTTTTTTTTACAATTTGAAATACACAAAATTATGAAATGATTATGACTACTAATAGTACATGTTAATGCGACCATACAAACACATAATCAATGGTTGGTTGCAGAAAATAAGTGTCAGCAAAACCTAAGAAAAACCCGAGGTGACACTTTGTTTACATCATGATTATCAAGTTTAGCACCAACTTTATCTTGCCCAAGTCTTTTTTGTATTGGGTTTTTTAGCTAGGATACAAAATCCATAGTGTCAATGCTTTTGAAAATAAAAAATGAAACAAAGTTTTCACAAGTTGAACTATTTGAATATAACATTATGAAGGTTTATTGAACAATACTAAACAACACATAATATCATGATAAGGCTTACCAAAATATTGTTGACAAAGTAATTTAAATGGGATACTCCAATAAAAAACTAAACTACGGAAGCCCAAAGTCTAACCTTTTTATGATGAGGACATTTTCAATGAATCACTGTGGAGAGCATATTTTCAAGATATCATATTTTGGAAAATGAATTATAAAATTTACATTGAAAAATGTCTCAAATGTTGCTTCATTTTAGAAACCAAAAACTTTAAATTTTTTACATTTATATTAAATGCCATGTCAACATCATAAGTGATAACAAGTTGATCAAGTTGTTACATCACATAAATTATGCATAAGTTATTTCAAATGATCAATATTCATCCTTTCATTTATTTTGAATTTTGTATTCATGAAACATTCTATCACGAGGGGTTTTTTAATCATACAAAATACATGATACCTTAAATTCATCAAATCCAATGTCTTTGGATCACCCTAAACCCTAAAATCCAATCGTTCACATTCTTATGGAAATATTGGAAACATTTGTTTTCAAACCTTTTATATTCATAATATATTGAATACTAATGAAATTCATATCTTTTATGTTGAAGCATTGTTTTATATAGTACTTTCATTATAACATCAATGCATTGTGACCTTAACCACATTGTATTGTCCATAAGAGTCCTTTCACCACGCTAATAACAATTTTCATTATATGGTTGTATAAATGTAGAACAATCATTATTTTTTGCCCTTCTATTCATGTGAAAATTACTCTTTTTCATGTTTGGGGATGTGTTTTGAATATTTTCAATTTGAACATCTTGCAAGATTACAAATTACAAACCCTTCAATTGATTGTAAACAAGAAAGAATCACATATATGTTGTGCATTATAAATGCCATGTGGTCTAGTGGTTTATGTAAATCAACAAGAAGCTTGTCAAAAGTTTGACCTTGTTTGTTGTAATATGTAAAATAGGAATCTAGATGTGATGAAATTTGATCATGTTTAATAGAATAATAATTTATAATGAATGTGTTGAAATTTACAACTACATATTAAGGAGGGTCTACGAAAGTTGAGTATTTGTTTTTGGTATAGAATCATCTATCACAATTTTATGAACTATGCCCATTGTCCCATGTATTAGCCCAAATTTAGGATATAAAATTTCTATAAGAATGACCTTCATACCTTTGTATAATTTCAAAAATGGATACAAATTATTGGGATTAAAACTTTAAAACACTTTTCGTCTATCCACCATATCTTCTTCTTTTTTATAAACCACCAAATTGGATCTAATAGTAACTCAAAACATACAATAAATTCAATATAATTTCAAGAATGAATCACATTAATGTGTTGCCAAAATTGTAAATGAACAGAGAATTAATTTGCAACAACATTTGTGACTCAACATTCTTCAACAAGTTAATGCAAGAAACAAATCAATTTTGTTGTTGTTGTTGGAAGTCATTACCTTTCCAAATGTAACGCTCCTTGAGCACTCTAAGAGCCCTTAGGCTTTCTGCATGTTGTAACTATTTGACAAAATCACACATGTCTATTAGATTTGCCACACATCATGGTCAAATTATGTCAAGGTTTGCATGATTCTAAACTTTGTAGTAAGTCAAAGGTCCAACTCATTAGTAGTCAAGGAGGTGTATTTTTATGATTGATGATTGGACACTCAACTAGCAAGACACATTTGAAGCTAAATCATTGCATCTTTGTTCCAAATAAGAGCTTGTGCACAAATAAGCATGCAAATCCTCAAAACTTGTGGGAGTGATGAGAGATGTTGCAAATGGATTTTTAATCTATTGCATTTACTTCCAAGTACAAACGAAGGCCACTCACTCACAAGTTTTCCACCAACAAAAACTTGAATGCATCCAAACAAGAACATCATTAGCAACTCATACACCCATAATTTCCATTCGATGAGTAATTTCTAGGATGTTTTTAATATACGGGCAGCTAGAGCATAAACAACACTCATAATGGCTCATCTATGAGTAGGAATGGACATAGCAAGCACAACACCGTAAAAATCATACAACCACAACATGTAAGGTGATGAAAATTGAAAATACAATGCAAAGTTCCAACACACATGTGCATCTTGAATTCCATACCCAAATTGTCATGAGCACAAGTGCAATTATTGCAAACCTTCATCCCCAAAGGAGGGAATTCCTTGCAGAAGTGCATGAATGTATGATAAAAACTATAAAATGAAGGCTCTTGATAATTGGCCCACTCATCAAGTAAGGTCTAGGCCAAGTTCTGAGTAAACAGACACAAGTGGATTGAACATGAATGTAAAACTTGACAAAGACCCTTATCACCTAGTATGTAAATTCTGTAAGAGACACAATGAGAAGCTAGAAGTTAGAATGAGTGTTGAATAGTTCTTCGATTTTTCAAAGAACCATCAATTCTGAGTATTTGAAAAAAATTCAGAATCAAAGAACCAGCTGGTTCTAAGTATGTCAAAGACCTCAAAGAATCACTGGGTTTCATGAAAGAACCAGTGGTTCTTTACCAGTTCTTTGGCTTTTTATTTTGCTGGGTCCAAGCCATGTCTTTCAAATTTGACCTCTGCAAGTTATATATACTTATATACCCAGTCTGACCTCCAATGAGGGTTTGGTCCAGAATCAAAGAACTGCCCAACAATGGTTAGAACTTCGAACCCTCTAATCCTTGCACAATTTTGATAATGATGTAAACCCTTCATGTATCCTGTATCCTCACTCTTCCTTCATGGTTCATCCCAACAGGTTATTTCTCCCTTGAACCCTAAGTTTTCAGATGGACAACACTCTCAATTATATGCTTGAATTCCAGCTTTCTAATCCAGCTCCTAATTCTTGTGATGATGATATGATTTAAGTCCATCTCTCTACGAAGAATCCACATTTGTTGGTTTCAAACTCTGTACCTTGTCAATATACCAGGTGGTTCTCTAGGTGGGTATAAACACAACTGTCATGCTCAATGTAATGGTTTTTGTATATCCTAAATAAATAAATAAAGGAAACACTTGGCAAGGGAGCAAGAGAAGATAAAAAAGAAAGGAATGAAGTCGAAACAAAAGATCACACCCAAAAGCACAGAACCCAAATTCGGGAGCCCTAAGAAGAGAAATCAAGAAACCTTGGACCTAAACCCATCACCGGGAACATATAGCAAGTCGTGCAAGGAGATGGTTTTTGCAATTCTAAATGGTTGAATTGGTGACCGGATAACATGCTCCAACATACAAATTGATACTTGGTAGGTCTTAAAACATAAGTGAAAATCTGGTTATTTGGCACCTTGATGTGCACAGACCATTTGACAATGGACATAGTGCTCCCACTGGTATTTCAAGAGAAGTAAATTCCAGCCAACACTTGCACATATATAGGACTCACATCCACATGCCACCCAAATTTCCTTGATTGAAATTAGGGTAAGGAGTAAGGACCAAGAACAGGGCCATACTGGGAATGAGGGCCTGGCACAGGTGCATCATCAACATCATTTATCAGGTTTAAAATTATAGCAATCTAGTTGAGCTAAGATTAATCTAGTTAAGAATACTAGACAAGTTAGTTGTCTAATATGGCCAATGCACCCATGGCATAAGCAAGGAATAAGATTTCATGACTCCATAGTCAAATAAGACTCATTGCTTATACCATGCTTATAATCATGGATGCCATGTTTTGGTAGAGATCCCACATTAATAACAACATTTGCAAACTCTGAAATTTGCGAGCTTTTCATAACTTTGCAAAACTATATTAATTAGGATTAATTGTGCAAAACTATCTTTATATTAGATTTTAACTGTTCAACACTAACTTAAACAGGATTAACAGTGCAACACTAACTTGACCAGGATAAACTGAGGAAAACTAGCTTGATCAAGATTAACTATATGCAAAACTAAACTTAATCAGGATTAACTTGGTAAAACTAGCCTAATCAGGATTATTTCAGCCTAGGTCTTCTCAACAGAATGTATGAAGAACTTGATGAAAAGATCTAGATGAATGACTATTTTATGTGTAAAGCAATACCAGAAAGATCAGTGTATTTGGATGTCACATTGTATCCAGGAATGTCCATCCTAAAACAGGGTGTGGATCTTACGGCTACTCCTCAAAAGGGAGAGGGAAATTATGCCAACTTAAAGGTGCATTCACACTTGGTGTTAAGGACTCTAGTATTAAGTCCCTTAACACCAAGCTAATCATCTAGAACCTAAACCTTTTGACTACAAATTTTTTATGTTAAGTTAACATTCACTTAATATTAAACAATCACACATTTAACATTGGGTACCACCTAAGATGTCACCTAGATTTTCACTTAACACTGAGTTAACATTAGGTGTGAATGCACTTTGTAAAGGTAAGATCTGTTCCACTTTTAAGGAGTTAATATAACAACCCTCTACTTCCTATGCCTTGTAATATTTGCATGTTCTAATTGGAGTTCATGAGAACTTTTGCCTTGAGCTTTATGGTGGGTAAAGCCCATGGGTAGCATAAATGAGAGGCTGATGACTTGTTATTGCTTCATCCTCGCCATGAGATGTGAGTTAAAAGGATGGAATCAGGCAGTTCTCTAACTCTGAAAATATTTCTAACAAGCTAAAACCAATGATTATGAACAAATCACATGCCCTCTCACCTCGGAAAGTAATAAGAACAGACTCAACAGACCCGTGGTTCTTAAAATTTATATCCAAGGTTCTCAAAAAATCAGTGAACCAAGTTCAAAACAGATGACCATGGTTTTCACAAAACTTGAAAAAAAATTCAAATAACTACCCTTACAACTGTCAGTGCTTCACCAGTTCTTTCATGAAAGCTCTCTTAGAGCAGTTTTGAAACAACAGGAACCAACAGTTCTTTGATCCCATGGTAAACCATAGAACCGGAGGTTCTCTAACTTGGCACTATTTAAAGAACAGATACCGGCATTTACCAGCAAAATAAAAATACCCATCCATTTTTCTCTGAGGAGTTTTGAAATGAGGGGGAGAAACCAACAGTTCTTCGGTCTCTATGTGAAACTATAGAACCGGAGGTTCTCTGACTGGGCAATGTTTCTAGAACACGAAACTGACAGTTATTAAGTGAAATCAAATACCCGCCCAACACTGAAAAGGGAAAGAAGCTCACAAGCGACCACAGATCACACAAACAACAAGGGGTGTGTCACATTGTGACCTTGCCATTTACACTTAAAAGTATCTTAAGGCAAAAGAAGAATTACGAATACTCAAATATTTCACCATGCAAAAAATAATAATCTTGAAAAAAATCCTCTAAAAGAAACCAAAATCCTTCAATATATCATAACTTTATAACTAATCTCAAGTTTCAACTCAAGCCAAAATATCATCTTTCAAAAATCCTTGTATAAAATAGACCTATTATTATTATTACCTAGTATGGGCCAAAATCCCTTAAGCTACTGTACTCTATAATGAATCTAAACACAATATCCTTGCCTTGGTAGGCAAGGCCAATAAATACGCCAACTTTGTTTGTTTGTTTTGGTTTGTTTTTTTCTTTTTCTTTGACATTGGTAGTAGATTCCGTCGGCGGATGCTGCGGATCCGCTGCACAGGAGATTGCAATTGCCAGAAATCGCGCGATCTTTTGTTGGTGTTGGTGTTTTTTTCGCTTTGTTTTTTTGTTTGGGGAATCGGGACGGCGATGTTTTGCAGAGAAAAAGTTGCCAAGTTTTGTTTTCCTATTTTATGGGGTGGGGGGTTTGGAATTCCACGAGTTTTCGTCTTCTGGTTCTGCAGACATGGTCGCAGTCAGAAGAAGAGATGGTTACAGAGCGCGCGCGCTAGAGAAAGCTACACACACACACACACAAACATGTCCTCAGACAAAAGAAGAATCGATGATAGCACAATAAATTTTAGGGCGTCGACAAGCCTCATCACACTAATACCTTCTTTCGACAGAGTTAATTTTGGGTTGTAGGTTTTTTTTTGGGTTGTTGTTGTTATTTTTGGCACACCAGCTAGCGATTAGCGTTGTGAGAAATCGGTCGTGAGAAATCGGTCGGAGTTTGCTGTATAGCGGTGGCATTAAATTGTTGTTTGGGTGGTTCTTCAGACTCCTCAAAACAATTATCATGGGCTCTTTGATGGCTGGATGGTCGTCAAATCCATTGACAGCTGAGTCAGGTAAAAAAATCCACTCACCTTTTATCATGCGCAATGATCATGTGGTTCATGACGTCTGACTTGGATGGACGCCTGCAGCTCGTTCTCTCTGTCTCTGTCTCTCTCTGTGCGCCATGTTCAATCGTGAAATAATGTTGTAGCTGTGGTGGGTTAGAAGGATGATTGACGACTTGTGTACTCGTGGAATTTTGTATCGAACTTCTTTTTTTTGTTTCTTTCTTGTAGTGATGGTGAGGAGTAAGTCATCGCTGACGAAGGAAGAAATCGAGGCGTTCTGGCGTTCCAGGCAAAAAGCTATGGAAGAGCACCTCAAGGATGCAGCTGCCCAAAAATTGGCTGATCATCAGCAAGCTGTAACGGTGAGCAATGAGCATGCACATTTTTTTTATGGGCTGATCATGACGGTCTTGCTATCATCATGAGGGCATCCCCATCGGTGCTCAGTCTATGATCCTGCACTTTCAAATTCGACGAAGAAAAAGTTAAAACTCAAACCATGCCGTTTTGGCTCAGCAAAATGGTTTTGGCCTTGCATTTTTGCACAGTTTCCTTTTGGGGCTGGTACATTGTACAGTTTCCTTTTGGTGCTGGTGCAAGGCACAGCAAAGCCTAACAGCACCCGGCAGAGAAGAGTGTAATAAATTTGATCTGACTTGTTGCTCTCTGGCTCTGATTGACAGGCAATCATAACGATTGCTCTAGGTGGTTTTGCTATATGAGTAGTCTTCCACCTATTTGCAGTCCCAGTTTTTGTCTAATGAGTGGGGTTGAAAAAAAAAGTAAATAACTAAAGTTGGTTGTGAGAAATATTCTTAGGGGGTCACATACTCAGCATCTCCGGGGCTCTCATAACAGCGCTAATTCAACGAGAGACAACGTCCAGAGTGAAGCAAATTAGCGTTGAGTACGCCATGGCTTGGAGTGCTGTCAAGGAAGAACTGGAAACAACTAGGGTTTGTGGTTTTCTAGTTTGGATGAACTGGAACAAACTAGTGTTTAGGGTTTTCTACTTTGGATGATTGGAAGAAGCTAGGGTTTAGGGTTTTCTGATGAACTGGAAGAAACTAGCGTTTTGGGTTTACTAGTTTGGATGATTGGAAGAAACTAGGGTTTGGGGTCTTCTAGTTTGAATGACTGGAAGAAGCTAGGGTTTAAAGTTTTCTAATTTGGATGAACTGGAAGAAACTAGCGTTTAGGGTTTTCTAATTTCGGTGTACTGTGGGGGTGAAGCACAGGGCAACAGCGGTACAGGATCAGCAGCAGCTGTACCTATTCCAATGCAGCCTGCAGGATCACAAGTGGTGGTTCAGGAATTGCTGAAGCCATCTAGTATTGCAGCAAGCCCAGATTGGTATTTGCTGATCCACCTTGCACAGATTATATAAATCTCTTGAAAGCTTTTGTCAAGATTCTGATCCACTCTTCATGCATTAAAAGTTGAAATTCTGCAACTTGTTTTTCATTTTTGAAGAAGCTAGTTGCTAGTTTTGCACAAATCACATAATTTTTGGATCTCTAATTAGCCTTGCTTGCTCTCTTCTTTGATTTTGAAAAGCCATGAGCTTTTATGCTACTCATCCATCACCAATGCTAGGGCTGTGCAGCGTGATTTATGATTTTCCAATTGGGCACAGGTGGACAAGGAGCAACTGGGCATTCCTCAATGATCCACCAGAATCACACATGAATTATGCTCCAGGCAAATACACTGCTCAGTTTGATGTTGCAACTAAAGCCAACTATTCTGACCAGTTATACACTTTTCAAGCAGGCTCCTCGCCAATTCTGTAGACTAATATTGTGGTCTGCTGCAAATCTGTTTTGTTTTCTTCTTCTTTTTTCCTCTTTTTGTGAAGTAAGAATGTAAATTGCATATGTGAGATCCGGGGTCTGTTAAAGATATTCAATATTATTGTCTAGTGGAATTACAGAGTGCTGAATACGTGTTTGGTTTTTTGGTAGGATACAATTTTCTAGACATGCAGATTGATATAAATTATAGATTCAATTTGACTGGTATAGATGTCCCAGCTTCTTCCCACACCTTCTACCCACTGTTCACATTTGCCCAAAGGGTTATATCACGATGCCACCCCCAATACATAGCTTTCTAATCTGCTACTCTATGGCATCCTACTACTCTTACTGGAATCATTTGTGCCACCTTAATGTGGTAAAGTAGAGAGCTGCAACACGGGCTGCATTTGGATTGATTGTTGCTGTTCACTTCACTTAGAAACCTAAACCCTAAACCCTTAGAACTAAATCAATTTGCTTTAGAGTTCCCCAAAAGGTGCTACAAAACAACCCATAAGTTCAGTCCTAAACGTCAGGGTGGACCAATTTGCTCTACTTTTTAGTGCATTTTTTGTGTTTCCTCATAACTCTTTCGTGTGGTAATTGCCATCCTCCTCATCATTGTTACCTCTGGGTAGTTTCATCACTAGAGTCAATGCCCTTGACCTTCCTTCCCATCCTTTGATGAAAAAATACATGTGTCCAGCTAACCATATTGCCTTGCCCCACTATTCATCACATGTGAATAATGACTTGAATTATGGTGTTCACTTTAGATTCTGAAGTAGGAGAGTGGTTGTTGCAACCTTACATGTGGGTTCACCACCAAGGTTGGGGGCATAACAAGAAAAATGGGTTAGGAATGAGGCCAAGGCACATCTTGATTCAAACACAATGTGTGGGAGAGTGCAAAAGAACAAGTCCCAATCTTTTCAAGTCAATTTTCATTTTGGGCATTCAGAGTCTCAAAGTGTTTCAAATATTTGAATCAAGGTTTAAAAGAATTTTCTTAGACTTTCTTCAAACTATGAAAATATTTAGAAGAATATTATATTAAAGTGGGGTTGCATTCCCAAAACAAAGACTTGTAACACACATTATGGTGATTTGGAAAATTGAAAGTCAAATTGTCAAAGTTACTCATCATGATCATTTAATCGTTTGAAAAAAGAGTCAAATCAATTCTCAATTGAAGAACTTGATACACCTTTGGAAATCACTTGTCCAAGGCTACAATTTTTCTCTTCAATTTTTATTTATTTAGAAGCAAAATTAAAAAGTTATGAAATGGCAAAAAACCATAAGCACTAAAATCTAGAAGTTTAAAAAGTTTGACCATGACATTAAATAAATGACTATAACACTATGAATTATGAATTAAGACACTAGCAAAAATATCAAACTTGACAAATTCATTACACATTATGACAATCACATGGTGATTCCAATAAAAATATAAAACATGACAAATTGATCATGGTAAAGTGTAAAATATCACATGATGGCACTAATTCAAGTTGAAACTTGTGTTAGAATGTTGTATAATGGTTTTATGCACATTGCTCATTGAAATATTAGTTGACATTTTTAGAACTTTTCATTTTCCCCATAATCAAAATTTTTAACATTGCATAGGTTTCAACTTTCTAATACACATGTGGTTGGACATGGTGTTAATATTAGAAGTGAAATAATCCATGGCTAGAACAAAATGATATTGAAAATTTCAAGTTATTGATTGTTTAATGCAATGGATTTTGAAAGGGCCATGATCTTAATACTTGTAGATTATTAAGGCTTGAGAGTTGGTAATTAGTCAATTTTACTAAAAAAATGCATTATTGTAAGTTGTAACTTCAACATTTGGAATTTGTACCTTGATAACTTCAAGTTCATTGAAATAGTAAACTCCTTATGCAATTATTACCACCTCAATCAACAATATGTAAATAGTGAAAATAATGTAAAATGGTGATTGGAAGTTAAGCACTTGCATGCCATGAACACATGTCATGTATATTCATGATGATATATGCATGTAGTTTTTGAAAAAAATGTGAATTCATAATTCAACATTGTTTCCATCTCTAAAAACTCAAAACAAAAAGTCCCTAACACAAAACGTTTTTCCCCTAATTTATGTAATGAAGGTGTATTAAATTTTAAACACCAAAACTATTGTATTCAAATGGCAGATTTTTAATATCTATGTATCATCTTCTTATAGGTATTTAACAACAACTTGCATGGTTGATGAGATTGTTATTTGCCTTAACCATGGTGTGTCTCTTTGTGGCATTTGGATTACCGAATCCATCTATAACACTACAAATATGTCAATTGCATTTCAAATGCCATGAAAAAATAGGTCAAATGTACAAGAAGTAAAAGATTTCCATTGTGTGTGCATCGAAAGCTTGTGTGATGATGGTCAATAGATTAGAATCATAGAAAATAAAAAGGTTCATATTGAATTCCACTCCAAATTAGTGACTCAATATAGGGTATAACATCATAATAATTTTTCACATGAAAGTCTTCCCTCAAATATCATAATCAAAATTTATTGAGGACTTTTGAATGATCAAAATTGAACCATATTTTCATAAGTTCCTAACATAGTAATATTTTGTTCCAAATTATGTTTTTCCCCTTACAGGTGTATATATTTGAAATATGTAGGTAGACTCCTATTAATATGGACTTTATTGCTTTTGATACATGGACTTTATTATCATTGAACCCATGTTATAAAAAATATTCAGATATTTAACATTATAAAATGGACTTTTGTTGACTTTTGTTTTTTCAAAAAATGAACCACCTTAGGATACATACACCCAAATAGACTTGCCAATATATTACAATAAATAACATCTTTTTGGCATGTACATAAGCAATTGTTCCAATGATAAATTGAGGCTTTACCTTTGGATGAATACATAACACACATGTATTTGATTTTGGATATTTTGGGCTCATATTGACAATTGAGAGAATACTACCTAAACACAATCTTCAAAACCAAATGCATGTGTGTTATGTACATGTAGATCCAAAGTTAATGCCCCAATCTATCAGTGAAATTATTGTTTACGTACATGCTAGGAAGATGGCATTTGCTATTTTTGCAATACAATAACCCAAAACCTTGATCCTTTTAACTATTAGTTCTAACCTGGTTGTTTGACCTAAGTTTCAAGGACCAAAATGTGACGTATGACATAATGTTGAAACTTCATTGTTGAAAATTTGATTATATATTTTTTCAATCAGTGTCATTTTACATTCAAATTATTATGCAATCAAATGCATAATTAAACAAAAGTCAAACCATAGGAAGCTACATGTTGTGCATAACTTGTTAGCTAATACATACTTCGAGGCAATAGTTTTATTTTGACACGATTACCCATTCTCTTTTATTGAACTACTGAAAAAAAATAAAATAACACTAAGACGAAAAATAGTTGATCTTTTTTATTTCATTTTTTGTAGAAATATCTTGAAATTTTCCAATTTTTATTGAACCTTTTTTTTTAAATCAATAAATCCATTCGTATATAGTAAAGCTTTTACACCATGAACCAATTGTTTCATTGGTGAATCACATGCATGTTTGCATTTTTGTACATGATTTGTGATTTGTGAGGATAAATTATGTGTGCACTAAATCCCCAAGGAGAGGGCCATTCCCAAAACAAGGGGTTTCGGATGAGGTGGGAATTGAATAATTTAGCCTCATAATTTTGAGGCCTTTACCCATCATAAGACATAATTCAAACACTACCATAAACTCAAACATATGTAAATCACTAGGCATAGAAGGTGGGTTCTTAGTTCTCACACCTGTCCGTTAAAAGTGGGAGGAATGTTGCATATTGCACCTATGAGTAGGCAAAATATCACTCCCATTTTCAAGTTTTCTAGGAGGGATATTTAAAGATACAAAGTGCACTCCAAATACACCAGAAAATTCTGTAAATTCTCTCATTTCTTGTCTTTTTTCACATAATAATAATGAATGAATGAATGAATGAATGAATGATTTAAAGGAAAAAAAACTTTCCTCACTAATGTAAATATATATCTCTCCTTTGTTAGCAAGTCAGAAAAACTTCACTGAAGCTTACTTGTTCATGATACCCATTAGTTCACCTCCCACCCTAAACCCTAAACCCACTAGTTCTTTCAAAAACCCAGGGGAATGGGAGGTGTTTAACAAAATCAAGGTGAGTTATTAGTTTTACCTTCTTGAGTGAGGCCTCATTGTGACCATATCAGCCGCCCTAAAGAATGTTAGATTAGAACTCAGAGACCCTGATTTACTCGGAGCATGGGATATTTGTAATATTTTAGAAATAATTTAATTGAATTTGGAGATTTTTACCATGGTTGACATAGGTTTTTGCATAACTTACTTAACCCAACATGGGTGCTTGTTCACCCAAGGTCCCACTAGGCCACCTGTGCACCATGAAGTTTTTTCAACACCGGCTTGGCCCTCCACACATTCAAACAGGAGGAGATTTTAATAAAGAGTAAACACTCATGAGTCATAAACCTCAAGAGTTGGAAAAGCTTGATCTCTATAATGGGGTGAACCAAAGTCTGTGTATGTATGTATGTATGTATGATTTTAATAAAAGAGTAAAGACTCATGAGTCATAAACCTCAAGAGTTGGAAAAGCTTGATCTCTATAATGGGGTGAACCAAAGTGTGTGTATGTATGTATGTATGTATTTATAATCTTGATTTATTATAAGATTTGTCCAGTTGCATCCCCCTTAAGAAGATGCTGAAGTTGTATGTAAGAGTGTTCAAATGCAATCCCACTTGAAGTGGGAGTGTGTTGGAGTCAAAATATAACATTGCAAGATTCTTTTGAGTTAAACTTGTCCTTGTGGGTCAAGAAGTTCTTAGGTGTCTTGAATTCCAAAGCTCGTCAAAATTGACCTTCTTTAGATGGTTGGAAAGGTCTTAAAACTTAATACAATAAATCAAGGTCGCATTTTGAAATAAAAAATGTGTAACACAAATTATGTCTATTATTGTCAAAATGGTCCCTGCCCACTGAAATGACAATTTGAGGGGTCAAATTAAGTCTAATTGAAGATATTGATATTAGATAGGAAAGCTGTTTCTAAGGAATATAAGATGGACTTCAAGATTTTTGAATTTGAAAATATTTTCAAGGAATTATGACATTCCACAAAATGGGGACACATGGTGTTGTAGTTTTGGGACTTTCACCTGATAGTCCTACGAAAAATGATCACTTCATTGTAATCCCCGTGGGGAATTATAATAAAGTACACTAAAGGGGTGAGAGTGATGACTTATACCAAGTTTGGATTGTGCCCAGAATTGAATTGTGAGTCCAGGTTAAGCTCAAGTGCTCATTTGTGCAATATTTTGATTCTAGAATGCATTAATCACTCTTTTGTTTGATTTGTGATGAAATTAAAAGCTACCCATTAATAGACTTGTGATGCATGAGTCTTTAATGTGCTTTGTTGTGTTGGGGTTTGGACCTTAAAAGCAGTTCTAATGGGGTTTTTACTTATAATTTTTACATTCATTTCACGTCTTGGTCTTTTATTCATCATGATCCTAAGAGAAGCCTTGTGTTTTCCTTCATCCAGTGAAGGAAATTTTATCGTCTACTCCAAGAATTAGTCATGCACCAAAATTAGACTCACAACACATTTTTATAAAAAGCAACTCTTTCAAAGTTTTGCCATCATGTCCAACCTTTCCTTTTCTTGTTTTGCTTGTTTTTATCTTGTTGCAACATCTCAAATATAATTGGTTAATTAAAATTAACAAATCATGGTGGTGATTTGTTACAATCTACACATCTTATATATTAATTCAGTAAGTTTGTTTGTCCGTCAGTCAGTCGAGGTCCTGAAACCTAGATCACTTTTAATAAAATTGTCCCCCTGAACTCCAGGGCCAGAAAACTATTTAAGACCTCAAGTTCTTACTTCTTACATTTATTTTTACGTTCGTTTTCGCACAACAATTATCGTTGTCGATGGGGAAGGTATTTTTGCGATTGGGAGATTTGGGTGCACTTTTTTTGGTCTAAGGGTTTATGAGGGTCATGATTTTTTATTTTTTCGTGTAGGGGGGGGGAGGGGGTGGGGGTGGGGTTCTAGGATCTTAATAGGTGGAAGTGAACCGGAGTGGGAAATGCGAAGGACCGGGTGGGGGGATCGACGGGGTGCATTATGCACCAAGTTCACACTAGTATGTCATATTACACAACAAGGTAATAGAAAATGAACAAGGCAAAGTCTTGGACTTAACCATTGAAGTGCTCAATCACATTCAAATGAGGAAGGGGCTAACATTTGCAAACATATGTTCAAGGCACATAGAACCAACATTAACATTATAATTGATTTGATTAATCACCATAGGCATTGAAAGAACTCAACCGTCTTTGATCTTTCTTTATTTCACAAAAAATTTGCATTTTGTTATTATGTTTGCCAAATCTATGAAATTTTGATCTATGTATGTCGAATTGTTTCCAACAAGGGTGGGGCCTTTTGCTACTTTATTTGTTTGAAATATTGGTTTGTGTGTTGTGTTCGAGTTTGAAACAACTTCAAAGTAACTATTAAAATTAAATATTACCAAAAAATTGGGGCAAGCTTTTGGTATTGTTGGATAACCCTTGATGACTTGGATTTCTTGGAGGCAATTTCCTAATTTTGAGACCTATGTGGGGGAGATGTTGAATTTTAAGTAAATATTCTTATTAAAAATTAATTTAAAGCTTAAATAGTTTTTCATAATTGAACTTTATCTTCAAATCTTGTTCACACTTGAGCCAACAACATGGCCACATTAGTCTATCCAATGTGTTCCCAATATGTTCCCCAACATGTTTTCTATAACACTTCACTTTTATCCCATATGCTTTGGCAAATGTTGTCATGCTTTCACCTATATAGATGAAAGAAAGGGAAGGATCTCGATATTTCCAAATAAGACCTTCTATTTTGGGGAGTCTCAATAGTTTTTTATTTGTTATGAATGATGGGCCAATCGAATTGGCTTATTGCAATAAATAAATAAATAAATAAACTTGGGAAGCACCTCATCAATTAATAAGAAAGGTTGCATACTCCCCTTCTAACTTGGGTGTAAGATTGCATAACTTTGGAAAGCCTTGGAGGTGTCCACTAATGTTGAAGGCTTCATGGTTGGACAAAGGTGAACTAGCACCCACATTGTTACCTTCACTTTATTTTATTTTATTGAGGCTTCTTAATGGCCATATTAAGTTCAAAAAATGTTAGATTTAAACTCAAAGACCCCAATTCAATTTAAGCACGGGATATTTTTAATATTTAAAATTAATTCAAGTGAATTTTGGGATTTTAACCATGGTACCAATGTGGGTGCTACTTGACCCAAGGCTTCACTTTACATTTCACTTAAGTTCATTTTTGGACCCCAAAAAACCCCAGGGGCAGGGGGGCGGGCGGGGGGGGGGGGGGGGGGGTAGGAATTGTCACCAACCTTGGGTGAAACAAAACCAACACTAGTACCATGGAAAAACCCCCAAACTTCACCTAAACTATCACCTTCTATACATGCATACATTAATATTATAACCTTGTCTTAGGTTTAGTAAAAAGGAAACCAAAAAGGAAATGTCAAGTTTGCATGTAAGAGAAAGACCGTGGAACCATGTATGATAAAAACATGCCAATCAAATTATAAAAACCAAAACACCCAAAAAGGGGGAATACAAGGAACAAAATGGAAGGACCCACATCTAAGAAAACAAAAGAACCACCTAAAAGGGCGAATCACAAGGTGAACATCAAGTTCTAATTACAAAAATCATATTAAATAAGGAAAGCAAAAGAACTCTTGAAAGGACACTTAGCCTAGAAGAACCCTCGCGTGCATTGGATCTTCTCCTAGCCAAAACTTATGTTTTAAAGTGTTTATCAGCTTGAATTCTTGTTTCATCAAAATTTCATATATGATTTCCATTATAGTCGTGTTGGTTGTATAGTGTTTTAAGTTGTTATAGATAGAGTTGCAGGAGTTGGCTGTCAGCCCATGTGTTCTAGAGACCTCCAATCCTTCTACCTATCTAATATTAACTTTTGGGTGTCAACATTTGAACTAGTACCGCCAACTATTGCCAAGTATTCCATTCCAAAATGGTGTAACCCTTGTCTATATTAACTCTACAACTTTCATCTTTAGTTGTTGCAAGCTTATGGACAATCCACATTCACTCATAGCTAATGTCCATGCAATCATTGTTGCATCCTCTTTTTCAGTGAGGACACCTCCTAACCCCATCTTCCTTGATATGGTTTTTTCCATTCAGGTGGTCAAAAATGGAATTCATTGAAATGTTCCATGGCTTGTTGGCCCTTCGTAGGGAATATGTCCCATTCTCAACAACATCCATTGCTAATTCCAAGGCTTCATCTATCCACATGCCTCTTATAGTTGTTGAAGGCATTCGATTTAATTTTGTTGATCTTTTGTTTTGTGGCTCAAGAGTAGGTGGACAATTTTCTTTGTTCACTACATGGGGTAGATTATCCTTACATTTGTTGATTGCAAACTTAGCATGCTACTTCATTGCCTATAAGGGATCGTCAAGACCATGATTGTTTTGAACTTCCTGGTCCTAGCCTCCAACAACTTGGTGGAATGCGTTTTGGCTTAACCAAAGGTATCCATTTCTCTTTCCTGTAAATAACCCAAGAATCTAAAAAGTGTAATAAATTTGAGAATCTTCTTATGGCATGTTTTAGGAGTGCTACACTATAATATATTAAATTATAGAACTTAAAAAAAGGAAAATTATATTTTCACACCTTTTTTGCCGGTCCGATTTGAGTGCATGAGGAGCAGCCATGCATTGCGCGGTTCTGAAAAATCGGACTGGCAAAAAAGGTGTGAAAATATAATTTTCCTAAAAAAATCATCTCATACTAAATCAATGTCTTGTGCTGATGTGCATGCAGTTGGAAGAAAGATGTAAAAGCGATTGATATGACTTAATTGATCACTAGATCTTTTGAAAGTCCTTGATGTAGCATTTCAAACTATGCATTTTTAGATGCAACAATAATCCAGATATTTCTTGAACGTATGATTGTAAATCTGATCTATAGTTTCTATTTGGAATTCTACTATTGATGCATCTTTTACAAGGTTCACTTTGACATTGAAATCTAATGTTTTCATATTTACTTTTGAACCTTGATTTTGCTCATCTACTTGGCACTTTACTTTCACTTGCAAATTTAGCTCTTTCAGATCTATTTTTGAAATTAGTTTTTGCTCTTGTTTTTCTCTCAGACCTAAATTCTACAAGTAAACCTTCAAACTTGAACTTTCATTCTAGCCCCCTAACCAAGCATTAAGTTTTATTATTCTTTGATTTCCTTTGTTTTGCTTTGTGAAACTCTGTAGATCCCACTCCAAAACCGAACATTATAACTGTAGCATTGTTTTATTTTGTACATGAGAAAATGTCGATCCCACCCCTTACTTAACCAAACAACTTTTTTTCTTTTTTTGAGTTTGGTTTTGTGAAAATGAGGTGAACCACCCCTAAAATGAACATTATCAACACATTCCAATGTGCTGGTCCTCTCCTATCACCACACACTACTACACATAACAATGTGACATATTATTTTTTAATGTATTTACCCACACCCAAAATTGCACACAATTGTTTTGAAAGTGTACTTACTTTCTCACACCTCAAAACCACGCACTAAAATCAAGTGTCCGGGTGTAAAATGTAGAAAGGTTGAACACATTTATTCAAGACCCGGGTTTATACATAAACCATTGGAAGGGCATGGATGATGTTTCAAAAACTCATCTCATTATCAATTTATCACATGGATGTTTTTTAAAAAATTGTCTCATTATTGATGTATCACATGGATGTTTCAAAGACCCATATCATTTTCAATTTATTGACCTTTATATAAACCATCGGAAGGGCATGGATGTTTCAAAAACCCATATCATTCTCAATTTATTGACCTTTATATAAACCATCGGAAGGGCATGGATGTTTAAAAAACCCATCTCATTATCAATTTATTCCTCAACCACCCATCCACTTCAAAATCAGTGGGAAAAAAAAAAACCAAAATAATAATGGGTATGGGGTTTGGTACAGCAAAAACTTCCTTTGCCCTTTTGTTATCATTGAAAGCCAAAAGGGAAAAGAAAAGGAGTTTCAATTGGAAAGAACAATCCATATATATAAATTTTTTTTTCCAAATCATTTGTTCATCATTCAATCATTGTAGTATAATAACAACATTTTTTCCTCAGCTACCATGAAACACAATCATGCATGGCATAATAGATGGTTAGCATATGCATCTAATATGTCACAAACCATGCAAAGCCAAAAAAAACAAACATCCAAAACAAGAAACCAAAAAGACATGCCCAAGTACCTTAACCATTCCTTCACTTTCTTGCCGAATATTTCTTTCTTTCTTGTATTATCACTCCTTGCAATAACAATAAGAGTGTTCTAAAACTTGGGCAATTTCAAAGACGTGGCCATTGAGATGTGGAATAAATGAAATGACCATGTACAATAAAAACTATATAATCTCTAGAACTTTCGACATCGTAGATGGTTAATTTTCAAAAAAATCAACACTTATTGAAAATAATTTAATTATTACCGGAATAGTAAAGGTATTACAATGCTCTAACCCATCTGCAGGAGTCATTCAAATCATGCATTCCTATCAACAAAGCATACATGGGCACAACAACACCACAACAACAAAACCAAACAGAATGAAGAAGACACATACCCAAGTTAATAATTTGTTGAGCCATCAATTTTATCAATCTCATTGGTCACAAAAGGTTTTTTTACTAATGTTGGGTGTAAATTTTTCAAATCCAAAATTAAAAACTTTATGTTTTTGAACCAGACCTGGAACTCTCAATTCCATTTTATATGTGAAACTAGAACCCAAACCAAGATTCCTGGTTTTATTGGCTTTGCCTACCAAGGCAAGGATATTGTGTTTAGATTCATTATAGAGTATAGTAGCTTAAGGGATTTTGGCCCCTACTAGGTAATAATAATAATAATAGGTCTATTCTGATACAAGGATTTTTTGAAAGTTGATATTTTGGCTTGTGTTGAAACTTGAGATTAGTTCTAGAAGTTATGATATCTTGAAGGATTTTGGTTTCTTTTCAGAGGATTTTTTTTTCAAAGATTGTCATTTTTGCATGGTGAAATATTTGAATTTTCAGAAGAGACTTTTTAATGTAAAATGGCAAGGCCACACAGTGTGAAACACCCCTTGTTTATTTTAAGGAATTGGTGAAATATTTGAATTTTCATAATTCTTCTTTTGCCGAAATATACTTTTTTTTGTAAATTGGCAAAAGGTCATTAAAAAATGGGAAAAGGCCACAGTGTGACACACCCCTTGTTTTTTTTATTTTGAGGAATTGGAACAGGAAATGAGACAAGTCAAAAAATAATAATAATAATAAAATCAGAACTAGAACCGGAGGTTCTGGATAAAAGTCAAGAACCGCCTCTCTCTCTCTCTCTCTCTCTCTCTCTCTCTCTCTCTCTCTGTGCGTCTGGGTCTGCTGCTGCTGCTTCTGCTGATGCTTATTGGCTTTGCATTATGTGCTTTCTCACCCTTTTTTGTCTTGGGTTTGGCTTCTGCCACCAACTTTTTTTCTTTCTTTCTTTCTTTTTGGCTGTCGGTGTTGATGGTGTCGGGTTTGGATTAGATTCTCATCATCAACGATTACTGTGTTTCGATGATTACGTCGATTCTGCAAAAACCTATAATTGACGTTTTTGTATGCGTGTTTTTTTGTCAGTGTTGTTGAGTGTTTATGAGTGTGAGTATAGCAGTTGGAGAGTCCGACTTGGGGAGGATCTTTCTTCACTGGGCTCTCGGTAATCAGATCTCCTCTTCTCCTCCGGAAGTTTTTGAGGTGGTTGTCTGCTTTTTTTGTGTATTTGTGTAAATTTGTTCGTCTTTCTTTGTAGGTGTGTCGTCTTCGATCTTCGTTTTGCCTTGGTTTGTTGTCGTCGAATCTGGTTTTGGGGAGTTCTCCCAGAAATAGACACAGAGAGAGTATAGAACAGCAGCAGTGCTGGTGATGGGGGGTTGATAAGTATTGGAAGCGGCGGTGGTGATGAGATGAGAGTGAAGCTATGGCTGGCTGAAACAGCAGGAAAAGTGCGGTGCTTTTCCTTCAAGGAATTCATTCATGTTGGCTTGTGGAATGGAGGAGGAGAATAAGAAGAAGAGGAGGAGGAGTTGTTCTTAGCTGCTGCAGTAACAGGAAATTTTTGCGTGAAGACGAAGAAAAAGAAGATGGGTAGGTCAGGGAGAGTAGCTTCTCGCGTTTGCTCCACACTTGATCTCCGGATGAGTCTTCCCCACGCGCCTTCTTCTTCAATGGCGCTTACGCTTCCACCACCTCCCAGCTCTAGTAGATTTGCTCTCATCTCCAAGCCGCCAATGTGCAGCAACTCCACTACAGCTCCACCTCCGTCTCCCGATACGCCGCGACAAACCTCCCCGCCACCAGCAGCGAGTGTGAAGAAGAAGTCAGAGCCGTGGCCGCAAGACGTGTCTCAGTTGATGCGCCAACATGTAGAGGTGCTGCTGCTGCCCTCCTCTCACAGCAGCAACAGCAGCATCAGCACTGGAGGCAAGGAGATACGCGACTGCCGAGGTAGAAATGAGCAAGAAGAGGCCCCGCTCGAGAAGAACCAGCGACGACGTGCTGCGACTACTGAATCTGGCTCAGGGATCGAGGTGGAGCTTCGTACGCAATCACCTCTGCCAGAGGATTGGGAACAGTTGTTGGATCTGAAGGTAAGAAGGATACGTGCAGCTTGTGCAAGACTGGTGCAGGTCGCGAGATCTACAACAAACCTCGGGCGATGTCTTTGAGCTTTCTCCAACAACTTAAAGGCGTTGTTGTTCCTGTTTTGTGACAGACGGGTGAGCTTTTCTACTTCCACCGGGGTTCATGCAAACGAGCCAAGACGGATCCCCGAGAGCTTCTTCGCCAAGCGGACGAATCCGTGCGAGCTCTTGTGCTGAAAGCAGCTCAGGCTCCAAGGTTCTTCTTCACACCCAAGGGGGAGGAGGAGGACGATGATGATTCTCCGACGAGGAATGAGACTGCTGCTGCTGCTGCAACTGCACCTGCATTAGATCACATCGCTGCTACGTGTGCAGACGTGCAGATTGCTTCCTCTCAGACGGATAGCCGGTGTTTGGAAGAAGAAGCAAGCGAGTCTTCTCACGCTGCATCGTCCAGTCGGAAGGAGGAGGAGGTGGAATCTGCGAACAGCCAAGAAAAATGCAGCAAGAGAAAATCTGATGAACATCCAGAGGAGAAAAGCAACAGATGTCCAAGCTGTGGAGACCCCCTTGCATGCAGATCATCACAGAGATGGATAGAGTGATTGGGGTTTGTGGCCAGGAGGTGGAATGTAACATGGGGTTTTGCTTAGTGCCATTGTCAGGAAAAAGCCAATGACAATGACTCTAAGCAGAGCTGTGGTGAGAAGAAGAAGAAGCAGAGCCTCAGCAGCAGCAGCAGCAGCAGGAGGGAGAGAGCTCTGAAGAGACTGACTACTGATGCCACCAAGTTCCCCCACTCCTGGCTGGCTCCACACCCACCACCAAAATCCCTGCCCTCGCCCTTTTGCTTAGAACCATTTTCAGGAAAAAGACAATGACAATGCCTCTAAGTAGATGGGAAGTTTAGCACCTCTGAAGCCTGTGTCAGGGCTATGCTTTGCTAGGCAAAGCAAAACTCAAGACAAAGAAAATTTGTAGAGAGAGCAACCATGAGAAGAAGAGGATTTCGGGAAGAACCTGTTTAGAAAGAGAAAAATGTGGGATGGAAGCATATGAGAAGAAGACATTTATTTAAGAGTAGGATGCACACATGCACATGAACACTTTCTTGTTCATTCAAGTCCCATCCTTCCAAGTGCAAGAAGCTTGCACTTCAGCCCACTTGGATGGCACTGTATTTTTACAATAGATGTCAATTTGCAGTCTGTGGGAGACACCTTGTCTTCCATGACCTCATTCATGTTCCTTGTAGTTTCTGATTCATTGTTTGTGTCTGTTTATCCAGGTTTTGCAAACTCATTCAGCCCTTAGTTGCCAGTAGCATCACAAATCTTGGCATCCATTATGGATACATTGTCCATTGTCCCATGTCTTCTATAACCTCACAAGCATGCAAACACAAAGCTTATTGCAGCTTGAACAAGGATTCTAATTACTTTTTTAATTAGCTATGTCTCCTGAGTGCTATCCAACATTGTGGCTGAGTCTTTCTATCACTTCCGAAAATCAAACAGAAACTCGCACCCCAGAAGCATAGCCCAGATACAGGAAATCTACAAGTCACTGCCCAAAAGACTGCACATCACATAAGCTCATACATGTTCATGTTGCATAGTTCGGGTGCAGTCATCAATTCTACACTCCCAGGTGATTAGATTCAAGAGCTATCAGATTTTATGTTTTTGATCCATGCCTCCAAAGAGCAAGCAACACATAGGAAATCTGGTCAGACCAAAAATACAGGGCTCAAGAGTAAAGCTCTTCACACACAAAGGGATTTACAATCACAATGATAAGAACCCCTTCTTCTAGAACAACTACAACCTTGCCCAAGTTTGTAAGTCAGATTGAACATCAGTCATCCATGAATTACAGGTCCTGCACTGGCATATACTGTAGTCCACTTAAGGTTTAGTCCTTCAAGCAATTGTAAGAGATGTGTGTATTTGGAAATGTTTTACTCAATATTCAAGTATGCTAAAACAAAGCATACTTTCATGAGCAAAATGCAGGTAACAAGTAGACAGTTCCATCTGTGGAGCTTCAGCTCATTGTTCCCAATTGAATGAATGAGAAATAACAGTTACTGGTCACATGCGTTCTTGTGAAAGTGAGCCATGACCTCAACACTTACAGCAATAAGCAACTGTGGAGTCAAGCATCATCATGAAAACCACCAGAAAGATTAGAGAATTGATTGAATGTCAAGGAAAGTACTCTAACTTGTGCATTGAATGATTTTACTGTAACCCTCTTGTGCCATTCATGTTAATTCTTCAAGTCAAAACTAGCAAAAATTACAACAGCAGACGGGCAAAATTTGTTCCCGGTGTCCAAGAGCTCCTGGAAGAGAATCCTGAAGAAATGTTTTGAAACTCACCCAAGGAAAAGACACAAGCAGAGTGCAGCAGGATTGAGTTCACCTCATTGACATGGCCACAAAAAACAAGGAAACCCAATCTTAAAGTTGAAGGAAACTTGATTGATGATGGCACAAGGACAATCTCACATGTGTTGCATTTGAAACAGCTCCATCCAACAGGAGTGTGAGTTGTGCTTAGAAATATGGATAACCATATTCAGTCCTCTGCAACAAAGCATATTTTCAGTGTATAGTAAGTTTTCTTGAAAACAGCATGATAAATATATCTGGTGGTGTCAATCAACTAGGACAACTTTACACAGAAGAAAGATACCACAAGACACAAACTTCTAAATGTATGCAATGCAACCATAACAATTCAACCTGAGTTTAAGATCCCTTTAACAATGTATGAATGTTCACTAAATGAAAGGGCAACATTCTACTCAATTCAACACCAATTTAGTTGTACAACACAAAACCTATAGATGAACAAAATAATAGAACAGAACCCTAGGTGCTTTTGCTTGTTTTATGTACTAGCTCGATAGTGGGCAAGAGGCATTCTTCAGATGCAACTTGTCTCTTGATTCATCCCACCTGCAATCCTACAATTTGTAAATTCACCAAACAGAAGTTGCAGTTATTTCACCAGTCACAGTTCAAAAAGATGTGAGTGGTGAAATGCTCAAGTGCTGATGAAGTGGAAGGTATAGCCCTTGGATCCAATTATCTCTTTTGCTTCATTATGGTCATGGCATGTAATCACTTACCTCTGCCACATGCCATGCCAACCCTCTCCAATGTTTAATTAGCAGTAGATACTAGAAGCTATCCACATATTTCACCAACATCCACACCTCTTACCATCTGCTCTGTCATACTGACAGGACTAGTATGCCCAAAAACCAAAGCTTAAATAGCTGTACAAAGCTGCAAATTTAATAGCCAATCCAAATTGCCTCCAATTTCGCCAACACAATAGTCTTACATTCCACCACATACAAGTGGTCTGATGAATGCTCCACACTCTATAAATTATCAGGAGAAAGGTATGGATTCACAACTGTGTTATTGAAAACTACAGGAAGGCTGCTGCACCTGTAACAATCAGCAGGATCCTAATACAATCCAGCAATCAAGCCAAAGAAAGTCACATCATGACCACAATGTATCAGAAGAGGTGATAGCACACAACGCATGGTAGCCTATCTCTAACTACCAGAATTGAAAATCCCAGGCAAGTGTGCTCGTACAAGCTAAGCTCAGATGGAAATCCAGTTCTGTGCATTCTTGACACAACTACAGACAACCTAGAGCAACCCATTATAAAAAATAGTCTGGAGTACGCCTTGTCACATCTGGCTCTCCTCTTCTGGGTGCAGGTTCAAACTGTCACATAACCAACATCACTATCACAAGGTCACCTTCTTTGCTTGACAGTTTCTTGGATCAGGTGCACAGATGATTTGCATTTTAGGTTGATAGGTCAGTTCCCAGCTTCATTTACAGATGGAAATTGAAGGCAAACCTCTCATCTCCCATTGCCATGATGGGTTGGAACCCAGAACAATCGTGACAGCATAATTCTTCAAGAAACTAAACAAAAAAGTAACTGCCATTCAAGGGAAAGGATGGACCTGTATGAAGGTGTGGCCCATATCATCATCTACTTCCAGTATAGATGCCATATTACCTGCAACAATGAGTACCAAGATGAGCAACATATATCCTACTTACCCACTGGAAATATTGTTCATGTCATATCTATTAGGTTATGGAGAACACTCCACAGTGACACTTTGAAGGTGGCTGCATGTCAATTCCAGCCAAACAAAAGCAAATATGACAAGAATGAGTACAGTCATAACCTTGTAATTGTCAGTCACAAAGTATCAGACCGAAATTATGTCCTCAGTTTTCTGTCAGATTTTGGGAATGAAAGAAAGAGCCAGTCATGATGTTGGCTAGCACTCAAGAGACAGACCTAATCCAAAAATTCTACAGTATCCTAATCCAAGTTGCAACAACCTTGCAAGGCGAAGCTTCATTCATTTTCACCTTGCCCCTGTACAAACAAGCATATAAGCCTAAGACAGAGAGGTAGGTAGTGGTTGCAGCCTCCTGCACTTATCACTTAAGCACATAAAATCATTTGTTCACCAAATGACAAATAGCCAGTACATGGCAGGAGAGAGAACTGATAATGGGAGTGCAAAAGGGTCACATGACTTACCACAGCGGTAGCAGTAGTTGGGAGCACTAAATATAGTCACCACCCTATGTTCCTGCCCATCAAAGACAGTTTTTTGCTCAGTGACAGTGGGATTTAGCAGATCAGAAAAGGAGGATATGATTTGTATAATTTGCCCCACTATAGTGGCATGAGAAGGAAAATATCCAATCACATAGAAAACAAGCCAGCACATACATGTCCCCAGTTGTAGCCCTCCATAACTAGTTGATGGGCACGTGCCACCAGCTTCAAGTTGTTATTCTGATTGAACTGCTCTGAAATGTCCTGCAGTCATTTGTCTCACTTTTCCTGTCAACAGTTCATTTTCCAAATGCATTTGCACATACTAACTTGGCAAACCTCAATCTTTCCATCCCCTTGCCCCAGTCATCCTCACAACCCTCAAATAAGTCCACTAGGTGTCTGCATGCTCAGAATGCAAATTTTCTAGATAGTTTTGCAAATCAGCCCTCCATATACAGATCACAGATAGTACTCCAGAAGCAAAACTCAAAAACCTCCAGCAAATAACCTCCCCACCACAACTGTCTAACTAAAGATATGTGTCTCAAGCCCCAATCACTGCAATTTTCACTTAAAATTGTCAGAACACACTGACAGAAGATCTAAGTGCAACTACAAGACAACTACATGCATAACACCTCCCAAACTATGACAATGGCCAATGTCTAGAACCTTTGTATGGCACACCCTGATATTTTGTTGAAGTACGTGAAGCTATTACAAATTCAACTGCAATTTGATGCAATATGCACTTCCTGCCAACAAGCTAGACAAGCTAGTGGAGAAATAACCTTCTCTAAAGACTGGTAACAGACTCTGCCACTGAATTTGAACAGTTGAGCTCCTGCAACAATCACTGACAAATCTGAGTCTATTCAGAAAGGAACAAACATCACAGAGGCAGTGCTTACCTGGCCAAAGGTGTAGCCAGCACCTCGAGGCGAAATGCCCCAGCCACAGCGATCATCAGGATCAGACCACAGGAGATCACACATGGGACCCTCATGTGGCACCTCTTGCACTCGGTCTAGGTCACGAATGTGGTCAAGCGAATCAATGCTTGGGGACAACCCTCCATGCAAACAAAAAATCTCCGACTCCACCTAAATAAGGACAGTTCCAATTGGTCAAGTCACCTGTTTACATATTCAGAAAAGCTGCAATGTATTGTTCTATTTTCTTTTTCCTGCACTTCTGTTCTTTTGTACACTATCTGTATCATCTTCAGGGCTAGAATAGGAGTTAGAATAGGAGTCAGAATGACATCAACCCCGGACTTTACTAGCTAAGATATTTTACTGGGTGTTGAATGTGCACACAAGCTCCTTTAAAATTTCAGATTGAGTTCAATGTGAAGCTCACATGATCCCAAGAAGGGTGATAATCACAAACCACAAACACAAAGGTATGTTGAACCAATTTATTTAACTAATTTATCTCATATCCTCCCTGAAGATCAACAGCAAAGATCCAGACTAGAGCTTGCTTTAAGCTACTACTGAGAACCTTCTCTTCAGTAATAATACCATTTGGGCCTTTTCTCTCTGTCCAGATTTGTAACTGGATTTTGTCCCTCAGCATAGCATGTCTAATAAGTACATTGCTTCTGTTCTCCCCTAGTAACCAAACACTATCCATATCAAAGTTTGTAGTTGTCAAAGGCTTGTTCAAACTAGAAATAGATACACAAAAATCTTACCAGTGCAGTAAGTGGGAAGTAGTCAAAGAGATCTGTGAAAATCTTCCACACATTAGCATTTCCATACCTGCACACACCCAACACATGACCTATTTCAGGATTTGACTCATCACAGCACCACCTGCCCTGTGTATGAAGATAAGAAGATCAGGCTGTCCCACTGTTCAAATTCAAGAGTGTCTTGTGGAATCTTAAGTCTTACTGGCAGAGCTTTTTTAAAAACCTAAAGTTAGAACACAAATTCATCTCAACCCAACTCAGGCATGCATGAAGTAACTGCCATCAAGAACCCTAGTATGGAGACAAGGAGTGGTTGGCATTACTCACTTTCGCAGACACTCATCATAGAAGCCATACACTTGGGTAATCTGCTCAATCCACAAAAAACCCTACATCAGTATACAGGGTTCTGTTTCTGTCCAGGACTGGAAAATGCAATGTTGTTTTCTTATTTTGACCATGGAAGCTTTCCTACTTCACCCATGGCACTGAACTGCAGACCCAGAAGATTACATCTCTGCACTCAGTAAAGTATTTATGACAGACACATAGATGATGCACATGGAGATTGAAAAGTCCGGAACAAGAAAGGAACGAGATCTCACCTGCCGGCTCTCATGGTTGCCTCGCAAAATTGTGATGCGGTCTGGATAACGCACCTTTAAAGCCACCAGAAGCTGAAATCATGAACAACTTCAGGTCAGCTAAGCAATGCTCCTTCCCATCACTTCAGGTCAGCTTAATCCAACCAACCAGATCTGATGTCCCACTAGCACAGAGCCTTGACAAGAAAACATCCAGTGAAATGTTTTTGACCTAATGCTGGTTGAGTGCCTTCCATCCAAATCATCAACAGAAATTGAGTTGCAAGCAAACAAGAAGACCACAATGGTGGACACCTTTGCTACCACATGGACTATGGAGGGCTCTTTTTGGGTTCAAGGTGGGTTGGTCTGATCTGGGTAGCAAGTTGATAGCCCCTTGCTTTTCATTTGGGATTTCACAAAATTGTACTGCTGGATGAGTTCAATAAAAGGTTTTCAATTTGGGGCCAAAACCAACAGGCAGGAAGTAGGCTGATACTCACAGAAGCAGTTTCAACAGAGTAATAGCCACGGTCAACATAATCTCCCATAAACAAGTAGTTGGTGTCCGGGCACTTCAAAACAAGCAAACCCACACATCACCAATGTTAGAGCTGAAAACTAAAACAAGGGCCATGAAGCTGACTAACAACATACAAAGGCAACACTGGTCAGAATCTTTGTAAAGGAAGTTATGCACACTAGTCAACAAGATTGAGCACTACCTTCCCTCCTATCCGGAAGAGCTCTGCAAGGTCATGAAATTGGCCATGTATGTCACCACAAATTGTAACTGGACATTTTACTGGCTGTTTTTCCCACCCCACAGTATCCCACAGACACTCATCAGGGTCTGCAACATTATGCTGCTTTATCACCTCCAATGGAATATATGAAGGTCAATGGGACATTTTAGGTCTTGCATTAAGACCTAAATTGTCTCATAATCAATTTGTAGATTGTCACAAAATGGTCATAGTCTGGCACAAAAAGAATTCCAAAGGAAGGCAATATGCACAGAAGGAAACCTGCACGTTATTTTCCTGCATCAGAATTTCCTTTGCTTTTTCGCATAACGACCGGACCTGCATCACAAGACAATAAGACAAATTTTTAAGGCTCGTTTCTCCCACCGTGACTCAGTAACAAGCCCTTGAAGACATTGTAACCGAATCCTGTCCTTTGGTCTCTCCTCCTTTCAAACTGCATCATTTCGCCTGGCAGTCCTGCTGCCCTTTCAGACGTGGTTGACATCGCCACATACCTATGAAACCTCCAGAGAAGACTCTTGAAGCTCGTGTTCCGGGAAAACAACCCGAAGGAGCTCAAAAACTGGAAACCCTCAAATACACTAGAATAGAAAACTCGTCTGCTTCCGGCCACCCCATTTCCCGCAAATAAGACACACTCTCGTGTGGCCAAGAGAGCAAAACTCCGGAACACTTTGCATTAATGCTCAAGTTACGACCAGGATGCCGGTGAGGAGGAGCAACGACTGCAACGAAAACCCTACATCTTAACCCTGCGACACTACCAGGTTGGAACACCATCGGTGAACAACAGAACTCGCTTCGTGTCTATCTCGAAGCAGATGGTAAATCGTCAGAGCTCTTTCCGGCGAACCAATGAACTCAACTCCCAGGGCCTCCTAAAAGAGAACAGAGGAACACACACAAAGTAGAGAGAAACAAATGGGATGACAGAAACGGAAAAAGACCTCCTGCTCCGGAAGAGGTTTGCATTGTATAAGTTGTGCTATCTGTGCATCCAACTGCCCGTACACATTCGAAGACACCTGTTCCACACTCATCGCTAACCTGCTCTGGATCTTTCCCCTCCGTCAAAAAACCAGCCGCTTTCTTCCCCCCTTTTCTCTCGTCTCGCCTCGTCGCACTTCCGAGTAAGTTAGCTCTTCTGTCTATTGGGCTCTTTTTCTCCTTTGATCTCCAGCAAAGTGAGTAGATCGGAAGTGACGATGATCTGAAGAGCGCGTGCGGCAGGCGATGGCGGACGCGCAGGGCCAGACCGACAACAACGCAGGATATCCCCTCAGAAGGGAAAAACACCGAAACACGAAAGAATGAAAGGAATTCGAGGCGGTGAAAAACACCAAGCCCGGTCCGCATCTCAGCCGTCCGATAGGGCACCTGGACGGCCCCGATTCAAGATACCCTGGAAGCCTGCTTTCTTTTCAGGGTATGAAGGCCAAAAAGTAACTTGGCAACTTCGACACTATATTATATTATTTTGTAGAAATGTTGAAATTTTTCAATATTTTTTTTTTTTCCTAAAAGAACAAAATTTTGTGAAGGAAAATCAAGAATATTTTGGAACATATAGGAAAATTTTGTGAAGGAAAATCAAGAATATTTTAAAATATTTTGGAATATATAGGAATTATTTTTATCTTTTGAGATGGAATCTTCAAAATTAATTCAATACACATTTGTTGAAAGTGCCCTCCCATTTTATATCATTTACCTCCCAAACAAAACACCCCAAAAAAAGGGGAAATTTTATAGTTGGGCGAGTATCAAAAATGAAATGAGAATTGACTAGAAATTCAAGCTTATTCTCACTAGGAAAATCACCAAATACCATTTATAATGATGTTTGAATCAATATTCAAACATGGTCTCACTTGGGTGAAATCCCAACCCTTAAGACCCACCCTATCTATCTCTTTATTTAAATCTCAAAAACAATACCTTGACAAGGTATTTAAATAGATTAGGGTAGGATTATTATCTAGGTATCTTAGGTTTCATAAAAAATAATTTATAGGGTTTCAAGTTTCAAGTGGCATTGTAATAGTTATTGAGAGTTGAAAGATGTAGTTTTTACCTTCACTAAAAAACCTTTAGAACCAACATAAAAAAGCTTGAGCCTCATTTTTGTTAATCAATTTGTTTTGTGTGTTCAAGGTATATGAACTTGTAAGTTGATTTTCCTTTTTGGGTTGTTCAACTCCTTTTGTGTTTTTGTGTAGGTCTTTTTTAGTGTTGCTATTTGCTTCTCTTATGTTATTGTTTTAAGTCCTTTTACATTGTTGTTCAAGTCCTCTTATTATTATTTGACTCTTATTTTACTATTGTTTGGGTTTTCTTGTTCATGTTCAACTAAAATTAGAATAGTTAAAACAATTTGAATGAGTTGAAGTTACGAACATATGAAATTATTGAAGAAAAATTATTATTTTTACCATTTTTTGATCATTAATAAAGAAACAAATCATTTTGCTAAAAATAATTGAACTTTAGATAATCAATTTGTGCGAATTGTTTTTGAGAATTGATTAGTCTTAAATTGTTGAGAACTAACATTTATAAAATTGGTTGAATTGTTTTTTTTTTAAAACTAACAACTTAGTTATTTTTCTTTTATAAAGTTTTTTTTTTTCAGTAATCAATTTGGTTCTTAAAATGATATGTGGGAATCAAAAGTAATGACTCTCACCCAAAAAAAAAAAATCAAACATTACAAAACACCAATTAAAGAGGTAAAAAATTCCCACCATTGAAATACAATGCAAGTATTTTTCATGACTTGAATATTGTTAGGTGTAGATTAAGCTTGAAATCAAGGGCACTCCCAAAATGAAGGCCCATTGGATGTGAGAATTGAACATAAACATGTTTCTTATTAGTGTCGTTATCATGCCTTATCAACAAAACAAAATACAAAATTTCCAACAAATGAAATTTTCCAAGAAATCACAACATAAATCATTTAGAAGACTAAAAAGTGAAAGATCCTTGCTAAAAACAAAACATGCCTCCCAAAAAATATATATTTCCCTTTTTTTTTAAACCCTTTTATTGAAAATAGAAAGCCTTAACATTTCTTGAAGATCAAACATGTGAATGTGCATCCAAATACATTAGTAAATTTTCAACAAATATATTTGGAAACAATTCATGTGCATAAAGGATTTTGTTTTTTATTTTTTGGACAAATAGATAGAATCCATTACAAAAAAAGAGGAACACAAATATCGCACTAAGACCAAGAAAATCCCAACCTTAATCACAACACAACCAAAAACGCTATTCAAGAAAGTTCCATTTCTTAGGCAATTGATAGATCCATCTAATTTTTTGGTCACCCTACCAAAGATGGCATGGTGCAAGCACCATTGTCTATCAAATTCAATCAACAAGCTTGTTTTATGTCAAAATATTTTTTGATCTTCACAAGCATGCATTGCCAAGCAACTGTATTGTTATTAATGAAACTTTTTCACATAAACTTCACAAGTTGCTCATCATACTACCTAATGTGTCCATGCAAGGTAAAATGGCTTAATCATTTTTTGGTTCATGTTGAAGAAGCAATATTCCATATTCAATTTTCTGAATCTATTGTCTTGTTGACAAATCTTGTGATTTTGAATCAATGGATGAAGGTCGTCACAAAATCCCTTGCAACTTTGGTTTCATTACATTCCCAAAAGCAATGGATAACCATTTCCAAAACACCTTTCATGCACAAGGAGCACCTTACGTTAATCTCATCACGACTTCAACTCATCAAAGCTTCACCACCATGGTTTTATGTAAGATTGTCCATATAAAGCGTGTTTCCTTCACATTGTAGTTCTTGAACCACACATTATTCCATTTGGGGTAGAAGATTTATGGGAACAACAACATTTTGTTTTTCATGTATGGGTTTGTTAAGTATTCATTTGTTTTATTAGATGTGACACCAAATATTACATCATTTCACCTCTTGACACCCACCCCAAATTTTTTAAATCAAATTTTAATTTTGTCAAGGATCCATAAAAAAATAAAAATGGGTCTTATCAAACCTTCACCTCAACAACTATCACTTACCTACTACAACCTATGAGTTCCTTTGTTTTTAAATTGTGTTGAAAGGATTTCATGGATTAATTTCTAACCTTGAAAATTGCCATCTCCCAAGGAATTGAAAGTTTAAAGGTGTTTTTTGCACCAAGGTAGGTTCATTCCTAAGTGCAAAAGATCACCATAAAAAGTTCATAATTTATATTTTTATAAATGTGAATCCATTTCTCCCCTTATATTTGGAGATTTAAAAACTCCATAGTTCGTTGACCTAAAAGGCAAATAAGTTGTTAATGGTCTTTCCCGAAAAGCATTTTTTTCCTCATCCAATTCAAATTTGTCTTATATCACCTCCCATGGGACAAGTTCACGTCTATCATTGTCCAAAGGTTGTCAATATGCCTAATGTTTTCCTTGTGCAACTCATGTGCCCAAGGGATGAACATTATGAAGTTTCCCCCTTTGGATTCCATTAATCACAACTGCAAGAAAACATGGTTTGTTTTGTTGAATTTTTTTGTCAAAAATATCAAATTGTGGCATTTGTGAATTTGAGTAGTTAGCCATGTTGGAGAAATCAATTTTGACATATCCAATTTGACTATTAGTCAAATCAAGTCCTTTTTTTATTAATTTTTTTGGGGTCACTTGTTTTTTTAACTAATGGTTTATTAGTGGTCATATTGAATAATCAACTTAATCAACTATCATATTATCAAAATGGCCAAAGCATGGTAAATTAGACCAAAAAGTACATCCATTTGAAATCCATTTTTTAAATATGATTATTTTTTACAAAAACACAAGAAAATATATTGAAAAGTTTTTTATCTTTCATTTTGAAAAACTTTATGCCTCCATCAGGTTTCTAGTAAGTTGAGTATAAAATTTGAAAAACGTTAATATAACAAAAGTAGGTAACAAGTAGGTTTGAAATTGACTAGTATATCTTTTTTCAAACCTACTTTTACCTTACAAGATAAATATATTTTTATTTAAATGTGAAAAAGATGAAAAGCCACGAGTACATTTTAGGGCCCCATTAAATTTTTTTAAAATTAATATTTCATCTACTTACAACCTATTTAAAGGCTATAAAATAAATTGTGAATTTTGCTTGAATTCCTATGAATCTATTTAAACCTACTTTAAACATGTAGCCTTTAGTTAAAGTTTTACAAAGTTGATGAAAGGTTTCATACTAATCCTTGAACTAAATAATATTTTAAAGTTCAATATATTAAAGCATATTTGATGGCCACTTTTCATTTATGCTACAAGGTACATTTGCGGTTGAATTTACAATGCTTGGACCCAAATAAACAACATTTTGATTTAATATGTAAGTCAAACTAGGTAGGTAGGTAGGTAGGTATTAGGTAGGTCAACTAAACGTAATCCTAGGCACCTAAACTAATTAAGAACTTAACCTAAGCTAAAAATAAATTAAGCTACGTAGTTTTAAACTATATAACCAACCTAGTTAAATCTATTACAAAGGTGAAAATTAAACCTTTCATTTCAATTTGAAGGGTCAAGTCTTCAAACATTACACCATATCTTCAACAAACAATAAATTACGTCATTTTATTATTATGAAATTCTTTTTTTAACTTACCTTGGAAGCCTAACATAATTACCTTAGGCTACTTAGTTTGACCTACCTACCTTTTTACCTACCTCATTTAGAAAACTATTTAGTTAATTAACCTTTAATGTATTATCTTGGAAACCACCTATTTAACGTGTTTACCTACTTAACCTATTCACCTACATATTGTTAAAGAATAAAATTATGGGACATGAAAAATGTTTGTAGTGAGATGATATAGGTAGCAAGTAAGACAACCTAGGTAGACAAATTGAGATGTAAATAAATCAAAATGACAAAATAATGCTTTAAAAGTTGACATGTCAATATGGCAAACTTATTGTTTTGCAAATGTCCAACTTGTCAATATGGCAAAGAAGAAGTAAAATGTAACAAGTCGACATGTTGGTAGACAAATCGAGAAACATTAAACTAATGACTACCTTTCTATAGACCCTATCCATCAAGTGTAAAACAAGAAACAATAATTCAATGTCAATAATTTGAAGGTGATAGCTTACATTGAAACATAATTAATAAGAACATGGTTTAAAGAAATGACCATTACATTAAGTGTTTATTATTACTTAAATTTTGAAAATAACCCCCTATATTATCCATTCGAAAGTGAAAGAACACTAAAAAAATTGGTTTTCTTTCAATCCATTTCTCTTTCATCCAAATTTCAAATTTTAATTTGTGTTAAATTTTCACCATACACAATCAATTTGATTATATATGTGTGCAATACTCAAAAGACTTTTTATAAACATATTACAGAATTAAACAAAACATGTTTATATCTTGTTGATATTTGAATAAACCCTTTTCATGAAATTCACATAGAAATCAACCATTTAAAATAGAAATTCTACAATGAAACAAAACATGTGGACAAAAAATAATTTAAAATAAAATATTCGTATGTCATGATTAGATGTTTTTAATTATCATTTATAATTTGTGTCAATTACTTTAGCTTTCACTAATTTAAAGTTGAAAAAATAAGCAAAATTCCAAAGGAAAAAACATATTTACAAAGTAAAAACTATATTTGATATATTCATAGGGTTATCCCAATAACAAATGATAGATTGAATTTCACATTTGATTGAAAATAAACATTGTTTTGCAATAATATGAACACAACATTACCTTTAAAAATATTGAATGAAATGATTTCAAACACCTTATTCAAGCATTAATAAGGAAAGGATTGTTTATTTCATATCATAAATGTAAAGCATTCCATGCTTAAAACCTTATGTGATTTAGATTCAATGTATAATACAATAAAACAATAGGGCAAGGATCATAAATAAAGGATTATAATTCAAAATTGAAATTGAAGCCAAAAAATAATACAAGGAATTCAAACTTTAGAAAACATGTTTAAAACATTTTGAACAAATTTCAAAGTTAAAAGGATCACACTGTAATATGTCATTAGAATCCACATTTCGCAATTATGAATTTTGAAACCAAGTTGATTAAGAGGTTAGAAAATTGACACATCATATTTTTCCTTTATAATTATCAAGGACATGAATTCTTTTCTTACCCATAAAATGTCATTTTTTCATGCATGCCCATTGATGAAATTGTACAAATGGTAGGGCTTTAAGGATCTTTGGGCTAATGATTGTCCTTTTAAAGCCGAAGCATGTATATAGGCGTAGGAAAAAAAAAAGGCCCAATTGCGGAAAAGAAAGAGGAGGCCTCTATCAACACAATGTCAAATATTATTAGTAAGAGTAAGGCCCCTAAAGAGATTGCTTTTAAGGAAAGGGAATCCTTAGAGGACAAAGGTCCCCATGAGTGGGTAAAAGAGGAAATTCTAAAAATTAATGGTTGAGATGGTATAACAACTACAAAAAGAAAAAAAAACCTATGGAGTTAAATAACCCTTTTGAATCACATTGCTCTACATAGTGAGTTAGTTTAATCTCTACTATAGACCATCCAAAGGTAATTCTTCACACTAGTTCACAAAAAATAGAGGAAGTAAATGTCAACCCATGCAAACAAATCATGGACATCAAAATCAATGTGACCTTGGGCAAATGTATGGTTAGCATTATATTGAATTCCTACATGTTTAACTAGTTCAATTCCAAACCAAAATTGAAAAATGAATTAAATGGCAAATAAACCTTAATGGTGGCAATGACAATATATAATTGAATGGCAATAAAAACGAGTGACCATGTTGGTTGAGGATGTGTAGTTGGATGGTGGCTTGGGAATTAATGCGATTAAAAAAGGATTGCAACATAACTAAGGTTTACCCCAACCCAAAAATAACCTTTTACTTGAGGATGGTTAATTTTTCCATAAACAAACCATTGGGTTTCATATTAGCTTAAAACCACAAATTGAGTTTGAACATACCTTAACGATAATGGAAGTGGATGAAACACTCGTTAAGGAAAGGGTACAATACATAAGAATCAATGTAGATTTTAAGGAGGTAATGCGAATAATTGAAAATTTGTTGAAGGAATTTTAATATGTTTTTGCTTAGAATTACATTGAATTTTGGAAAATAACCCCCCACATTGTTGAACATAAAATTGAATTGGACATTATAATACCCCTTGTTCACCAAAAAATATATATCAAATGAACCCCAATTATATTGTTGTGGTCAAATAAAAATTGGACAAATTCTTGACTACTAATTGAGTTCATTGAACTAGTGGAATGGGCAATTTGGTTGTCACTCATAATGGTATTGCCCAAATCAAATAGCAAATTAAAGATTTGCATTGATTTTTCACTACTAGGATTCACGATTCATTTGACTAAGAAAATTAGTTTAAAATAACCCATTTTGAACAACTAATGAAAAGGTCATCTGGTCATTTTGGACACATCCGATGTGACCAAGATCATTTTTTTGACTAGTTATGGGGTGGCAGTTTTTATTAGTCATTTTGCTATTTGATAGCTAGTCAAATTGAACAATTTCATTAATGTAAATTGAGTATTAAGAAATTATATTTTGTATATATACATGTTTATGTATATATATGTATTTTGACCAATCAACACCCATTTAAAAATCAATGTCAAGCAACAAAGTGTGTTGACATGTCAACAAACAATCAACACTTGAAATGTCAAATCAAGATTTGAACCGTGGTTTTCTAAATGGCACAAGAACAACTTGGGCACCCGACTAACACTTTCAAGTTACTACATGTCAAACCAAATATTAAACTTATTTGATATTGTATCAATTCGTGCTAAAAATCATCAACTTTGAATTGTGAATTTTTTTTCATACTTTGTTCAAATGAAACAAATGAAATTTCAAATTTTAGATTTTTCATAAATGTACACGTTTGTAATAAATGGAAACCCACAATTTCAAATCATTTTTATATTTATTTTTTAATGTCATTGTTTAATAACAATTCAAGCACAAAATTTTATCCCATACTTTGGACATCTAACTATGTATATGTATGTATGTACATTTTATAATAAAAGTTGGACTAATATTTTTAAATTAAGAAATAATGATTATAAAATTTATGACCTAATTTTTTCATAGTTCAATCATTTTATAATAATTATTTGTAGAATACATATAATTCCTTCAATAGCATGTCATTAATCAATACAAAATTGACACCATGTTATATCTTGACATGTATTATATGTATTGAACAATATATATATTACATTTTATGATGTATGTATATAACAAGTTTTGTATTATGAATAATATTACAATTCATACTCGCTACAAAAATTAGCTTTAATTATTTATTTCAATCAGTTTTTCATACTTCAATACTATGTAAATTCATTATAGATAAATTTTGTGTTTCAATATTTCAGTAATATTACATAATACTTAGAAAGTTACGAAATTTTATTGTCATTCAATACATTCAAATATTTTTGTAATTTGATAATTTCAACTTTAATTAGAATTTCAAAATTATTAAACCTAAATATCTTTTGAAATATGTAGTTGCAGAAAAATAACATAAATAAATATTTTAAAGAAAATTATAATTAAAAAAATTCAGTTTTATATTCAATTAATTTCAAGAAAATATTGTAACTATATAATTCCATAATTTTACCTTACTTAAGTAGTGAAATGATTATTTACAATAATGTAATTAGATTTTAAAAATTTGGTGTAACTAAGTCATTAAAAATATTATGGTAATTAAATAATCACAAAAATAATTATAAGTACACAATTTCAAAGAACTAATATAACTAAATAATTACATAAATTTACTGTAATTGAAGTACAAAACATCATGATGATTAAATAATTTCATAAATTAACCAAATAATTACAATACATTTTGTGATTTAATAACAACAAAAAAGTTATAATCCATTATTACATAATTTCAGAAAATTAATATAATTAAATTAATATTTTAAATTTATTAATTAAATACATTTAAAAAATTGTAAGTAATAATTTCAAAAATTGTTGATAATAAATTACAATGATAGTTATAATTAATTCAAATCATGAATTCAAATTCTAAAAATCTTAACATCACATTAATTGAAGATTTTGAAAAATGATATTTATAACATGTGTCTAAATAAAAAACGTAAACAACAAATTAATTAAATAAACTTTGGTTTACATAATAGTGTAATATGTCATATTATTACTAATTGACATACTAAAGGTTATAATAAATAACTTGAGATTAGATATTTAAAATATTAATTAATTAATTAATTATAAAAAGTTCAAGATTGAAATTTTAATTTTAATAATAGCAAAACAAATATTAAAGATAATATGTTTTAGTATCTACCAAAACAAACATTTAAAACCATATTTGGTATTACACCAAAATTATGAAACATAAATTATTAACATTGTATATATTTAACTTACCCAACACAAGATTTAGGGCACCTAGTTGGTATAAACAATGTTTATCTTTTTTGACTTAGCCAATTTTCCATTTTGACCAACAAGACCCCTAGGGTACTTACATAATATAGTTACCCCTTATCACTTTTGACTAGGCCAAATGCCATTTTGATCAATGAAACCCATAGGGTACCTAGGTAGTATAGGTACCCCTTGTCACTTTTAACTAAATCAAATGTCATTTTGACTAGGATATTCATTCTTTTAAATACAATTTGATTAAATGCTCAATTGACACTTGGTCGAGTAATTCATTTTGATCAAATTGCTTAATTAAAAACTACACATGTCATTTAACACTTGAACTTCCAATCAAAATGGATATGTTTAGATGTCCAAAGCGATCATTTAATCAAGTTGTATAGTTTGATAAACCGTGAATTCTCGTAATGTTTGTAAACTAAATATTGCCACAAAAGAAGAATACATACTCATTACCTTTCATTGACAAGGGGGATAAAGTGGCAAGGTATTCATTTTAAGATATCACCATATTTGAATTACCCCATAAGATTACAATAAAACAACCTTCATCACATATTGTGGGGCTTTTGTGTGGGATTCGGTCATGCCTTATGGTTTGAAAAATGCCCCCCCAATGTACCATAATAGAATCAACAAGACATTCCTTGAATATTTGGATGTATTCATGTTTTTGTTTTTGGACAACTTCACGTTATTTAGTGACATGGATGCTCACTTTCCAAAACTTAGAAAGTGTTTTGAAAAATGTATGGAATTTGGTATCATTTAAAATCCAAATAAATGTCTACTTTTGGTCATTTTTGATATCATCCTTGGTTTTATTGTATCCAAAGAAGATAAATGACCAAATCTAAAGGAGATTGAAGCCAAATGTTATAAAAATGCCACTAAATTATTAATAGTTGGCCTAGTTCTATCATTGTTTTGTGAAAAAATTGTCATCATTGTGGCACCAATAACAAATTTATATGAAAGTTTGAACATTTTTTGTGAACTCTAAAGTTCCATGAGGCACAAGAGACCATAAAATGAAAATATGTGGAGGATCCAATTTTGATTGCTTCCCATTGGGACAAGGAATTTGTTATTCATAAAGTTGTATTTAATTTGATGTGCCTCGACAATGGTTGTTAAAAGCATTAATGGCAAGTGTGATCAACCCATCACATATGTGTCATGTCTTTAAAATAATTCAAAATAAATTTCTATGACTATGAAATGAGAGGCTATTGATGGACATTGTTCACAAATGTTGGCATTACCTTTTGGGTAATAAGTTTGTGTTTTTGGTGGATCATATGGTTTAACCTATCTTATGAAAAGACTTTAACTTTCAAAAAGATTGTTTTATAACTACTAAACCAACATGGCAACAATTATCATCAGTTTGCCCATGAAAATATTCTTATCTAATTTGTTGTATTTTTACATTTGTGACAAATCAAGGCGTCCATTTTATCAATGAAACAATTATTTATTTGATGGAACATTTACACCATCTTTTTGGCTTATTGCATTGCTTATAAAGAGACCACAAGGTATACACCTTTTGTTGGTGTATGGGTTGTACCCTTTTATGTTTAATGAATATGTGTCTTTTACAAGTTTGAAGGCTCAAATTCATTAGAAGAAAAACATTTTTTTTATATTGGTCTCTGCAACTAAATTTTAGTCACAAACAACATTTGAGACTAAAATCCCTTTAATTGCCTTGGACAAGTCAAATGTGATATTAGTCACAAACAACAAGGAGTATTGGATGAACAAAAAAATGAACAATTACAAGTTCATCCTTTGACTCCATTGTATATGTATTATCACATGTAATTAAGATTCAATTATTTTAGTCACTATTGAAGGCAAATGATGTGTTGTCAAGTGTCCCAATATCTGATTATTTAAACTAATTATTATTATTATTATAGAATAATCTAGGACATTCAATTCGCATGCTTGGATTGTTTATATTATGACACGTGGCCCAATGTAAATATGCAACGTGACATTTATAAATGAATTTAATACAAACATTTAATATTAAGTTGGTAGGTACATAAATAGGTGCTTAAAAATTAAGGTTAAATACCTACTCATATAGGTAGGTACATAAGTCAACCTAGGTGGGTAGGTCAACCTAAACACCCACCTTAGAAGATAAATAGGTTGGGGAGGTAGGTAAATTAAAATTGTGCATAATTTTTTTTTTATTTTGGGTTAAACTTTTGAATGACTCATCTTATGTGCACACATTTTTTAATATGAAATTGGATGATCTTTTGTTTACATAGTGTTCAAATTAAGAATGGAAAATAGACAATATGGGATAAGTTTTGAAGTTACAACTCCTCATAAACTAAGTTGTTATTTCAAAAATTTCATGATACCTTTCTTTTTTATTATTTTTAAATTTGTACAAAATTCAAATATATGACTCAGTAGATAATTAAATACTCATTTAATTAATAATGATTAAATTTCAACATATATTCAAAATATAAACTATATAATACAAATCTAAAATATTGACCCTCCATTATTTAAAATAGTTATTTTTAAAAAAAAACTAACTAACTATTTAATTACTCACAACTTGTCAATACATAACTCATACATAAATAAATAGCTTAAATATTTTAAAATATTAGTTTACTTTTAAAAATCTGGTCGAATTATATATATTCTAATTAATGTAAAATATAATTATTATACTTTAAAATAACTATTATAAATATTTACTTTCCAATTTAAAATAATGAACTAATAGTTTCTATTAGAAAATAAATTCCTACACAAATTATTTATTTAAAAAGCAACATGAAACTAATTACTGTAATTACTATATAATTACATTTATTATTGGAAAACTTTTATCGGTCAAATAAATATTTTTCCCCATCAATAATTAATAACTAATACTACAATAATCTATTGAACATACAATAATATTATTAATTAGTCTAATATTAATATAAAAATATTTATCATCGATAAATAATAACAGAATTATTTTAATTAAAAACTTAATGTCTAATAATTCTTGCAATTATAATCATTAGAATAATTATTTTAACTACATTATAGAATTTCTAAAATTTTAATTCAGATTATAAATTATAAATTACAAATTGTGAGTAATTATGTTCAATTAAAAATGATTATGTAATTACTATAAGTAATTCTTATCTGAAATAATCTCACTGATTTTAAAGTAATGTAACATTAATTACAGTAATTTATTTATTTTACTGTAAGAATATAAATTATATAATATAAAAACCTTGTGTTGTAATTATTTAATGTAACTTATAATTAATAAATATAATTATTTATTAAAGTGATATATTATGAACAAGTAGTTACAAGAAATAAACATTTTAATTTATTATATTCAAATCCATGTAGTTATACGGTTTATGGTTTAGGTTTTAACTAAATTATGATTATCCCAAAAACTTAAACAATAACTTAATTTATAAATTATAAATTATAGATTACAATAATAAATTTACAATCATGTTTGAACAAGTTAATGACTAAGTTAAAATGTAGGGTATGCATACAAATTATAAGATGCATGTAGATTTATAAATTACAAGTTTTTCAACAAATGTTTTACATTTACTAAAATTAAAATTTATGTTTTGTCCTTAGTTTGTTTTGAACATCATGGTTAGTTTTTTATTATGAATATTCATGATGCCACACTAAAAAACACAAAAAATAACCTCTCTTTTTTTTCACATTTTTTCCCTTGGTATAGGAGGGGAAATTTTTTTTGATTGTTTTGTTTAAATTTAAGATTTAAAAAGTAATATTTACTATTTATTTTATATATATATATATATATATATACACCTTGATTTAACATTTTTCTAAGCATGTTTTGTTCCAAGTTTATGTTAATATATTTAGAGATGAGAATTGCAAATTATTTTAAAAATTTGAATAAATGAGTGAATTAAAAACGGTGATCATAATAGTGACATAATTGAATTTTGATACTATTTTTATTTTCTCAAATTTGTGTTGTTTGTCCAAGACCATGCACAAGAAGATTTAGCCATCTTTTGGTCATAGACCATGTATATATGGAAATATGAAATGATTAAAATATTTTTAGTATTTTGGCATAGGTCAAAAACCCATTCTAAAATTCTCCTTTCAAAATTAAATAAAATTGGTAAATTCTAATGTTTTCTAACAAAATAAAATTCATTTCTTGATTTGATGCCCTATTGATAAAATGGCGGAAATTTGCAACAAAAAAACCATTCAATTACAACATTAACATTTATTTTAAAATTCTAAAATGTTTTGGATAAGGTTTATAATACTTTTAAAGGTTGTTTTAAAGTTTTAAAATCAATTTGATGTTGGAATTATTTATGGGTCTATGGTTGGAGTTATTAATTTTTCAAAATTTTATTATTTGGTAGTAGCATTTTTTGTTTCAACATTTCAACCTCCTTTTTTTTGCCAAATTTATTGTCATGTTCATATTTTTCTTCGTATTTTCAATATTTTTCCAGAAATTTCCCCCAAAAAATCAAGAGGTTGCAAATATTTAACATCAAAGTGTTTTTTGGTTAAGGGGGATTAACCCAACTATTTAATGCAAAAATTTTACCAGGAAACAAAGGTAAATTTTATTTTTATATCATTAGAAAAGATAATATTAAAAATGTGTTTTGATATTGTTTTCAAAGTTGTGTAATCATTCAATTGTATTAGTATATGATTAATGTTGCTAAAAAAAAAGGTCTTTGAATAAATTGGTTATATTGATTATTTAATTAATCTTTCTTTTTGTGGCTAATTTTTGCCAATTTAAAAGGGCAACAACATCAAGAAACAAAAATTGAAAAAAGATTCAAATTTTTTGAAATTAAAAATATATTATCAAATTTTCATAATATGTTATAATAGGTTGCCATATTATTGACATATTTAAATAATTTTCCAACTCCATCACTTGTGTATAACTAGATGTGGTTAAATATTCTTATGGATGATTTCCGTTTATTTGAACAATGTTGCAAAAGTGAAAGTAAGAAAAACTTTGTACCTAATCATGTTGGGGAATATAATTTTTTTTTATTCTTCAAAAAATGAATAATTTTACATATGAAAATAACATTATTAAACATTCGATGAAAGCATTATTGAATCCACAATGAATTAAATCACATTTACAAAGATTATAGGTCAATTTAAACATTGATGATTTGTAGAATCTTTTATGTATCCACAACATGCTATTTGAAGTTATTTTTAAAAACCTTTAAAAGAATATTCATAAATTATAATATTAAAAGAATGAGTAAACTTTTAGATCGTGTGTTCAAGTGTTACATTTGAACAAATTTTGAAAAAAAACATTGTATGTAAAACAATTTAAGAAATGTTTGAATTTCTTAAATAGTTTCATGTTGAACATAATAAAGGTAAACATTTTTTTTTATGTTATTAAACTCTTGAATTGATTTGGTGGTTAAAACCTCAAAGCATTTACATGAAGTCTTCATTTCAAACCTTGATGGATGAGTGCATTATTGTATGTATTGTGTACAAATGGAATATACAAACATGTACATACGGTGATGGTGAATGGTGTAAATAAGAAATGAGAAATAATTTCTTTTATTGTTTATGGCATGCCATGAAAAATTGTAATTTGTGACTTCATGACTTGAAGGATTTTTTTATAAAAAAGGATGTTGTATGATGATGTGGCATTTTAATCCATGTCATATTAACTTGGGACCTCATAATATCCATGTCAAAATTTTAAAATTAAAAATTACCTAGTGCAACATGTGAATGTTTAAAACAACTAAAAATAATTTCACGAAAAATGTCTTAATCAATTAGTCCATTTTTACCAAAATCATACAAGTTGCATATTAGTCAAATTTTGTCCCAATTCATTGAAAACCTCATGAATTTGGGTAATTGCAAAACATGTAATTAATTACTTATTATGATAAAAAATATTGGACACATGGAAATAATCCTTTAAAGCCTCTTACTTTCACCCACTGTTGTTGTAAAGGCAAACATATACTTAAAGGAATAAGGAGAAGTAAACCAAATTCCCTCCCCCAATAGTTGTCAACATTATCAAAGATTGCATGCATTGAAGGTAAAGGTGGATGTACCATTTATTTCCATTCCACAATTGGAACCTATTATCTATTTTCATTCACATGAGAAAAAATCTTGTTGTTTGCAACTAGTCATTATGTAATTACATGCACCTAGTTATTGTTTGTGTAACTAAATTGATTATGTTTACAACTACAAAATTGATATCATTTTTGGGCCATATAGTTGTTTGTGCAATTAACATGCAACTAATGGTGCATAAAATGGACACATGTTTTTAAAATAATGGCTTAAGCTAATACATTCCTAAGTTGTATGTAGGTATTCCAAACGGATTGATTAGTGGAAGAATTACACAAGTTACAATCCATTTTGAGGCATATAGAATAAAAGGTAGTTGTATTAAGTGTGTTGGTAGGCCAATTGAAAGAATTGAGAAGGAGCAAGGTCATAGTTGTAAAAGGGAAAAATTAGGTTGAAAAGCTCTCCCAACAATACAAAAAAAGAATTACCATCCTAAAGGAACACTTGAAGGAGAAGAAACTAAATGAGGAGAATCTTAAGGGACATTTGGGAGAGTTTATGAATAAAAGAAGGTTGTTAAAAACCATAAGTTGCATGCAAAATTTGTATTAGTAGGTAATAAGATTCAAAGAATAACCAAAATACTAACAAGCGGGAATGGATGAACAAGTGGACCAATTGGTTCATTGGGACATGAAGTAATAGTTTGGAAAGAAAATTTGAAACAAACGCAAGATGACAAGGATTGCTTAATGGCCAAATTGTAAGAAATAAGTGAGGATGTGATTACCACAAGGTAGCAAAATAGGTTGATATGGGGCAATGTAACACTGCAAATGTGAATGATTTGGAAGTGCCACCATATTAGTAGGAGGGGATGAGGGGGCCTAGTGGATGAAAGGGGAAAGGGGAAACATTTGAACCATTTTTTTTTCTTGTAAGATGTATTTTGGACATAATTGATAGCAAAAATAAAATAAAAATAAATATTTTAATTTGGACAACACCTAGGAGGACAAAAAAGTTGACCATGGTGTTATGGATGAAGTATACACATGAGTAAATGTGCATGTTTTTTACTAGTTGTCAAGTATGGAGGTTTCCAAAGGGGTATGATGGTAGTAGTGCGTTTGGATCACCTTTTGGAGGTGGCAATGGGTAATTAGAAAGAAGGTTGTAAAAGTTGTAAAAAAGGTTACATATTGTGATAAATAAACCATGGTCCTTGTGACCAAGTGGAGAAGAACAGTGGTACTATCTTTGGGAAATTTAAAAAAAGGGTAGGTAGTAGTATGGTAATGGGCTACAAATCTCTTGCCTTTTGTTTTTTTTGGGGGGGGAATTTTACTTCCTTTTAATTTATGGGTTTTTAGGCTATTGTTTTCATATCAAGGTTTTTTTCCTTACTATCATTTGGTGTTTATATCCAAGTTCTAGCTTATGTAACTTGAATAGTTGTAATTAATATATACATTTTTAAGGCTAACAATTAGTTTAAGGTTTATTGGTGGCAATTGTGAGGTCCTTAGAGAGGCAATATTGATAGTAGTACATTTTCACCTTCAACCCATTGTATTTGAGTCTTGAAAACTTCATTTACTACTTATAACACATGGAGGATTAAATGCATTGTTGATTTTCCAATAGCAAAAAACTCGTTGCACTATAAATACTTACATGCACGAACTAATTTGTATAACAAACATGTTACTTTGATGTTCATTGGGATTGCGCATTTGTAAATTGTATATATTTTTCCTTTTTCTATTGTAAACTTATGGTAAATTGTTTCCAAAATGATATATTAATTTGAAAATGTTCAATCTATTTATTGTCATTATATTGAATTATGGAAATAATGAATGCCATGCTCTCAACCTTGTTTTAACCCAATTTATTAGTTTTTTACTTCAAAAAAATCATACATGCAAACAATTATGAAATTATATATAATAAAAGTTTTGAACATTGTTTCAAACAAAAACCTGTTGTTTAGGGTTGAGGATTTAGGATTTAGGCTGTACATGTTTTTATTAAAAAAAATAGAAACAATTCCACTCCATTTAAGAAATAAAAAAAATTGGATGTAAATTCCCTTTGGGAACGAGTAGGAAGATTAACATATCTTGGTCTTGGATTTGAAATTTTAGTGCAAGCAAAACAATTTTCAATGACCTTGCAAAAAAACAAAAACACAACTGAAAATATTACAAAATAATGAAATGACATTGAAGTAAAAAGAAAAAAACAAAAAATGAACTTGCATACAAAAAGGAAAAAATCAAGGTTGTTACGGAAAACTACAAATGCCTTCAACTAATAATAGACACAATATGAAAGCTTTTAGCTAGCTAAAAGCAGCAAATATTGAATGTTTCATATACAAAACTATGATCATTTTTAGCCAATAGTAGACAAAAAAACAAGGAGCACTTCAAATTTTATATTAAAAAATCATTAAATAAAAATTAATTATATAAAAAAAATAGCAAATGTTTACACATAGCAAGCCATGAACACCTTTAGCCATAGTAGATATTAAAACAAGAAATGCTTTCAACTAGAAAGAAAGTAAATAATGAATGCTTCACATAGAAAACAATGAACACCTTCAAACAATAGTAAACAATAGAGCAAGGAATATTTTTAGCCATAAAAAACAAGCAAGCATTCAAATGCTTGCATGTCAAAAATCATGACAATTTTCAACTAATAGTAGATAATAAAGCAAGGAATGTTTTTTACTAAAAAAAAATCATTGAACCCTTGCACATTGAAAACCATTTGAACTCGTAGTAGATGATAAAGCAAGGAACACATTTAAGGAACAAAAATGTTGACAACAATAGGTGAAAAGAACAATGAACTATGTGAAAAATTGATGTGAACAAGGTTATTTTTGGACAAATTTTCACATCTTGGTGAATTCTTTTTTGAAAATGCATAAAACATGAAACTTTGTGATTTAAAAGGAATTTGGGTTCATTTTTTGAAATAAAAAAATAAAACTAACCACACCTATACCAAACATTTCCTAGATTGCCACTTGTAACAACCTTTTTGTTATATCCCACATGAGATAGTCCCCATTTGATGCTAATTAATTTTGGAGATCCTTCCTAGTAGACATATACAAGGAATTTGAAAACAAAAACCATGAATGTGAAAAAGTTGTGTGAAGAAAAAACTACATGAGAAAGTGGTGAGAGAAAGAAGAGAAGCATGTGTGAAAAAGGTATGTGAATGAAGATGAAAGGCCATTTGAACTCAAAGGAAAAGATGAAAGAAACAACTCTTCAAAAAAACCGAAGCAAAAGTTGTTAGTGCCTTAAGAAATTGTGATGATGAAGAGAGGTAGTGGGTTGGAAGGGAAGTATAATGATGAATGGAAGTAAGTGTGCTCTACAAACAATGTTAGCATTATGGTTAGCATAATGGTTATGATTGTAAGTTAGAAAGTTAGATTGTAGTGTGATAAGGTTCGAATGGTAGTCACTATCACACATTAGGGCTTATCACAAACATAACCTATCCTTAGGTGCAAACTCACCTTTAGCTACCTATTCTTAGGTGCGAACTTACTTTTAGCTACCTATCCTTAGGTGCGAACTTACCTTTAGCTACCAAGATAGTAATCACTTAAATTCCCTACCTATTCACCTATTGTACTTTGCCCAATTACACAGGTAGTGATTGGGTAGTGTTTTTTAGGAGTCATCTTGCAAGCTACAAGGCATCTCAACTATTTTGTTGTTTAAGAAGATTAGCCTTACAATCTCAATTTTCAGTTTTGGGACTTCTTAAAGACTTTTGTGTAAGAGAGCTTGAACAAACGGGGATCTGATTGTTTTTTAATTTTTGTGTTTGTTTTATGATTTTTGGCTTGAACTTTGGTTGTCTGGGTATGAATGCAAGGCTTGTTTGTGTGAGTCCATATTCCATACACAAGAACCCACTCTTTTACAAGGCATGGTTTTTGCTGTTGCCCTGCCTGGCACTATTCCAAAGGGGATTCTGGGGGAGTTACCTAGTGCTGGAAGGGGAGGCTGGTGAGTGGGGTCATTTTGGCAACACCAATGACCTTCTCACATTTCTGCGGTTGGTGCTTTCAAAAGTATTATCTGGAACACTAACTTAATTTAATTTAGAAGCAATCTAATTGTTATAACAACCAATTGTATTGTCTTAGTTTCAAATAACAATTTGGAATAAAGTTTTCCTTTCTCCAAAAACAAAGAAAAATGGCTAAATCCTTGAGAACCTTGTCTCCAAGATATAATGAATTGATAAAAATTTCCATACATGTTTCATAATCTCAAGGTTGAACCAATTACATGGAATTACCCTTAAACACTCAACAACTACAAGTATCAGCATTTCTATTGTGCGAAACATGAAGTGATTCAACGGTCAAATTAGGATGAAGGCACTATGTTGAAGACACCCCAATCAATCTCCTAATTCAATACATACACCACAATAGAAAATATGAATTAGGTAATTGGTGCTCAAGCAGTTGGGTTACTGGACATAGCTGATGTTTAGGGCAGGTATTATACGTGGTAACTCTGGCCAGCCAATGCCGTGCTCCCATGCCACCCAACTCCCCCAAATATCTCTTAAAATTTCTTGCTTGAGTCACAAATGTATGATATAAAAGATAATCAAACGTTGATTTGATCAAAACTTCGTTGCGATGTAAAAGGCAAGACATATCCCCACACATTAACAATGGTATTGATCAATTCACAACCCAACTCAAAAATGTTTAACAAACATAAGAGTTATCCATTAAGTCTGGCGATTAGGGAGCCAGAACGGCCGGTTTTGGCATAATAGGGCATCAAACACGTAACTGGGAATGAAAATTTTACAAAGCAAATTAAGTGGGACCCAAACTAGTCTTTCCGCCAATTTTCAGCTTGTCTTTCCTTTTTCATAAGCTCCGGCACTGCTGCTACATATATTTTGACTGCTCTTACAACGACTATAATTAGTCTCAAACTTTGTGCATTAAATGCTGAGTTTCAGCATTTCATATTGAGATTTAATAAAATTTCCTTACTTTGCAAATATCACTGAAAGAGGGGACAAGGGGTGAAAGCATGGCCCAAGACAGAGTGACTTTACATATAACTCTAATATGTCAAGAGTGTTCTGAAAAATATTGTTCAACAAAACAATGGGAGCAATGTCCAAATTAGAATCCTTTTCCAGGACGATTTTCTGTTTCATATTAATTAGTTTGGAGTCCTCACAAGTCGAACTTTTTCTTTCTGCAATGAGCCAATTTGATTGGTCCATCACACAAAAAAAAAGTTGATACTTTCGAAAATTCTGTGGAAAGATGGGGTGCCTGCCCCTTTGGCCCATCAATATAGGTGAGAAGGGAGGACTTTGGGCAAAACATATGGGATGAATGCGAGGTGCTATTGGGAACACCCTTGGGAACACATTGGGAACCTGATGAGGACATTTTTGGCCTGGCCTATACCCCCATTATAAACCAGGAGGTACTTATTTATTGGTACCATTGTGTGGCTCCAATATGAAAAGCTTAGGGAAAACATTATGAAAAAGAAGAATGACACAAAGTTTCAGTCACCAATAATGAAGACCAATTTTGTTTCTCATGTCATGTCAATTATTGCTTGCTCTTATACAAAGGCTTTGATTTAGAGACAAATTGTGGGCACCCCAAAAGTTAGAAATAGGGCCCAAATGGGTTTGAAATTTAGCTTGGCTGTTTTGTTGGCCCTATCCCTGGATCCTTTGCATGGGTGTAAGAACTAAGAATTGAGTTATTATTTTGGCTTCAGTCTGGGACAATGGGCTGGAGTCTACTCTCTAACCTTTTTAAAAAATCAAATTCATTTTTGCTTTCAAATTACATTTCCATGCTACACAATGCTACCATCTCTCATTGTTTGAACCGGTGTTGGCCATTCTTAGTTTTGATGAGAACCGTGAGGTTTGGATCTAAAGTTTAAATTTTTTTTGAAAAACCCTTCAGTTCTAGGTTCAATCTTTGTGAAAATCTTTGATTTTGGGTTTAGGTTAGAGTTCGTTTCGATTTATTTTTGAGGATGATTTATTTCTAAGTGATTTTCATTTTTTATTTATTTTAATGTTCTCATCAAGTTCCCAAAAGGTTCTAATGGTGTTCATATCAAAATTTCAAAACTTTTCAATGGGTTCCCAAAGTTTGCAAATTGTTCTCCAACTTGTTTCCAAGAGCAACAAGAGAGAACAACATAGGGATTGCTTAAAGATCATTTTAGTGCTACAATGGGGGATGTGCTTGAATATTAAAGCTTGGGGCTAGGACCTAAGACTCTAAAACCCTAGAACTTAGACATATGAACCTAGGAACCCTAACCCTGTACCTAATCTTAAGACTTGAACCTTGTTAAAAAAAAAAACCTCAAGACCTGTTGAGTTTGGGTCCATTTAAAACTATGGGGTCTGAGTCCATGCAAACTCAATTGGTCCAGTTTAGGGTTTAGGGCTAAGGGTTGGAACAACCAACATTGGTTTGAACAAGTGCTTGTGTTGGCTGCTTATTGAGTTTCAACCTAGTTTAATCAACCAATGTTGGCGGGTTCTTGAGTTTTGACCCGGTTATGAACTAGGTTATCAATCTTATGACACTTAAACATTTTTATAATAAAAACCTATATGTATATGTATGTATGTATATATCATTTTGCTAAAAGTCTTATAATTGGTTAATCAATAACCAACATGATAACTGGTAATTATCAGCCAATTATTTGATAACTTACTATTATTATGCATAATCGACAATTGTTACCCCCAAAATATTGATAACCTGATGGGCATTCGAATTTGTTTTTGATATTGACATTGATAACTCAAGAGGTTTGAACTTTGAACCTGCCATAGAAGGTGCACCAAACAAAACAAATCTGAACTTGCAGCCAAAAAACACATTGTGGTGAACTGCATAAGGTAGCCAGGCCGGTCACCGAACACTTAGTGTCTCAGAGGTCTGCGAATTTTTGGAGAGTGCTCTTTCGAATTTCATGTCCAAAGAGGAATTTTAGCCCTACAATTTTCGTACCCACAGAAAGTTGAATCGTTGAAGGAGATGAAGAAATGAGTCAGATTTGACCCTCCAAAGTAAGGTGGGCGGGGGGGTGTCAAATTGCGGAAACGAAAAACCATCGAACACTTGGAAGACTGTTATCAAACACGCAAAGAAACGTCTTTGAATGTCGCTCTATTGCCTTCATGGTTCAAAGATGATTTGTAGATCATAAGGTTGCGCTATTATATCACTTAAAATCACTTAAATTAAACAAGAAATGAGAAAGTTATGAGCATTGAAAGTCAGAGCGGTAGAACAGAAGAAAAGAGAGAAAAACGCGTGTTTGATAACTTGGAAAAGCTTATTTTTCTTCTCGCTCTTCTATAATTAATTACTCCTTTGCCTCTGCTGTTCAAAGACGAATGGGAGAGGAGAGCTCAAGTAAGCGCTCCCATAACGTTTTAAATCACTCAAAATGAAGAAGAGATGAGGAAGATATTAATAAAATGTTCGGTCTTAGGTGGTGTTCGGTCACAGGACACGCTGCCCTATATATGATGCACCTTGCAGCTTTGCAAGTAGAATCCACTCCCTAACCATGTAAGTTAACCAAGGTGCATCTGAGTTAACCAAGGAAGAATTTTTATAAATAAATAAATAAATGAAGGAAAGAATTTTTGTTTTCACATTTATGGGGTTGGCGTGGGGGTGGTGAAGACACGGTGAGGAAGATGGAGAGAGTCGGCCCCTCTAATCAGTTGGAGAATTTGTACTAATTTGGGGTTTTATCCAATCAACTTGCATGACAAACATAAAATATTAAACTACAAGATACTTAAACACTTCCCGAAAAGATTCATGCCACCCCATTTTAAGTTGTGTGCCGTGGCCATGGTTGTTGATCACATGGACCCGAACCACATCAACCCAAGGACCTTTGTGCTTCCCCAATATAATTGCATGCCCCAAGCCAAGGGAACCGTTATTTCTGGAATGCCCCACTAGGAGGGTGTAATAACCTTGCCTAAAGCACTGGCAAATTTTTAATTAATTATTTCCTCACACCATGGCGAATTTTTTTTTTGAAGAAAATAGCCTCGGCTTTCTAGCCTGGGCATTCTGAAAAATTAAATGCCCAAAACTGGGGCATTCAAAAACAACACCTTGGCTTCCGAAGACAGATTCCACTTGATACGATGCCCTCCAGATACACCTAAAAAATAATTTCTATGGGTGCTTTCCACAGTAGGGAAGGGGTTGGCAGTGGCCACTATGATTAAATGGTACTAATTAAATAATTGGAAAATAGGTATCCACCTTGGGAGTTGTGAACCTGTTGAGACACACTGTTTCTTTATCCCTTAAAGTGTAGGACTCAGAAACCGTTGCCAGTTCCGATTATACTTTGTGCCAACTTCCAAGTAAAAAATGTAACAAAATGAACAAAATTTAGCTTCCTATCACAATTTTTTTTTTAATCATGTGCGACTCAATTTTCAACCTAGGGGCGTGCAGTCGGCACTTACGCATCTAAAGTTTTTTTTTGTAGTTTGTTGATAGTTTCCTTTGAAAACCACTGGCAACTACACACTTTCCACACTTAAAAAATAATTAAATTACACATCCGGTAGCACGTAACCCAAGTTTGGTGAACGACAACTTTTAGTTGCAATTGCATAATTTTAGAGAATTAAGACTCTCATTTTGGACCCTCGTTTGGGTGAAACCTAATAATTTAATTTATCATACTATTATTATTCTTTAAAATTATGTATTTTCCATTTGTTTTCTCATTTTCTAGTGAAGATGACTTCAATGATATATGTTTAAGGGATTATTTTTTCGTAAAAGTTTTGCATTTCAATCGATATTTTGTGACCCATTACTAAAGTCTATTTCCATTAGGCTGATGTGATCATGGTTCTAATATAGAACTCTAATGGAAAGCCACTGAAATGGAGCCTTATTTCTTGCTGCATGAGAATATACAGCATGCATTTTTCCTTGCAGAGTTAGCAACTGGACTGAAAATATGTAATTAATGTTAGAAAAAATAGGAACATTTATATGTGATGAAACCTTTTTAAAGAACTTTAAAAAAATTAATATAATATGTTTTCATTAAAAATGACACAGAGTCACCTTCTAGTGACTCACCGTTTGACACAGCAACTCACACAGCTCTCTAGCATTGACCTGTAGAGTTGTAAGAGGATTGTGAATAATTCACAGCTAGATAGAAGAACAAATGTAATGAAAAGCTGCTATTGAGGCGGAATGGAAAGGGGCAATAATAACTGTACAAAGATTTGAAACAAAAAGTAGAAGAAAATAACCAAAGAGATTTTGTAAAACTAGACAAATGGGTTATCTGTGTGCAGTAGCACCACCCTCCCTTCATTGGCCTTTCAACAACATTCCTTGAAGTTGAAGAGGAGTATAGGGGTCTGCTGTCCATATATAAGAGAGAAATAGAGCACTGACGTGTAGAATCTGCACCAAAGAATCCTACAGAAAGTGCTAATTCTCTCTCTCCTAATTAGACATCAAAGGATGCCTATGCAGGATGAATAGGCCAGAATAGGCCAGAATAGGCCAGAATCATCTGTCTAACTGGGTTAGTGTCAGTACTCAGTCAAGCTGCTGGTAACTTACTTACAACTCCTTCGGTGCCAGAACTGCTTGCAGGTAGACTCACTCACCAGTGCAAGAAGAAGAAGAATGTGGTGAAGTTTGCCAACAAAGCTATGATCACTCACTCAGTGTGTGTGTCTCATTGAACTGAGAGCTTGTTCCCTGCTCTACATACATTTTAATTTACATAAATGTACAAGAATTAGAATTAGAATTAAAAATTAAAAATTAGAATTGAAAATCCAAGTTAAAATAATATGATTAAATATTTTGAAATGTTTTTTCTGGGAAAATATGTGAAAGTAAGAACTTGAGGGGTGTTGAAAACCTTCATAAAACCTGTTGGAATAATTCCACTACGTAATCAATTTTCTAAAAAAAAAACTCTTTTCTTTTTCCCAAATTTTTTGTGATGTAGTCACACTGGCAATCTACCCACAAAATTTGGCTACAACTCTGAGAGGAGAGCAGAAAAGTAATAAGAATCCTGCTATATTTTGGCAACATGCTGGAACTCATATTTGTCTAGATATGACAACAATTTCAGAGCTTTTTTCCTCAAAATCTAGCAACTTTGGCACATTTCATTCAAAACATGAAACACGTCCCCCCCCCCCCCAGATTTAAAATTGTTGTATCATATGACAATAGCATGGTAGAAATTAAAATATTTTAGAGCATGACAAAAAAATAGTTTGAAAAACATAAGAAATGACTTTTTTGAAAAAAAATTAAAAACTCATTTTGTCAATGTGGAAGTTGACCCTAGGTTACCCTATATCCTCTAGGTTCTCTTGCAATATAAGTAAGGAGGGAGGGGGGACGGTGGTGGTGGTGGTGGTGAATCTGTTGTCTTTATGGAAAGTGTTTTTTTAGGGTTTCACTTTGTCAAGTGTCTCTGAGTATCTTTGCTAGGATGGCCATGGATTGGGTGTTTTGTGACACAAATGGTGGCGCCGGGTGCGGGAAGAAAATATTATTATCATGAAAATCCTCAAGTAGAGAAAAATTTGGAACTTCTTGGCGTAAGGGGTCTTGTTTGTTTCAAGTTTTAACCCCAAAAAGACAACGCATCTTATTAGTTAGGAAAATTGATGTATCCAGTTGGGATAGTGAATACATTGAATAGGTGGCACATACTTGAGAGAGTTCATAATTGCTTTTCAATGGGCAATCTTTACATGTATAATAAGCAAGCAAGGGTTTGGACCTTGCAACCAAGAGTTGGGTGGGTGTTTCATTTGATTGGAGAACCTCTGGTTCTTCTGATTGTGATTCCCATTTTGATTCTGGAAATGTCAAATTGAGTGAACCAAAACCGACTATGATTCTTGCGTGCCAAAGCAAGTATCCACCCAACATTGATTGCAACTAGAGGGTAAGGGGTAGGACTTTCCTTAAGTATGGGGCCTAGGATGATAGGATAGCCAAGTCAAGCACTACATTTTGGGTTTAGGAATGTCCCCCACCTTTGAGCTCTACTCATCACAAAGCACTAGGCAAAGGCTATGGTGAACCTAAAACATACCTCGATCACAAAAGGTGTAAGGAAGGTGTAGGAAGGCAACTATTCTTCCTACACCTACTCCTTAAGACTTGGAGGGATCTTACACAGATAAGTAGGTTGAACTTCACTCTCACTTTTAGGAGTAAGCATATTATTTCTCCTCCATTTTCATGGATATAAGGTCTTGTCCAAATACACTTAGAAAGTTCTCCCAAGTTGTTGTTTTCCTAACATGAAACATTAATCACCAATATGCTTTGTGTACATATCATTAGCAAGGTTCAGCAAAGATGAATTCCCTTTCTTTTTTTTTGGCAATCATTTTTTCTATGCTTTGAGGGAATTTGGAAATTACCTTTTACCAATGTGCAGCTTAATGAAAGTTGCTAAATTGTCATTACCAAGTGAGTTTTTATGCTGAATAGTTTGGATTGAGCTTCATGCGTTAGCAACCTATTGGATCTAGCAGCTAAGAAATCAAAGGGGTCTTTAAATTAAACTCTATTTTGGAGGAAATTTAGTAAGATTTCGAATCTTCCTACCACATGCATTGAGCTTGATCATAGGATGAAAACAAGGGAAACTAAGCATAAAACATGTGCAAAAATTTCTCATTGTATTTGGAGAGCGTCTTATGTCTACAGATATCCCTCCTACAAAAGAGAAGGTATCTTATGCCTACTCCTCAAGCCATATTGGCCCTCCCACTCTTATGGAGTAGGTGTAAGAACCGTCCCGCTCCTATGGGTCCTAGTTTAGGTACATTTAGATTCATGACAAGTTCACCTTGTGCTTGGACTTTAGGATAGATAAAGAAGATGGGTGGGTGACATTCCCAGTATGTGGAACCTTGTACCAGCTCATCCTATGCCCCTTATCTTGGGAATGCCCCCATCCTAGGGCTTTAGCAAGTACACAAAAGGGCCACTATTATTATATACTCCTAAAAGAGTGGAGACAACAAATGCCATGAACAATGTTCAAACAAGACTCACTCACTCCTCTTGTCTAAACAAGACTTTTGCAAGGCATTCTCTTTTTCTTTTGTACAATTAATTTCTTCTTGTTTTGCACACTTTGATAATTATTTCTTCTGGATTCTATCACCTAATTCTATTACTTATTTATCGTTTCCATTCCACTCACATTGATAAGGGGTTTAATTTTTATTATAATTTTGTAATACCAAAAATGTTGAGAGAAATTTCCAATCTTTTTTTTTGGCAAAATTTGTCAAATTTAAACTAAAAAAAACTAGGGTTTCCAAAAGCTTCCCAAATTTTTTGTCAAAAAAGAGAGAGAAAGAAACACCTCTCTCTTTGACATTGGGCCTACCTGCATAGTAGGTAAGCTACACTACTTTGTTGGGTGAGTATTTAGGTTGCTAAGCCTAGAGTTAGCTGTCAGATCTCGTCTAGTGATTGGTCTGCCTTTTTGTTCCTTCTCCCCCCCCCCCCCCTCCCCCCACCCCATTTTTGCTTGCTTTGTTTGTTTTCTGTCGTCTCACCATGCTTCTTGCAGCCAAGTACCCCCCCTAGCTGACCTTGCAATGGATTTCTAGATAAGTTATTCCCATAACATGCTAATTTATTTATTGCGATAAATTGATTGGGTTGGGCGTGGGGGGGTGGGGTGGCCTCCTTTTCTCTCTCCAAAGAAGGGGGGTTTTGGATTACTCCACCCACCCACATTTAAAAAAAATACTAATTTGGAACATTAAAAGGTTATCCATATAAAAAGTCACCTTACCTTGGGCTTAGTTTGACCCTCTAATCCCCCGTTTCATCCCCAATTTGACGAATGTAGCCCTAAAGTGAGCGAAACTGGGGTATCATCGGGTCAGAAGATTTGCAGGATCTTCTTATCTGGAGATAAGAGACTTGATTTAATGGAAAATTATATGGGAAGCTGCCAAAGGCACAGGTAAGTTAAGGCAAATCCAAAACTGGGGGTGAAACTCCTGTGACGCAAAATTTAGGTGAGAAAAGTAGTTGGGTCCCCCTTTTTTTTTTCCTCCCCTTTTAACGTGTACTGTTTTCATCCTGACCATTTATTTCATCCCCACTTTAGGCCAAACTAGGGCCCAATAGCCCCAGTTTGGGGTTTACTTCAGGGATAATAACTTGAGGATTTTTGAAAGATGATATTTTGGCTTGTGTTGAAACTTGAGATTAGTTTAGAGAGTTATAATACCTTGAAAGATTTTTGGTTTCTTTTTGAGGATTTTTTGAAGATTATGTTTTGGCATGGTGAAATATTTGAGTTTCCATAATTCTTCTTTTGCCTTAAGATCCTTTTTAAAATGTAGATGGCAAGGTGATAGTGTGTTGTGACACACCCCTTATTTATTTTAGAATAAAAGGTTTGGCAGTTTCAATTTTCCACAATTTCAATGGTTGAGGAGTAGGCATGCAAAATACATCTTGCGTTGTGCATTTGTAATAGTAATCCAATGGTTTTCGATTTTCAACAATGTCAACAAATATCAATAAAATTATTATTATTATTTTTAGGCTAGACCTTTTGCAAATTATTTTGTGTTGAACTTTGGTTATCACATTTTTCCTAACTAGAGTTCTTTCCCTGTATGAGAAGGGAGTAAAACTAGTCCTATACTGTAGGGTATAAGCCTTAGGAGCAGGGACTTACCTATACTTCTTGTTAAAACAATACGAGGATTTTTTTTTTTTTTTTTTCATTTTTTCCTCACGATACCCAATGGGAATCACAAGAAAAAACAAAGAGAATAGGAATTTGGAAAAGCCTTTGGGTATCAAGAAAAAGAAGAAGAAGAGGATGAGCATCTTGAAAAGTGAATTGTCATTTTGTAAGCCTATTTTCAAATATATTAAAAATTAAATTTTTTTGTAAAGTATCTAAGACAAAGGATGGAACTTAATCATTAAGGCTTCAAAATAGGTTGAAATAATTAAATGAATATTAAATTATCTAATTTTTTGCATTGGATTCTATTGTCAAGATTAAATTGTTCTTTGCACTTTCACAAATATTTTTTAAAAATTTTAATTTTTAATATGATTCTGAATACAAATGTTGAAATCAATAGTAAAAGATGACTATTTTACACAATTATGTTAATAGAAATCGTGGAAAAACTCAAAAAATTTATATTGAAGTTTTGTTATTTGATCAATTTTTGTTTTACACTTTATGAATAACAATTTAAAAAAAAGTGACAAAATGAAGAGAGTTACGAAAAAAGGAAAAAAGAAGGCTGAACTGAGTCTATTGCCTTGTAAGTTTTGTATGTCTTGTAGATTCACCACTTAGCCTAGGTCCAATGGCTTATGGGTTATAGGTCCAATGGTCCAGTGGGTAGTAGGTAGGTAGTTGGGGAGGGGGGGGGGGGAAGGAGGGGTTGGAGGTACCTTTTCAGTAGTCTGAAGACGAAGCAAATTTGCTGGCAATAGCCAAGCTTCAAAGTCGGCCCTCACTTCCTCACTTCCGAAAACTTGAAGTGGCCGACATGGTTTGTGGCTGTCAAATTTTAAAAAATTATTAAAAATCATTCTACCTACTGGAAATTCCAGACAAGAGGTCCATAGACCGAGTGAGTGACCCCAGGAATCTTCTTTTCCACTTATAAGTAAGGAAGTCTACACCCCCCCCTCAAACACCCAAACGGCTCTCTCTCCTTTTATTGAAAAAAAAGAAAAAATTGTCAATAAAAAACCCAAGTGACGAAGATTTGATTCCTTAAGTAGCTTGCATGCCTTGCAGATAACTTACTTAAAGTGTTCAGTGGGGGTGGAATGGATCGATGGTAACTGGCTGATTTCCCTTGTGCCAATTACCATCGATCAAAGATGCCCATTCACAACTCACTAATTCATATGAGTAAATGAACTAATCAAGTGCCTGGAAAACATTTGGATGAAAACCAAAATTAAACTAAGGGATGTTCCCAACCAATTTTGGAAAAAATTGGAATTCTTTTTAATTCTTGAAATTGACTCGATTTTCTAAGTTTTGGACCCCAAAAAAATCGCCAAAATTTTGATATCACTAAATTGAAGGGGAAAAAAACTTGTTCCAATTCATAAGAGTTGTGGAAAATGTTTGGGTGAAAAACCCAAAGGAAGGATGTTCCCAAGGAGAACATTCAAAACCCAAATTTGTATAGGTATCCAATTTGTTCTACTTACCTGAGTTGTGAATCTCCCTACCGTTAATAAATAGGCCACACTGAAGTATGTTCTTCTAGCACATTTCAAACTTTTTGTTATCCACAACAAAACATGAACCGCACATGGTTTGTGACAAAATCATGCAAGCTGCAAAAACAACAAGCGCCCCCCCCCCCCCCCCCGCCGTCACCTTGCTCCCAATGAAGTTCAATTTGAGGTGAGGTTTAAAGTTGTTGCCATGGTACAAGTGTAGGTGCTAGTGCACCACCAACTTTAGACGTTCCCAACGGAATTTTGAAATTTGGAACACGTTTGAGGGGTGGCGGCGGGGGGGGTGGCCCCCTTGGAGGTGGTGGGGGAGGAGGGAGGGGGGTATGGAAACGTGAAAACCCAAATTTCTTTTCTTTTCTTTCTGTCTGTAGGTAGGGTAAGGTGAAGTAAGGTAAGGCAAGGCAAGGCTAGGTAGGGATCCAATTTGTTTTGTTGTACTTTACGTCCTGAGTTGTGAATGGCAGCTGCCATTAATAAGCCACGCCGAAATACGCTCATCTGGCACAGCTTGCAAACTGGCAAATGCTTCTCTGGCCCTCGTGCTTCCCACAGATACTGTGCCTGTTTTTGTCCAGACTTGGAATCTCCAAAAATTCGCAGGTTGGTTTTTTGTTGTTGTTGTTGTTTTTTAACCTTTATTTTGCCTCCCCCCTTTTTTTTTCGTTTCCCGGAGATCATCGCCTTCTTCCCAATCGTGAACATCCCTGCTGTTGCAAACTCTTCTGTCTCTTCCCTATTCTTCTTCTTCTTCTTCTTCTCTTTCGATTTCTGTCTGTTGATTCAGGCTTCTCGACTACGTAGTTATTGTTGTTTTTGTTGCAGAGATTTTGTGGCCATTTTCTGATTTTTTTTTTTGCTTTTGTTTACCTCGGGGGTGTTTAATCTTTCTTGTACTGCTCTTGTTGTGCAGTGCTACAGCTGGGCTCGCAGGTCTGCTAAGGGATTTTTGTTTGTTTATATCTGTGTTGTCCAGCGTACTTACTTATTTACAGAAAGATTTTTAATTGGTTTTCTTTTTCTTTCTTTTTTGGTTGTGGCAATCTCCTTCTTTCCCATCTCCCCCTGCTCCTCCTGCTCCTCCTCCTGCTCCTCCTCTCGGCGCCGGCCGGGAGAAAGAAATTCGTTTGTGGAATTATTATTATTGTGAGGTGCCAACCCTTTCCAGCAGGGTTTTGAATCTTCTCCGCTTTTTTTGTTTGTTTCAGGATTTGAGGTAAGGAAGCTAACAAGTTTGCATCAATTCTCTTCACTTCAGTGCTGAGTCTGTGATATTACTGCTGCAGAGAACGGTACAGGGGGGAAAGGATTTGAACTCTTTTTTTTTCTGCTTCTCCTAATCCAAGGAGTAGTAGGAGACTCGCAACAATTATTTCTATTTTTTTCTTTGTGTAGGCTTTTTCTTTGTTTCTGGGAGCGATGGCAGAGGTTGAGGCCAAGGCACCTGAAGAGAAGGTAGCTGATGTTCCAGCTGCTGCGGAGTCCAGCGTCGAAGCTACTGGAGGTAAAGTTTCTTAGCATGCTTCATCATATCTGCGTCTTTTGTTCTCCGAAAAATCGATCGATCAACAAACGGTTTCGTTGCGTTGCGTTAAGTTTGTTGTTAAAACCACGTTGAGAGACCAACAACTTCTTGCGTGTTCCCGGGCGATCTACGTCACAACGAAGCAGATTTCGCGCTGCGAAGGTGTGTAGTCTAATATGAGCGGGAGATTTGAGGAGAGGTATAACTTTTTTTAGTTTGCGCAAATACCGCGATGCTGCAGCCTGCGACGTGGTAGACCGCTTGCTTGCTTTCATCGCTTGATTCAGCATGCATCCATGAGTCGAGCAAGGTCTGAAATCTTCGAGGCAAGATTCTTCTGAAGAACGATTAGTCTCGCCTGTTGCTGTACGTTGGAGTACCAATCCAGCTTTATGCAACTTCCTTTCTACTAGATCATTCTAGTTTCCTAGACTGGAAAGTGTGGGAGGATGTTTGGTAAAGTCACGACGATCTGTTATCGATGTTAGTGAAGCCTTAGAAAGAGGCACAAGTCAGATGCGGTCCCCCCTCTTTCTTAGCGAAGCAACTCATGAATTACGCATCGCATAACAGCGATGATTCTTCCTTTCGAACCGAGATGAGTGTTTTCTGCGCAGGAAAGGATTTCAGTTTTATGGCTCCATCTTCTTACTTTTATTCCGAAAAAAATCTTCCCTCCTATCTTGAAAGGTTACATAAAAATCTCAGCATCTTGCCTGACCTCTCGCCAAGTACTGCAGATCAACAGCTATATATATATATATGGCTTATGTGAACTCTGTGTGCACCATGTATTGTGAAAATATGTCTAGTTGTATACATGGTTGGCTGGGATGTGAAGGCTGTATGACATGGTGGTGCCTGCAATATGTTTCTTGCAGGGGAGGTGGCAACCCCCGTGACTGAGGACACTACAACTCCCAATGAAGAGAGCAAGGATGCTGTTCCGGCAAATACCGAAGAAACACCTGGAGGTTAGTATGAATGGCTGAAGGATTCCCAAAAAAACCTCATCCCTCCTTGTCCCTCCTTTTTCTGCCATCCATGCTCACTCTTTTGTTCACACAAATAGCACCTAAAGATTGTGGCCAGTTTCCGTCTGCCAGCGAGCAGCACAGGAACTTGTCGGTGCAATTATTTGCAAGAACATCAATCGAGTAAAGGTAGTATTTTCTTTAGCAGATAATGAACTTCTTAATTCTTGCCTGTGTAATTTGATGCACCTCCCAAGAGAGAATGTCTCAAATTTCAGGAATCCTATGAAATGGAAGGTACCTGTTTTCAGGTAATTTCTGTTTTATAAGATTTCTCAAATTTAAAATGTTAATCATGTTGGGAAAGGAACCCTTTTTTTGGGTCTTCCTGGATTTTCAGGCCCATCCTTAGACTATTGCCTCGACAGTCCCAAAAATCCAGGAAGACCTAGAAAAGAGTTCCTTTCCCCCTATACATTCTTTAGTTTTTTGTGTTTTGATTCTTATGCCTGCTCTTCTTGCATTACACTTGTTTCAGACTTAATATTAGCAGAGGTTTTCTGCATTAGTGTATGAAGATCTAACATCTCGTACACTTGCTTTGCTACTGTCAGACTATCACTCTTCAGAATTCTTCAGTTACGCTTACACCTTTAGAAGGACTAAAGTGTGGTAGTTTTTGGGGACTTGTTAGGTGCTGGTTTTACAGCTTTGCCTTACCTTTCATTTAATAACTATGCCAGGCAAATGGCAACTGTGTCTTTCTTCTGGACACCCAATTTGCTGTATATATTTCGTGTGGGTGTCTCTTGTTGTCCCTGATGTGTTTGTATTTTTGCTAATTGCTTGGCACTGTGTTTAACAGCAGCTGCTACTGAGGCGGTTCCTCCGGAGTCTGAGACTAAGCCTGAAGAGACTTCTGGTGCTAATTTTTGGCAGAAGCTGAAGACAAGGTTCTTGAAGGCAAAGGAAGTTCCAGTTAAAGAGGAATCTCAGCCAGCTGTTGTGGAGCCAGCATCTGTCCCAGAAGCAAAGCCAGAGAAGAAGGAAAGCAAACCTGGAATCATATCCAAAGTCAAGAAGTCATTCTGGAAGACTTCTGAAGCAAAATCTGCTGAGCCTGTAGCAGCACCTGTTGAAGGGGTTGAAGAGGCTGAAAAAGCACCAGAGACTGGGGAGTCTTCAGCTCCCCCAACTGAGGTATGCAGGAAGTTATTTCTTCAAACCATGAATATTCTCAGGAAGTTTATGCTTATACCTTAATGCTGCAAAAGCATCTTTGGTTTTGACTTGTGTTGCTTTATGAGTTTCTTGCTATAATATGCTGTCTGTCACATTCCTACTCAAAAGTTGGGTTCTTATCTTGACATCAGGTATCTCAGGATGGTTTGCTGAAGATGCTTGTGTTCATATAATTAAAGTCTGTCAATGTGATAGTCGTCTTTGCTGATACATTCTGCTTAATCTCATGTTCTCAGGAAGTTAGCACAGAACCTGTTGTCACAGAACCAGTTAGTTCTGAAGCAGCCCCTGTGGAGGCCACACCTCCTGAGAAAGCCCCAGAGCCTGTTGAGGCCACACCTCCTGAGAAAGCCCCAGAGCCTGTTGAGGCAACAGCATCTGAGCCAGCTTCCACCAAGCCAGCACATAAGGCACCCTTTACTGCCTTTTTTCAGAAAGTTGTGAAGAGGATCACTAACAAGAGCCCTCCCAAAGAAGCCACCTCTGCACCAGCAGAAGGAGCCACCTCTGCACCTGCTGAAGAAGCCACCTCAGCACCTGCCGAAGAAACACCTGCGGCGCCTGCTGAAGAAACACCTGCAGCGCCTGCTGAAGAAACACCTGCGGCGCCTGCTGAAGAAACACTCTCAGCACCTGCCGAAGAAACTGCATCAGCACCAGCTGAAAAACCAGCCTCAGCTCCTGTCTCCGAACCTCCTGCTGCTAGCACCTGAAGAGGTATGTGGTATTATCCAGGGCTACTATGTTGTAGATAGTGTATCATAAGGGTTTTTTACCTACATGTCCAGCACCAGTAGGCAGTCACTTCTTTTGGGTGAATATTCTCATGTAGTTCATAAATTGAGGGAATACCCTCCATTTTTTTAAAAAGTACAGTCTGCCCAGATTGGGCACCACAATGCTCCATAGCTTTCTTGTTAAGTTCAAATAAGCAGTTATGTCTGTCCTGTTCTGTGACTGTCTGTAATATCTTGTAGCAATAAAAAAAATTTGTGGATGTGTTAAAAATGTCTTGAGAAAATTGGTTCTCAAAATTTGGATGTATTATTGAACCTACTCTCTCTCTTGGCATGTTCTGCTACAGAGGGATGCATTAGAATGTTGTTTCCTCTCCCCCCTGCTGCCCCAATTTGTCTTTTGCTCTAATTGATCATTTTGACTTTTTTCTTCCTCTCTCATGTGTAAATGTTATGGTGCAAATCTTTGGAATTGTTGAAGACTAATTGTCTTCCTCAAAACTGATTCTGTCATTTTAACATTCAAAACTAGTTCCAATCAGATTGGAGGACTACAATTCCTGCTATCAAAACCATCCTTTTTTTAATGTCTTTCTTAATCTTCTGCCATCCTAAAATCCGTAGTAGGTATACCATTTTCCAACCGTGTTCCTTTTTCACATGTCATGCAATGTTAATGTCGATGATATAAACTCAAAGCTGTTGAGAAAATGGTGCTTCTTCCCCTGATTGTTGCTGGTGCTTGTTGCCATCTTCCTGACCTGTCCACTCAGAGTGGAGGAAAGGTCAACAGCATGGAAAAGATGATGTTGTATACTAGTCTAATAAGTAACTTTGAGTTACAACTCATGCACATGATGCTCACATCGTACACAAAACAAAGAGATGGAATATGTAACTTGTATAAGGCTCTTTGAGATGGCACTACATTATAAATAACAAGTAATATCAGGAATTCCCTCAAGATCTGAAACAGAGAAACCATAGAAGTCTCTCATAATTCATAGACCAAAAGTGAATGTCCCACAGCAGGATATCCTAGCTATCCTGACAAGTTGAGGATAAAAAGCTATTGTTCCCTTGCTCAATTTGTGAAGCAAAAATTTGACCATCCACCTTCAGCATGATACAGTAAAGAAAGTGTCCTTATGATCTACAGTTGATATATTTGTGTCCTCTGGTAAGAAGTATCTCTCACCAGTGATCATCATCATAGCAGTAATGTATGGCATGAGTGCTTCAGAAAACCCAAAAGAATAGTGTCTTGTGACAGAGATGAACTACAAAACTTGGAACAAACTTGGGCCAAAAAAAGTGATCAACATGCTGCACTTTGCGGTCTCCATTTTAACTCGGGATGTATCTGAGACCTACAACGACATAGCATAGCAAGACCTGCTGCTGCTATTGATGAAAATTGGTGTTGGATCTAAAAAAGTGTCTTGAAACCATCTTTGCAAGTCTGTGCAGACTTTACTTTGCTGCTACATTTGCCTTGTTATTGACACTCTTTTTGGCAATTTTGAACCACTCTGTATGATATGAACCTGGCATGTCAATGCGCTCATAGGTGTGAGCTCCAAAGTAATCTCGTTGGGCTTGTACAAGATTGGCAGGAAGCCGAGCCCGTCTGTATGTGTCAAAATAAGCAAGACTGGCACTCATACCTGGAGTGCTTACTCCAACTTCAATTGCCAAGCTCACAACACGTCTCCATGCTGCTTGCCTCTCCACCATCTCTTTTGCAAACTCAGGATCAATGAGAAGACTAGCCAGCTTGGGATTGCGGTCATACGCCTGCTTGATCCTACCCAAAAATTTGGCCCGTATGATGCATCCTCCTTTCCAAATCCGGGCAAGCTCACCCAAATTCAAATTCCATCCCTTCTCCAGACTCTTGGCCCGGATGAGATTCATGCCTTGTGCATAGCTGCAAATCTTGGCAGCATACAAAGCCTTCCGGACATCATCAACCAGGACTTTCTTATCTAAGTTCTTCACTGCCAAGATGTCTCCTACCCCAGCCTCCTTGAAAATTCTGGCAGCTTCCAAGCGCTCTTCCTTCAAACCAGAAAGGAAGCGGGAGTCCAGTGATGCAGCAATGGTAGGTGCTGCAATGGAGAGTTCTGCTGCTTGCTGCACGGTCCACTTACCTGTACCTTTCATCCCTGTCTTATCCAGTATCTTGTCAACAAGGAAACCATCACCCTTGTCATCCTTCACAGAGAAAATGTCAGCTGTGATCTCCACCAAGAAGCTCTCCAGCTCCCCAGCATTCCACTCAGTGAATGTCTCATGCAATTCCTCATTGGTAAGACCACCAACAGATTTCAAAACATCATAGGCCTCAGATATAAGCTGCATGTCACCATACTCGATACCATTGTGCACCATCTTGACGAAATTCCCCGACCCTCCTTCACCAACATATGTCACGCAGGGACCATCATCCACTTGGGCTGCAACTTTCTGCACAACATCCTCAACATAGTGATAAGCTTCAGGAGTACCTCCAGGCATCAACGAAGGTCCGTTGCGAGCTCCCTCCTCTCCTCCTGATACTCCCATTCCCAGATACAACAATCCTTTCTCCTTCACGGAAGCAGCACGTCTCTCGGTATTCTCGTACCATTCATTTCCTCCATCGATGATACAATCACCCGGTTCCAAATGTTTGGACAAAGTCTCGATCGTCTGGTCCACAGGAGCACCAGCCTTGACGAGGATGATCACAGATCGAGGTTTCTGTATCGACTGTACGAATTCCTGTGGATTGTAGTATCCCTTAAGAGGCAGATCGCCTTCCTCCTTGGCTCTCTCTACGGTCTCATCCACCTTGCTCGCCGTCCGGTTGTACACAGAGATCGGAAAACCCTTCTCTGCAATATTGAGCGCCAGGTTCTGCCCCATGACGGCCAAACCCGCTAATCCAATTCTTGACATCCCAACAGCAGAATCCGCCATCGCTCCGCCCCTGCTCTTCCCCTTGTTCAACTCCCCCCCCCGGAGCACCGAACCCTAAAAAAAAGAAACAAACCCCAACCCACAAAAAACCACCTCTGTCTCTGTCTCTGTGTGTCTCTCTCTCACACACATACAAGTCTGAATTTGTTCCACAAATGGGTTTTCAAAACAAAAACAGGGGTAAAGAGATCACAGAAAAAATCTCACGAGCAGATCCGCAACAGAAGCTCTGAAAGAAAGAGGAGGAGGGGGCGTGCGTCTGTATGTATGTATGTAAGGGGAAATGGAGCCGGTGCGATGTCAAAGCAAAAATAGGCTCTTGAACAACAAGAACACACAAAAAAGAGGGAGACCTTTTGAGTCCCGTCTCTCTCGTCTCGAATCTCTCCCTTCTCTCTCTCTCTCTCAGAGACAGATTGAAGCTGTGAATGGAACAAACGCTAAGAAGGGATGGATGGCTGGCTTTCAGTGGCAGAGAAGAGAGGGTTGTGCGACGCGGCAACACACTACTATTGAAGGTACTTAAAAACGCCGCATCCTCGCCAAATGAATGACCTGTTGCTTCTTTCTTCGGTTTCAGGACACCTACTCCGTACTTCTGGGTGCCCTTTTTTCCACCTTCAAAAATTGAAGTGGCACCGCTTAGAGCAAAAATTCACAAATTCATGATTTGCAAACCAAATCTTGTGAGCATTCCATTTTTGTAATGTGTTGTGTTTTCTTTTTTTGTGCTACTTTTCAAGTCTCATAGGGGAAATTGTTTTTTCAGAAAACAAAAAAACAAAAAAACTTGAGGTCACTCATTATGCTCAATAAAACACATGAACAAGGGCATTTACCCAAATCAAAGTAGCATTTGGTTGTTGTGTTACACAAGTTCTTGCCCATTGTGCTTTACCTTACAATTTTGATGATGATTGCTAGGAAATAATGGGGTTTTTTTTAAAAATGAAAATGTTAATGTTAGTTGTGTGTAAGGTGGAGTTGAAGGTTGCCAGTTTTACCTTAATGAAGGCTTGCACAAGGTTTTACCAAGCACAAAGACCACACTCAAATTTTATTTGTTACTATTTTCTTATTATACCGAATAGATATTTGATGAGTACATGTCAAGAAAAAGTTTTTAAAAGACATGAACATTTTGAAAAATGGAATGCCTACCTACGTTCATTTGTTGGTGTTTTGCTTCCTAAAATGAGCTCTTTAAATACATTTAGACTCATTGAAGAAAATCTTTCCTTACAAGGGAGATCATGTTTGCTCCTAATGGACTCCCCTAATTTGAAGGTTCCAGCTTCAAGGGTGGTAGGCGAAGGGCCATAAGGGAGGGCTGCTAGGAATTGCATTTCTTTAACATAAAGCATGAAAAGTTTTTCAAATTCATATGGTGAAAGGTCTATGTGTGATTAACATAAGACTTTTTCAATTGATGAACAATTTTTTTGCGTAGTAGGGAGGAGAATTCGAATACCAAATAAAAATCCTTGGAATGTGTGATGCATTGGGGAAGGCTTCTTTCCAAGGTCCTAACTTTGTTTATGGGTAGATGAAAAAAACATTAACCTAAGTTCTTAAGCCCAAGACCAATATAGTAAACAATGAAACCAAAAAATCTTGAACCTTTAAAAATTTAAAGGATGGTTATTTGCAAATGGAGGAAGGGACTTCAACAAATGGGAAGGACTAGAAGAGTGAACCCATGCTTACTATGCATCAGATGGGCTTGTTTTTGCACCAAGCACCCTACTTAAATAAGAGGATAAGGAGGGACCTAAATTGCCATAATAGCCACCTTCAAATCTCTTACCCAAAAGGTCGCATGACCCAACATTCACTATCCTATTTTGAGCTCAAATATATTAACACCAATTACAACCTCATCTAAGTTAATCCACCCTCCTACTTACTTACCTTCTACCTTCCTCCTACTTACCTCTACTACACAATTTTATTCCTATCACCTACCCACCTTCCTTCTCCTTACCTCTCATTTATTCCTTCATACTTACCTCCCTCCTTGTCATTGCCATTGTTGTTATGGAGTTTTTCAACCATCACCACAACCATCACCACTTCACTTTTGAATTAATTCCTTTAACCCTACTATCTATTAGAATTGTTCTCTTGTTGTTGGGTGCATTCCCCATTGATTTACCCATTTCTTTTGCCATGTGCAATTAGAGAAACTCTAGGAATGGGAGGAAAAGCTTCCATAGGGGGATCTTTCCATTTTTTTTCCTTTCTTTTTTTCTTTGTTTCTTTTTGTCATTATAGTTATCATCATCTTGTTGTTGGTATGCATAGTAGTGAGAAGCTACACTTTTTATCATTGTATTATTGTTGGTATGCAAAGCCACAAGGATGGGGAGCTCAACTTTACCAAGCTTTATAAACTATTTGACAAAATGACAATGATGAAGACTAATAGAAACAAAGTTGCACTCTTCATCATCATTGCATAAAAGAAGAATAAAATGGAATTTTAATTTTAATTTTTCTTCTTACAAAAATAAAATTGTATATTTCTTTGTTCTTTTTGTTCTTATTTCTTCTTTGCTATTGTCACAAACAAATGCCAAGAGGACATAAGCTTGGATGATCACTATTATTATCAAACACATAATCAAAAAACTCACCCTAGCACAAACAACAAAAAAGAAAAAAAAAACCAAACCAAATACAAAAATTAACAAACACAAATCAAACCAAAGAAGCAATATAGCATTCAAGGTTAACATTTTATTAACATTGAAGGCTAGAAGATAAACAATTGATATTATTTTGCCTTAATGATTGGATGTTTAAGATCTATTTGAGAAGAGAGGATTTTATTGGGACCCTTACACATAAGATGCCATCCTCTATTAAGGTAGACATTTTATTTAGGGCAAGGCACCTTCCACAAGTTTAGAAAATATATATTATTTTTTCATAAAACATTTTTAAATATTTTTTTGTATTTGAAAATTATAACCTAAATGGACTTTACTTAAATTTGAAACAAATATTATGCATGATGGTTGGTGGTGAATCTATCTTTTGGAAATGAAAATTCAATTATGAGTGAAAATATAATTTACATGGCAATTTTAATTTTTTTAATTTCCATTTAGGTTTAGAATTTCCATGGATATGCATAGGTGACACACCCTTAAACTTACCAAACGACATCCACATTAAATTTCAAATATAAAGGCAATTTTATAAGCCTCTAAACTTTAAAGCACTCTTTAATTCCTTGTGTTTAAACCAAACAATGAATAGGGGAAGTTAATTCCAATTTTTTTCCAAATGACAGGCAAAAACATATAGGGTATAATTTAATTTTAACAATGTAATTTATAATTAACTTAAATTAAATTAAATGTATATGTGGTGTTTATAATGAAGTATAAGAATACATCTAGAATATATTTTATATATTTTAAATTTTAATATATTATTATCTTATTATTTCATAGCCTACTAAAAAAATACCCTTTTATTTCATGTGTTTCATAAATGTTTTAAAAACTTTCCTTAAAATAATGAACCTATTTTGTTAAATGAAAAGTATAGTGCTTTGATTTAAATATACTCAACTTCATTTAATTAATCAATGAATTATGATGTCATATACCTTGGCATCATAGAATTATTTTTTACATCACCATATAAATTGAAATAGAATGGATTATTGAATATTAAATTGTTTTAAAACAAGTCACATGTCCTGTGATCATGAAAATATGCCAATATTTAAAGGTTGTAATGAAATCTACTATTTAAGTAACATGTTCAATAATGGATGATATGTGTTTTTTAATGTTAGCTTTCATGAAAAGTAAGTTGAGTATTAAACTTACTAATCATTTAAATCTAGTTCTGTGCATATCTAAACAAAATGATTTAGAAATTATTCCTTACAACAAAGCAATTATGTCATGGAAAGTTGCCAAGGTTCGACATAACTATTAAACTTTGAATGTTAGTTCATATGTTTAAAGTTTCAATTTAAGTTAAGTTGTATGTGTTCAAACTTGTGTATATGTGTGTGGGTCGGGTTAATGGAACCTTTTTTACATGGAGATTGCCATTTTCAACTTGTATAGAATGATGGAATTCTATTGGATTTGGAAGCTATAGAAGCTTCAATGTTGGCACAATAACAAAGTATATTTTTTAGGTTTATTATTGGATGATAATGTGTAGGGATGGTTGAGTTTGTAAATTGTGGATGAAGGACATTTTATTGTATAGAGGGCAAAGCTTCTAGGGGTGTGGGGGTTTGATTCCCTTATAAATAATTATATGAAATAATTTTCAATGTGGAACCTTGAAACTTCAATTTTGACTTACATTTTGTACCTATAGCCTTTTCTAATTTTTGTTGGCTACATGTTTGACATTTAAATTATTTTGTTTTATGTTGTCACATAAATTTACCTTATGAACTATGGACAACAACAAAAAACAACGAATTAACCTTCATTCAACTAGCCATTGATTTTGGGAACACAATCTAAATAGTTGCCATTCATATTTGATCAACAAAAGAATTCCATTCACAAAACAATCTTGTCCTCAAATGAAACCGTATTAGAACAACTTTTCTTCTTTTTTAAGAAGCCCCCAACATGTTGTAGCCATTTCTAGCACTTTTCAATTACCAAAAGAATCTCACTAATATGTGGGGAACTTGTTGATGGCATGATGTTTTGTTGCATTAAGGTTAAAAAGGTGTTTTATCACATTGATTTGCCAAAGTGGGAAATAAGAGCATATAAGATTATGCATGTAGTTTCTAAAGAAATATAATACTTCTAACACGGATCTTTATGGATATGAAGTATCGTTTGAATTTTACTTGATAAGTTATTTAGTTACTTCAACAATTGCTAATGGATTTGAAGTTTCATATCATACCAATGTTTATTGAACAAATTTGGGGGAATTATTGATAGATATTTGTGCACTATATTGGGCACTAGAATTTGGAAGCCAATTTGAAAGACTTGTGTATATATTGATCAATTTCCAAAGTGATAGTGGTTCACTTTTTGAAAACTTGATAAACAACAAGATGATCAATCATGAGACTATGAAACAACATCATCTCTTGGTTGATGTTCAAACATTTGCATTCTAAACTACCCTATTCAACCAAGAGAGATTTACAAGTGGTCTATGTAACTAAGGCTTGGAATTCACTCCACTTGGCAATGAAAGGATTTGATCAATTATCATGAATTATTGTGAATGGGTGTGAGGAAAAACTTTTTTAGGGTTTTTTTAAGGTGATGATGGGGGCATTGAGACGCAATGGAATTTTAAAATCTTGGTTGATGAGGATGTTGAAAATGACAACAAGGAATGACAAAGATCAATGGGAGACAATGATGAGATGGGGAGCAATTGGGGATGGCAATGAACACTAAAAAGGACTATGTGTGGGGAGCATCAAAAGGCATGATAAGGGCACTAGGAAGGATGATGAACCCTTGGGATGAAATCAATTTGAACTTCCACCCATGGAAAGAAGATAAATTTAGGTTAAAGTCAAAAGGAAAGATAAATTTTTTATTTCTTGCTAGGATGATGAAAGAAAGGGATGTTCAATCTCTCATGACATGTCCTTATGGACATCTCACTTAACAAACTTAGAACAAATTAGGACGTGAAAATGTGAAGGCAAATTCCCATGTTAAGTAATACTATATATATTCTCTTTTTGCAACACAACATTTTACAAATGTGTTGGTTAAAAAGGTTTATTGGGCACACCTTTATGCAAGGACTAGGATTTCGAACATCTTCACTTTAGAAGGAGTTTAGACTTTACAAATAGAGAAGATGTCTTCAAAGGCACATATAAAAAATACATGGTAATTTGAACTACCTTAAAAGGTTAAGAGTTTTGAACCATCTTAAAAGGTTGGAACTTAAAACTCTAGAAATAAATAAGATGAAGCAAATATTATGATATTTCATTTATCATAAAGATCCATTCTAATTGATTTGTTACATATTTCATTTTATTTCCTTCTTGTTCAACTTTTGGTTTGGTTGCAATTTTAACCTTCTACTAAATAATATAAAATAATTCATATACATGTTATAAGTAATGTAAGCTAAAATGTAATTATTTAGTTACAAACTAAATAAAAAGAATGCAAATATCATGCCATGTGCCTTGTGTGTTTTAAACATTTATTTATATAAAATTATAATATATTTCTTTTTTACTTGGAGATTATTTCATATTTCATGGGATTTGAAATATAGAGAAAATTAATTGTGTTACTTTTTCGTTTTTCTTTTTTCTTTTTAAAACTTCAGTTCAGAAATTGATGACATTTTTTTCACAAGCATGACAGGTTACCTGTTTCACACTGGCAGCCATGTACTAAATGAGTTGCCCATGATTCTAACACATTCAACCAGCAATAGACAAGGACTACTAATGTGAAAAGACCCTTAAGTTGATTTCCTGAGTAGCTAAGTTGGTAGGCAGTAATTGCTCGTGTGAAAAAGGTCAAATCTCGTCCATGTGGTCGTGGTAGAGTGTAAAATAGATTCTAGTGTGAAACCAGGAGTCAAGCTCATCCATGGGGTTGTGGTAGAGTGTGAATTAGACATGTCCTTAAGCCAATGGAGTTGAGGACATATGAAATGGCAGTCAAAAGTTGGTCCAGTGTGAAACCGGGAGATGCATAGAAAACAAATCCTTGGCCACCCATAAAAGTTGTCATCTCTCTTAATTTGGTACGTGCTCCCAGTGTGAAAAGACCCTTAGTTTGATTTCCCTAAAAAAGCAGCTAAGTTGGTGTTTACTAGTTGCCCATGCGAAAGTAGCCAGTGGATTTGTCCATTGGATTTTCATGGGCCAGATGTGAAAACAGTCAGAGCTCATCCATCGGGGTTGTGGTAGAGTGTAAAACAGACCTAGCCTCAGCCAGCTAATGGAGTTTCAAATGGCCGTCAAAAAGCTGGTCCAGTGTGAAACTGCGAGACAAGCTTGTTGTCCATGTGGGTTGTGGTAGAGAGTGAAATAGCTGACATGGCGTCATGACTCAGGCAATGGAGTTTGGGAATTGTCAAATGGCAGCCAAAACCTGGTCCAGTGTGAAACTGCGAGACAAGCTTCTCGTCCATGTCGGTTACGGTCAGAGTGAAATAGCTGACATGGCGTCATGACTCAGGCAATGGAGTTTGGGAATTGTCAAATGGCAGCCAAAACCTGGTCCAGTGTGAAACTGTGAGACAAGCTTCTCGTCCATGTGGGTTACGGTCAAGAGTGAAATAGCTGACATGGCGTCATGACTCAGCCATGGAGTTTGGGAATTGTCAAATGGTGGCCAAAAGCTGGTCCAGTTGTAAAACTGCGAGACAAGCTTGTCATCCATGTGGGTTGTGGTCGAGAGTGAAATAGCTGAACGGCGTCATGACTCAGCCAATGGAGTCTGGGAATTGTCAAATGGTGGCCAAAAACTGGTCCAGTGTGAAACGGAGAGACAAGCTTGTTGTCCATGTAGGTTGAGGTAGAGAATGAGATAGCTGACATGGCATCATGACTCAGCCAATGGAGTTGGAGAATTGTAAAATGGGGGCCAAAAACTGGTCTAGTGTGCATCGGCGAGAAAAGTTTGTCGTCCATGTGGGTTGCGGTCGAGAGTGAAATAGCTGACATGGCCTCATGACTCAGCTTGGGAATTGTCAAATGGCGGCAAAAAGCTCGTCCAGTGTGAAATCAGGAGACCCTTAGGAAACGGTCCTTGGCCTAAGACCCGTAACAGTTGTCCTCTCCCTGTCTTCCGTTTTGTTCTCTGCGTTGTAAAGCTTCTTCCTCGCAGCGATGGCGTAGCGTTCGTGTGCGCGCGAAAGATTTTGTTGCGGCGGAAATGGTCACGTGGTTTGGAATCGTGGGGCTTTTTCTTTGAGGGGGCTGGTTCGGGACGAAGGATTTTGTGACAAAAATTCGGGTTTTCGTGCGCTGTATAAGAAGAGAGGGTCTGTTTTCTTGGCTCAAATTGTGCTCCTCTGAATTCCGAGAACTGAAGAAGAGAGAGCGAGGTCTTGCTGTTTGTGTCTCTTGCCTGCTTTTTGGGTTTTCTATTTTATTTTAATTATTTTGGCCTGGCGGTTTTGGTTATTTTTTAAATGAGAAGTCTGCCTGCAAGAAGAAGATGCAGAGGTGCGTGTTTTCCAACATTTGTGTTTCCTTCCTGTCAGAATACAACTCGAAGAGTGTGATTTCTTATTACATTGTGCTTCAACAGGCAGCTTGGTCTGTTATTCCGAAGTTTTGATGTCGACCCAAGTCCTGTGTTAGGCACAGATTCCATAAGAACCAGAGACAAAGAAAGAGGTGAATGGAAACCCCAAATGTGGGAGATTACCAAGGGAATTCGCATGTCTATATGAGTCCAATAATATGGTGCATTTCTGTGATACCCATCTGGTTTTTTTCTGGACATTGAAGTTTGTCTCTAGAGTGAAATTCTGCATGGCATGACTGCTAAAAGAAGTCTGGTTCCAGAATTGAATTCTGGAATAACCAAACCCTAGGGTGGACAAAACCTTTCTGTATCTACCCTCAAGAGAAGATTTCCAGAATGAAGCTCCAGAATTTCATCAAACTTACATTTTAAAATTCTTTTGTCCCAGGCATGATCATGTTCTGATGATGTCTGCTGATGTGCTGCTTACTCTTACTTTATGGTAGTAACATTAGCCCTTTTCTTTTCTTCCAAGTCTTACAATGTGTCTGTGTTCAGTGTTGGGAAGAATCAAACCTTTTGAATAGTTCAACATGGGGAAGAAGATGAGCGTTTCTTTAATCTGGGAAAGATCAGTGCACACTTTCAAGGGTTTTTTTGTGTTGGTCCTCTAAGCCTAATGCAGTCTAAAGCTAGGCCTGTTGATAGATCAATTTCCAGCTGTTGACCTGAATGATCTGCTGCTGCTGCCGGCCTCTACATGGTTCCTGAATATAATTTGTTGCAAAAGAATATATCCATAATTTGGGTTTTTGTTCATCTTGTTGCACTAGGCAATTGGCCATGCATGTGTACTTGCCATAAAAGTCTATCAAGTGAACTTTAAGCAACCTGGAAAGGGGTGATCTGTGATTGAATTTTTTGGCTTTACATCCTTCCAGAGGAGGAGATTATTTGAATTTGAGCATAGGAAAATTTATCCTTCTCCCCATAGCAGCAACTGTGCTTTTGATCTTGCTCAACTGTGTGTATGACATCAAGCTGTGCTTGTCTCTGTTTACTGTCAGGATTCTGTCTATGTGAGGTTGTTGATTGTCCCCGACAGCAATGTTGGAGTATACAGAGGAAGACAAAAGTCATGAAGGACCACCTTCCTCAAGTGTGGTAGAGAGGACTCCTGCTGCCAACAAGACAGGGACTGCTGATCGGCTGGTCTACAAATTGGTCAAGGTATGTGTTCCCCTTGTTTTTTGTAGTTCCATGCAATGTCTATCTGAAACCATGTACAGAGAAGTTCATGTGCAGTAGTTTGGCAGATAAGCCTCATCTCAAAAGCTGCATGTGTGAATTGAGTGCCTTAGTTGGTGCCCTAGTTCATGGGTCTCTTGCCAATGGCACACACTGTATTATTGACCATGATTGGGACAGGTTGGAGATGATGGATCAGTTCTTCCAGCCACAGAAGATGAAGTTTTCCAGTCATTGGTAGAAGGAAGGAGTGCTGAACTTGCACCCTCATTCACTGGAGGGTTTGATTCCAATGAAGACTATGAGGATGAGGAGGGAAGTGGTGGATCTCTTGATTCTGATGATGATGATTTGGATGCAAAGGAGGATCCATCATGTCAGTCTATTGTGTGAACTCTCTCTCTGCTTTACTTGATTGGAAATGTTCATTGTGGGATTGCTCCTGTCTCTGCTACCCCACATCTAACTATGATAGGACACTTGCTATACTTTAGTGTGTTTATGAGAGGTATTCTGTATGTAGTTCTTAGCAATGTGCAATAATGCACATTGCTAAGAAATTCTGCTGTGATGTTGGATTTCTGGCCAACCTGAAAGCTTTTTAGAGGCTGTGGGTATTGTGTCTCCATTTGAACAATTTTGGCAAGCTTTGTCTCTGCATGAAGGTTTGAGGAATGAAAAAATGAATGATGTTGTTCTGGATTACAGTTTCCTCTGAACTCGAGAACCTTGTGGCTGAAAGGAAGAAGCTGTTGGCACAATTTGAGGTACACCAACCTCACAGCATCACCAGTAGTAGTTTTTTAACCAGTGGATACAGTATGAATGCTTGTGGCAATAGCATCTGTTGCATAGAGAAATTGTCAAGATTTTGTGATGATTTAGAAAAAGGTTTTTTCAAGTCTCTGAAACTTTAGGACACCTGTTGTGTGCAGGTTGTGGATACAATGTTGTCAAGAGTGGATGCAGAACAGCAAAATCGAGTATCATTAGAAGATCAGGCTGGTAGTGTGCTTGGTCACAAGAGCAATTTGTCTGTGTATATGAGCACAGGTGATGCAATTGGAGACTACAAGAGACAGCGTCGACCCAACCCAAGATACTTTGACTTTGATGCTAAAGGTGACCCTGCTCCTCCTGCAATGCCACCACTAATGACATTGAGGTCCAGTACTGGAGAACCTACTGTAACAGGGACATCACCTGAAAAGCTGCATTTACAGCCATCTGGTCTAGTCACAATAATTCCCAGAAATGCATGTGGTTGGGGGTCTCAACAAAGTTCCATCCAAATTGCAGGAACACACAGGGCAAGAGCTGTAGTGAATCAGAAGCCTTTTACCTGGACATCCACCAAAGTTCAGGCACCAAAATCGGTAGGTGTTCCTGTGGTCAACAGTATGCCTAATCCCACCTCATTGGAGAATCTGTCTATACGTGAACTTCATGAGGCTTTCCGCAGCACCTATGGTCGTGACACATCTGTTAAAGACAAGCACTGGTTGAAGCGCCAAATATCCACTGGGTGGAGCAAACAACGTGATGCTGCCCTTAGTATAGGCTTGCATTCTCAGCTGCCTTCACAGACAGATCCAAAAGTCAGGCCAGAGCAACAGTTGTCTGCTGAACAACCTCTTCCCTCATCAACTGCAGCCACAGAGCTGGTCACTGAGAGGGACGCAGTCAATGGTGGTCAAGAACTGGGAACCAATGGTGTTGGCTTGACTGAACAACTATGCACCAATGAGGTGGACAGCAAGCAGTCTCTGCGCAGAGTCCTCCCTCTGGCAGTAATCTCTCCAGAGGAGGGGTTTGATGCATCAGCTCCTGGCAGTTTGAATCAATTGGGAGCTGGTGGTGCTCAAATAGCAGTATTTGGTGAGGTAGTCAACACTGAGAAGCAGGTCGGGGGGAAAAGGCAGCGGAAGCCAAATCGTCGTTACATTGAGGATGAAGGGGAGGTGGGTCCAGGCACAGTCATAGCTAATTGCAGCCAGCCAGGTCCTGCTGGGAGTGATTCTGGTGGACATGGTTCTGGAATGTCAAGTAGACTTTCTTGGAGAACTGTCATAACAGATGCTGGTCCAGCTGACCTTGTTGGTCAATCTGGGACCTTGCAAGTTTCAACATTACAAAATTCTTCCCGGGCAAACATTCTTCAAGGTCAATGCACAAACTCTGGCAACAGTAGTCTGGTATGTAAATCAATTTCTCACATCATTTCTTGCAACTACCATTGAATATTGGGCACTGTGCTGCGGACTCGTGGATGCTTGCACCAGTTCCTGCAAGAAAGGAGACATTCTGATTAGGTTGGAATGCAAGATATATCTTTTGCTTCTCTGTTCGTCCATGTTATGTGGAGTGATTATTAGGGCGAGAAATTCTTTTTTCTTTCCATGATCGTAGAAACAGATTGAATGATCATATTTTCAGTCTGTGTTTGGTGCATACAGAAACACAAAGCAGAAGGAAGGGCTACAAAACTTGTTAAGACGACCCATTCAGCAGCACCAGCAGCACAGCATGACACTGAGGGGACTGTACTCAAAGTGAAGTTTCGATTACCTGCTGCTCCAGGCAGGGACAAGGTAATCTTTAAGGCTTAGGTTCCACCCGTGCTTCATTTGTCACTCCTACAGGGTTATAGAATGTTAAGGTAGCCTGGAAAGATGGAAACCTTACTTCAAAAGGAATGGTGTATGCCTCCTTATGATGATCAACTGAGATATGTTCATCTGCAGATGAAGGAATGGTCTTTGCAGTTTTTTATTGTTGGGTGTGCTGGAGACCCCAACCACTATCCTCTATGCAGCTGTCTCCATGCCTTTGGCTTAGATGCTTGCTTGTACAGGACAAGCTAAAATGAAATGAAGCTTACCATGACAAGCTTGTTGCAGCTTGAATGAGGATACTACTTGCCTTTTTTAAACTAGCTATGTCTCTTGACTTTTAGGCAAGATCAGAACTGAGTCTTCCTGTTGCTTCCAGAAATGCAACAGAACTCAGGATGCAGAGTTTGTATAATGGTTGGTTTGCCCAAAATTTTGGGCAGATCATTATATATTGATCTACAGCCACTGTCAGGAGCTGATGAACCATTGGGTAGTCATCATGGCAGTTTGTCACTTGTATGTATTTGTGATGGAGGTGATGGTCTGACTCTCATAAGTTTATGACTACAATTGTCAGACTTTAAAATTGTTGTAGAGATTTCTCTGCAATTTCTCCATTATGTGTAGTTCTATCCGATGAATAAGCTTACTTTTGGATCCCCCTTTGATCTTGGGGAGGGGTCTTGTCTGATGGTTTCCAGCCTGGCATATTGTTATTGCTCTTGTTGTTGTGTTCATGTTTCTTCTTGGTTTCTTTGGTCATGTCCTTCTCTTTTGATGTTCTTTTGAGCTAGCAAGCAGCATGCTCAAGTCTGCAGTTACTGCTGATCTTGTGACAAAACTCCTCTGGCATGTTGGTGCCTATGACAGGGACCTCCACCTACTGCTAGGAGCTAATGAAGTTGTTGGGGATGTTCAATTACCATACATCTTGCTGTTGAAGGCCACTAAACATGCTTGTGTCTGTGCTATTGTTCAAACTGTGCCTTTTAGGGTTCACCATGTCTTTGAGGGTGGGGTGGGGTTTGCTCATGTGTTGTTGATCTGAAATCTCTACAACCATGCTATTGGGTCATCTCTCAGTTCTGTTTAGGTGACTTAAGAAGTCAAAGTATGGAAAAGGCCTCAAAACTTATGAAGATGTAGTTGTTACGTTCTACTGTTGCTTTGCTTTTGTGTCTCGTCCCCTCACCTGTATCCCTTCTTTCTCTTGAAGATTTGTGGTTGGGTCCTAGGATGGCTTGTACGAGTTGAATGGAGAGGCCAGGGATCAAGGATCATGCTTGTTGCCAGTGCCCTCAAGGGATTCTGCAGATCTCCTGCAACCTCTGGCTTCAGATATTGGGGGGGCAGGTCCTGCTGGGGAACAGCTTGTTGCTGCACCAGTTCCAACAGCCAATGGCGGAACCCGACGGAAACATCACCGTCCATGGACTCTTCATGAAGTAATGACATTGGTTGAGGGCGTGGCACATTGTGGTGGGGGGAAGTGGGCTGATATAAAGAAGCTGGCTTTTTCTTCTATTGGTTATAGGACGGCTGTTGATTTGAAGGTAAACTTCTCTCTTGCTAGGCATACTGCTGGTATGTGTTAGGGACTGAGCTTGACTCAATGAAGGTGATTGTTCTATATATCTTGTTGATCCATTTGGTCAGGTACTTTTATCATGAATGTGCCTTTGTTCTGTGTGCTCATATTGACTGATTTCATGATCAATATGAGTTAGCCGCAATAGGTAGGTAGATGTACATGGCTTCTTCTCTTACATGAGTAAAACAACACAGAGTATTGCAGCTTGCTACCTTGAGCTGACAAGCTGATTCATAGTTTCAACAGAAGGTGAATTTGGTCATCCATGTATTGCATTGGTCCAATTGCCCTGTATATGAAGGCATATAAGGTTGGTTCTTTGCTTTGTCGAGTCCTGCAGACTTTTTGTATGTGGATTGTATTGATATCACATTGCAATTGTGTGCCTACAAAGACTGTTCTTTTGGTCACAGGACAAGTGGCGAAACTTATTGCGAGCTAGCAGAGCTCAGCTATATCCACCCAAGCAGGTATGTCTCTTACAAGCACTGGTGTTTCTGTCACCTTTCCCTGGATATACTAAACTTGGATTTATAAACAGTTTACATCTCTGAGGGTTTGCTACTTCCAGAGAGTTCTTCATAGCTTATGTGGTGAGTTTAGTCATTCTTCTGAACAATTCTTTGAAGCATTCATTAGATGAATCTCAGAATGCATTACACAGATTCTTGGTTCAAAATGGGGGAGCCTTGTAAAGGCCACTTTGTTCTCAAAGTTGCATGTTCTAAATCCTTGTGTTGATTCTCTCTCCTCCTCCTCCTATAACTTCTTTTTCTCTCATCTTCTTAGTGTTCCACTTTCTTCTTTGTATCTTTGTTTTCTGACTGTTGAACCATCTAGTGTTATGCTAAGCCTTCCCAATAGCTTCAGATTTGTGTCAGAAACATGGTTGGTTGGTTGATGTTTGACATTTGCTATACCCATCCATTGCTGGGAACTAATGAACTCTGGAGTCCTTATAGTAGTTAGTCACTGACATACCTGCTGCTGTTGATGTTCACAGAAGATTCAAGAGTCTCTCCCTGTTGTTCACAGCACTTTTTAGTTCTATTCTGTTCTATTTATTTGGTGTGATTTGCTGCTCTTCTTCCATAGATTGCTGTCCTGGTTCTTGACGTTTGGTCTGAAACCTCCCTAACGTTGTTATCTGGTCATCTCACAATTTCCACTGAGGTTTACTAATAGTGTCAGTGGGGAGATTTTGATACTTATGGAGATATTTTGTTTCGACAATTTCACAGTTTCTCTAGGTTTGTTTCATTCTGTCAGAACGTCAAGTATGGTAGGACAAAGCCCTCTTTCCTGTTACTTGATGGTTTAGGGACATTCCCAAATATTGACAGACAGATGGGAATTGACATGAACAGGGAGAGAGGAAGAAGCAGTTTACTGCAGCTATTCCAGATACCCTTTTAGCTCAAGTTCGTGAGTTGGCAGCCATCCAACATCAAGAGGCCCCAGGTACAGGTGCTGCAGGGATGACAAGTCGCAGTGGGAGAACTGTACACAGAAAATAGCTACATCATTATGTTCCAGTAATTGAGTTCCACCATCCAAATTGCCTGAAGTTTATGAGCAGTAAATTCAGGTTAAGCTGGTGAGTATCACGATTTTTTTATCACTTGGCCCAAGGTTGTGTTCCCTTCTCTCATTTTGAAGTGATGCCACCCTTTTGTATGACTGACTGCCCCACACACTAAGGTGTCAGAAGGTTGACGAAGTGTTGACTGATGACTTTGCTCTTGTCATTAGACCTTGCACAGGACCTTAGACTAGTAAAACATTTGGGTATAATACTTTGTTGTAGGGGATAGTCACTCCAGCTAGTATCATTTGAAGGGACATATCAACACAGCAAGTGTAGGTTTGTGTTGTAAGGTAGTGAAGCGAGTGTGCAAACTCTTGCTTGTCTGTGGCCTGGTTCTGTACAGTAGTAGGGGTAACCTTGGCTTTTGTATTCTTCAGACTGTAAGTATTGAAGCTGCATGAATTTGGCCATGGCAAAGATGGTAGAGGCACAAGGGGTGGGTGGGGGTGGGTTTGGGTGGGGGGTGTAAAGTTCTCAAATTGATTGCATTGTGCCTTCCAATCTATGCTGTACAAAGTGTTCAGTTCTCACAGAAGTGATAGAGTAATCTCTTTCCAAAGGCTGACCTGCTAGATGTAAGCTTGTAGGATGCCAAGTTTGTGCAGGTGCATCCAACCACAACCACATGTTTGCTGGTGTGTGCGTGAACTGAACTCGCTTTACAAAAGAACATGTGGTCATCAGATTCATCCATTGGTTTTGTGATAATGACCCTATGGTTACCCACAAATTTGCAGCTTCCTTCTCCATTTGTCGTGCTGTAGTAATTTAATTTTTTCAATGTCTCAAGCTACTTGCTTAGTATGAACATCAGTTGTAGTAGTACTCCAAGGCAAGTACCATAGAAAGATGCTCATCCCAATCATTCCCTTGCTCATTCATTCACTTGGTCAGTTAGGTACTGTTCATGGACTTTGTTTGGCCATTACCTTGAAGGTAGAATGTAATACCATTTTGTTCTAAGTGGACTTGATTTCAAAGTTCTTGTGAAAGAATCATTTTTTAAAAAATTAATGAGTTTCCAGAGATGAAAATCATTCTAAATTTAATAATCTTTGCTCATCGGTCTGAAAATTATCAAATGACAACCATGAACACTGTCTTGTTGAGAGCTTTCCAATGGTACCAAAAGTGGAACGAGGAGCCATATTGTTTGGAAGAATTATAACATGGTCACCTTCAAAGACACAAACAAATAAACAAACACTTATCTTAATTCAAATGACAAGAGGAACAAGGAATTTGTATATGCGGGTGATTTTTCAAAATCTATTGTATGATTGTCCTTGGACAATTTCAAAGACAATTCATATTTGCCTTATTTTCAAGCCTACCTATTTTGCTCTTTTCTCCTACACACCAACATGGATATGATAAGGCAAATTACCATGTGCATTTTCACGTCCATGATATTTATATTTATTCACATTGGATTGAATTTGACTTTCACATAAATAATGATGAACTATTGGAAACCATTTGGGAACATATGAAGAAGGAAAAATAATTATCATGCATATTGAAGTGGCACACAAGTATATAGATCAAGCAACCTCTTCCATATTTTTGGTAGCACAAAAGTGGATTTTGTATAGGAGAAGATCCTACTATGGGGGCCTTCCAAATTTGAAATCCTCAAGCTTGGTAAATTGAGGGAGGTCAAAAATTCAAAAGCCCCCCCATAGTGGGACCTTCCCCAAGGTAAAGCAACTATATTTTTCTCTCATTTTTTTGAAGTGACTAATTATAAAACTAGATCTTCCAAAATTCAAAAGGCCCATACAACCTATACTTGGCCTTTCAAATTTTGAAAGATCCAATAAAACAAAAATAAGTTTTAAATAAGTCTGAGATAAATGAGAAAAAGTCAAGCAAGACATATTCAAGCTAAGGAGCGACCTAAAATACAAAGGAAAAAAAGTGTTGGTGCTTTACATATATCTAAGGACCCTCAAACCATGAGTGAAAAGTAGTTCCTTTCATCAAATGCAATTGAATTAACTATGACAAGCTTATGTTGGTAGATAAAAGGGTTTTAAGTTGACACAAGACCATTCCAACATTGGTTTCAAATTTTGGCAAGATAATGCACACAAAGAAATCCAACTAAAAATGGCAAGCATGGAGAATTTTTTCATAGTTAAATAGGCCACCATCCAATACAATGCCAAATTTGGAACTCAAATTGTTTTTCAACATGAATTCCATATGGGTTTTTTTGTAAAATTAAGGTATCACTTAGGATGAATTTTTTCTTTGTCTAGTCTTTGATGAATATTTTTATAAAAAAATTGATCCCCATCAATATTAATGAATTTAAAAGTGTCAAATACTTTACAATACAATATATTAGGACAACACAATTATGATTATTTTCAATATCGTACATGTTGTGTCCTTAGTATGATAAAATAGAACTAGATAAAGGAATATAAAAAGAGAGTGATGTTATGACAAAATTTGATACATTTTTGAAATTTTCAACCCATATGAGTTTTGCTCTCCATTATTTGAAGTTGTGATTTGACATGTCCAATTTGTCTTGATTAACAAATCTAGAAGGAGTGTGAAATTGCTCCTTGGATTGCTCTCATTATTATAAAAAAACTAGATGTGAATAGATGCATCCAATGTTAAAGAACATGACTATTGTATCCTAGTTCACAAGTCAAAAATTGTCACAAGAGGTTTGATTTTTCCATTAACTAGCCTTTAAATTATCATTGCCAAAGGAACATTAGATCTAGGAAAGGAGATCGCAACAGGTTCAAATTTTGCAACCATAACACAATACATGTTATCAGCATCAATATGAAGTGGAAAAAAAACTCACTTCTAGATTTCTCTACTACACAAAATGGGTCCTACACCAAATCATCTACCAACTCCCATTGCCTAATACAACACATAATCAAAAGGGCTCATATGTTAAGTGTTTCAATGTTTCCATTAATGCACAAAAAATGTATGTTGCCAAATTGGAAAAAGTTGTGAGGGTTTCTTGCCCACCACCTTCATAGCACTCCAAAAAACAAAAGATGTGTGTTTCTGTTCATATGATTGTTTGGCTGATGAATCAATCAGGTGCCAGGATGTTTCAATGTTTTCCATTTAATGCACAAATGTAAGTTGCAAATTTGGAAGAAGTCGTGGGGGCTTATTGTCCACCTTCATAACACTCAAAAAGAAAACAAGAGATGTGTGTTTTTGTTCGTGTGATGGTTCGGATGATGTATCAATCATGTGAGGGGGTGACTTCATCTTTCACCTCTCTTTGAAGAAGATTTCAAGCTCATGACTGTGGAAGAAAATTCACAAACCACTACTCTCCTCCACTCCAATAAAATCTGAACAATATGATATCTTTGGAACATGCCAAGCAATGAATGGGTGTTTTGAAAGGAGATTACATACTTTTATGTGTAGACAATTTTCAACTCTAGGAATTATATTTGTTTGACTACTGTTTTTAATGCCCCGTGGCTACTAGCAATCTTGGCTACCTGAGCCAATCTTCATGAGAAGCTTAACATTGTGGCTAACTGTAGTAGCAATTTTTGCAAGCTCTATCATGCACCCAACAAGAAAGCCCTTGACTTGCTTGCAATTGATATCATGATCTTTAAATTTCTTGAGGGTAAGAATAGTTGGATTGATTCAACAACCTCTATTTGGATTCAAAAATCTGGGAGAAGAGTGCATTTCTCCTTGTACATTGTATCTCCTGGACACAAGATTTCATTAAATTTTTTAAATGAAGAGATAGATTGGTGATTCTCATAAGAATATAATTGCACTAGTTGGTGACAATGTCAGACCATCACCTTCATCATGGATAACACAAGGAAGAGTTGCCACAAGCTTCCTCACTAACTTCATTAACTCCCAGTAGTGGGTGTACAAAAATACTCTGTCCAAATTTTTAGGCAAAACCCTATGCAAACACTTGTTGTCCTGAGTTTCTATTGCATCTCTAAAGTCAGTCAAAAAATTCAATCATGGCACCAGCTAGCACGCATGAGACATAGTTACCAACTGAAAAAGTAATTAGTGTTGCCATTTAAGTTGCAACAAGCTTGTGAAAATAAGCCTCATTGTAGCTTTGTCCATGTAGACACAAAGCATCTAAGCCTAGGGCATGGAGAGAGGCCCACCTAGAAGGTAAGTGGTTGGACCTCATGCACCCTAAACCTATCCTCTAAGCACACCAATAATGACTAGTATATGCATAACATCTATGAAAGCCACTTGAAAATATTATCTATGAGGTTGCAAATAAAACTCCACATCAAGTGCACGATGATGAACGTAACAAGACAATGAATGTGCCAGAACCTCATAGGAGTCATTCACAAAAGTGTCAAACACTCATCACCTTCATCATGAATGGTTGTGATGAGTTGCTATGACTCTTCATTGACTTCATGAGCTCCCAAAAGTGGGTGTAGTAGATATGCATAAGGACTTCAAAGACTCTCTATGTTTCAAATAAATTCAGAAACCCAATGACTCAAGATGCCTAGTGTACAAAATATACTTAGTACCACAACCTTTCGTCCACATCAACCTTGGCTCCACTCTACAGTACACTATGAGTAGCAATTTGATCAATTGACAAATAAACAAGTGATTTTGTTGAAATTAAGTTCCATTCGAATGAAAATATTGAATGAGATTGCATGCACCTTGAATTGAATGTGAATTGAATTTCAAATTCAATTCAAATTCAATTGAAAAGAAATTGGATGCAAATTGGTGGAGAAGGTTTTCAAACCTGCTTGTGAATGTGATGTTGAAAACAAAATCTTTAAAAATACTCAGATCAAAAAATACACCTTTCCATGCTTCTTTACTTGAGAATGAGCTAGACAGATTCTGGGCAGAAAATTGGTAAGATGAATTACCATGGGACACTACAGTTATACTATCTATAGTTGTCCTACCTAAGCCAGCCGCCATGAATCATCATCACTGGAATTTGCTTTGACAGCATGTTCTTGATTGGAAGGAGGTAACTACTGTGGAGTAGGCATGGAAAATAATAGAACTGTGTTAGCTCACAATATGTCCAATGAGTTTTTTTTTTACCTTCAGGGAAGGAGATCCAGGGCTCTCGCTCAACACTTTTTCACAGGGATCATGCAACCAAGGCAACAATCACAACCAGCATTGCACATTGGAAAAAACATTAGGGCAGGCAAAACTATCCTTGCAGGCATTATATCCATTTGGAACAAGACACAGGAAAACACAATTTTAAGGTGATTGCATGCTGCTGCTGTCAAGGAACATAATCTCTGATGTGTTTCTTATGATGAGACCCACTGCTTCATAGATAAGAGCACAAAGTTGGTGGAGTCCAGGACAAATAAATGGTTGCTCTACTCACACAGTTTCTATGGCAAGATAAAGGACGGAAAAAAAAAGTCTCCATTCTAAACCCTAAAGCCGCTGGCTGGCTTGTTCAGCCCAAGAAACTCTCAACAAAAAAAAAGAAAAAAAGAATACATGTGTTAAGGAAAATTGGAAAACCTGTTTGTGAGATTGTTGAGCAGATCCCCAAGGCCAAAAAGCAAAGTGTGATGTGCTCCTCCCTTTGAAGAAATGGGATTGATTTCAAACAGGAAACCCTGAAGAATTTGGGTTTGTGTGATAGGGTTTGCAGATCCTTCTTCTCTTTATTGCTGCTGCTTGAGGTATTCTTGCCATCCCAGTTGCTCAAGCCTTTCCGCTTTCTCCAACACCATCTCCTCCAAACCCTTTTGATAGTCCAGCATCTTGTCCACCAATTCCGGGCTGCTGAGGCCAAGTATCCGCACTGCCAACAGTCCTGCATTGGTGGCATTCTGAATGGCAACAGTCGCTACCGGAATTCCTCTCGGCATCTGGACAATGGAGAGCAGGGAATCGAGCCCATCAGTGGCGCTACCCTTGACAGGGACGCCGATCACAGGAAGTGGAGTGAGGGATGCCACCATTCCAGGAAGGTGAGCAGCTCCGCCTGCACCTGCGATGATGACTCTCAGTCCACGTTGGTGAGCCGTTTGTGCATACTTCACCATTCTTTCCGGTGTTCGATGGGCCGACACAACCGTGAGTTCATACGCAATACCGAAGAGTTGAAGAATCTCTGCAGCACTTTGCATGACTGGTAGATCCGAATCTGACCCCATAATGATTCCCACTGCCGCCGCCGGCTTAACCTCAGCTGCAGAATCCAAAACATCCGCTTGCATTGCTGCAGCAAATGCGGTCATCGTTGAAAAGCCCCTCTCTATTCTTCTTCCTCTCCCTGCTGGGTCGTTTACTTGTCTCCTCCTCCAACTACCACTAACCCTAAAGCTTATACCCTGCGTGGACAGACTTGCTGCATCCTCATGGGAAGCTCGGGCAAGGTTACAAGACCTGTTGTACGTTGGTGATGCTTTCGCAGAAAGGGGAGAAGCGTCTACACTTGATGCGTTTGCAAACTTCAGAGAAAGGGAAGCTACAACAAATGCTTGAGAGGGGCATAGAAGAACACCCATTTCCAAAGTCAATTCCGAAGAATCTCAACAATCTTTTCTTCGCGTGATTGCAAACAAAGAGACAACCCCACCCACCAGAAATAGGCAGCAGCTCTACGTCTCGAGAAATTCAGAAAGGGGAGGGGATCCACGCCCAGACGAGAGAGAGAGAGAGAGAGAGAGAGAGAGAGGATTGTGTGAGCGGAACGTTCTAACCCTAAACCCTAAGCCATGGAGAGCCTAATCTCCATGGACTTGAGATATAAGCGGAATCACAGGAAACCTTCCAAAGGCACTGTATGGGTTGCCGGATCCGGCATGTTGGGTTACATTCATCAGCATTCTCAATGCATTTAGGAGAGAAAAGTCTCGGGAGCAGGAAGGAGGGTAGGAAAATCAATGCAGAAATCATTGAGGCCAACTTGGAGGTAGATTGGATCCGTGTGTTGGAACCTCCATTGTGAACATGTATGTGATGTGTGGGAATGCGGAGGATGCAAGAAGAGTATATGAGAAAATGATGGAACAAAAATGTGGTGGCTTCAATTGCAGGATATGCTCAGCAAGGAGAGAGAGGGAAATAAAATGCTTTTGAGAATGTTGGAAGAATGCAGCAAGGGATTATACCAAACACGATCACATTGGCAGTCTCAAAGCTTTGTAAAAGGGCAAAAAAGATCCATAATCATCTATCTCATCAGAGCTGGGTTTGAGTCAAGTGAATGGGTTGGAAATGCACTTATCAGCATGTATTGTAAATTTGCCAGTGTAGAGGATGCACCCCAGGTACTTGACAAACTTTGTGGATGTTAATTTGATTGCTTGAACATCAATGGTCACAGGATACTCTCAGCAAAGCTGCAGTAAGGAAATGTTGGAAAATTTTCAAGCAAATGTAAAAGCCAGACTTAAAGAATATTGAAATCAGTTTTCTGTGCATGTGCCAATCCAGTAGCTCTGGATCATGGCAAACAAATTCATAGCTAGATTCTCAAAGTGGGACCTGATTTGGATCTTCACTTGCTGAGCACTTTGGTGACCATGGTGCTACGTGTGGAAGATGCACATCAAGTTTTTGACCAGAGGAGACAACCAAATGTGATATTGTGAATGCAGTGGTCACAACTTGTTCTCAAAACAGGTTTTGCAAAGAGGCACTGCAGCTCTTTTGAGCAATGTAATGTGAAGGAGAGAAACCAGACAAGGTGACAATTACTGGTGTTCTCTACACATGCAGCCATGGTCAGTTTGTCAAGGAAGGTTGGCTCTACTTTTCCTCAATCTGGATTAAACATGACATTATGCCACTATCTGTGCACAATAGCCATGTGGTCAATATCCTTGGTCGTGCAGGTCAGTTGCACAAGGCACATTCTTTCGTCCTCAATATGCCATGCAAACCTGATGGTTTCTTATGTGGAATCTTGCTCAGTGTGCCTCTGGGATTCATGACAATGTGGAACTTGCAAAACATGCTGTTGAGCATGTCCTAGAGCTATCACTAGAAGCTAGAAGATGCAGATGTATATCAGTGATGGTTGGTTTAGTTATGGGCCAGTTCTGAATCCAACTCCAGATAACCAGACTCTAGGTTCAACCTCTTGAATCTAACCTTGTGACTTGCTCTTGTTGGAACTAGAACCGGAACCAAAGGTGTAGGAATTTGAAAAACCCTACTCAAAATTGTCTGAGAGGTTTCATCAAATTTAAGAAATAATTGGAATCAGAACCATAGTTTTCATAAAATCAAGAAATTTGTGTGAATTGAAACTGAAGGTTTTTGTCAAACCAGGAATTGGACAACCCTAGTATGTGCATGGTGCTATCAAATGTCTATATCGAAACTTGTGTTGGATGATGTTTGGAAAATGAGTGATGGCATGATAGATGGGTGAAAAAGGACCTTGGAAAGTGCTGGATTGAAGTTGCCCACACAATTCATGTTTTCAATGTCAATAACAAATCGCAACAGTCATTATATTCACTCCCCCTAAAGGGATTTGTGTTGACATGAATGTGGTATGTCCCTGAATTGGACTTATGCCATGATGGGTTGCTTTTGCAATCTCTGTAAGCCAGTGAGTTGTCTTGGCAATTTGACATGAAATCTCATGCGGGCTTGAATCCCTTTCGGGTCTTGAAGTGAGAAACTCGTGCTAATGTGAATCCCCTTGGCTTCTCAATGTGCAGCACTCATGCTAGCATGAGTGCCCTTGGCATCTTCTTAGGTGGATTCAAGTCAGTGTGAATGCCTCGGCTATTGCATTTTGGGATTCACCCCCCTAAGTTACTGTTCAAGGGAAGACTCAAGTTGGTTGGAGTAGCCTTGTTGTATACTAGGGTTAATCATGTTGGCTTGATGTGTCTATCGTGGGCACTCGTGTCAATGTGAGTCCCCTTTTAAGAGGATTCAAGTTAGCATGAATGTTTTGACTATGTCTTTAAATGGGATTCATGCACATGAGTGCCTTTGTTGCACCCATAGGGAGGATTCATTGTCAAGGTGCATGCCTTAACACCTTGGTGCGGAGGATTCACATTGTGAATGCCTTTGGCATGTCCAAGGTAAGGGGAATCGTGCTAGGACGATTCCCTTCGGTGTGTCCTTAGCAAGATAGTGATAGTCACACCAACATGGGTACCTTTAATGTGTCCTAATGTGATTTCACAATAGCAAGCACCTTTATTGTGTCCTTATGTGAATTCACACTAGCACAAGTACCTTTATTGTGTCCTTAAATGAATTCGTGCCAATGTGAATTTCATTAGTGTGTTGGCATGGAGGACTCCCATGGCAACATGAATGCTTTTGTTGTGTCCTTAAGAGGATGCCCTTTTTTGACTATCTAAAGGCTTGAATCCCTTGACACCTATTTAAAGGGGATTCATATGGGCTTTAATCTCTAGAGTCCCATTCAAACCTTCTATCACTTCTTATTGTCTTTAAAAGGGAGTCAATGAATGTAATGGGTGTGGTAGATGTGTTTTGCATAATGTTATTAAACTACTATTTAATTTGAGATTTTTTAAACCCTTTCACAATGAACATATTTTGGAAATCATCTTTAAAACCATCATAAATGGATGGTTATTTTTATAATTAATGCAAATTAATGTTAAAATCATTGTGCAAAATGATCATTATTTTGAAGATTATTTATGATATTGATAATTCAATTGGTTTAATTCACCAAATTATTATTATTTATTTATTAAACTCTCCTGTTAAGTTGGGTATTAGTAATTAAACTTCCCCATTTAAATGATTTTTTTAAATTATTATTTGTGTAATATGTAACCTTCCTTTGCTCTTGTATGTTTTGTCAAGTAGTTTTGAGAGTTTTAAGGTTGAAAGTTCGTGAAGTTTTATTGTATCAATTATGAATAGTCTTAAATTGTGATAAAATGTTTTAACATTGCTTGCATTGATTGAAATATTATTTTAACAAGTGCAAGATTTTTATTTTGAAATAAGCTTTTTTTGGGATTAAAATGGTGTTTAATTTGTTCAAGTTTTCATTTTTTTGGTTTGGCTTGTGTTGACGCTTGTGGGAATTTAAACCCCAAATCTAGCCTAAGACCACAAGCTAGCACATAGTTATGTGACAATAATTATAATCTCTTGGGATTGGTTTTTCATCTATATGTGAAAGCAAGTTTACATGGTAGTTGTAACCCATGATGCTTGTTTTTATAATTGTATCCCAAAATACATCATTGGGCATTCAAAGAAATAAGCCTTGACTTATTTGGTTAACAAACAACAAAGATGAAAATAATCTTTTTCATTAACCCAACAAGTCCAATAGTCATCAAGTTTTCCATTTGACATCTATACAACACCAAAACATCAAGAATTATCATTTTTTAAGTAATGAAAGATAAGCAACCATTGAAAAATAGATTAGTTTTGCTCAAGTTTGAAATTATATTTTCAAATTTTTTTGGGCATCTTAGTTTTACAAAAGTATTCCTAGATTCGGATTTCCAATCACATAAAAAATGAGTGTGGGGCATAGGTAATCCATGTAGTTGTGCTACATTCAAATGTGGACAGGTTGCTTGACATTGCTAATGTTGAAAACAAATTTTTTGAAGTTTGTTTCATTTTTGCAATGTAAGGTTTTGTTGGGTGTTTCAAAAGGGTGACTTCAAATTTGTGGTTGCAAATGTGATTAAAAGAAAATTAACATCACAATTTCCATTGTTGGGCTCTTCTACCACAACAACCTCATGTTAAGCTTGATGCAACAATCATCTTCTTTGTATTTTGTTTCAAGGAATGTGGTTTACAATTTCTCAACCATGTTCCTTCCACCAATGATGTCAACATCAACATCATTGATAATGTTTTTATCCCATTGATTCCATCAAGTAACTTCATCTAACTCCATCAACAATTTTCATCCAATTTTACTTCCAAAACTATATCAATTAAATTCATCCAAAAAACATCCATAAATTCATCCAAAGTGTAGTTCACATTTGTACATGAATTTTTTTTATTTAAGAAAATATATTAGTTATTGGTTTTTTAAAAGTGGAAAAAGCCAAACCAAAAATCTAAATATTTTAAAAATCTTGTTTCATAATTAGTAGATTACCATTAAGGTTTAATTATAGTCAAAGTCTACAAGTTTTCAATCTTAGATTTAAACCCCAAAAAGTCCATTTTTTTAAGGTAAATTTGAAACTGATTTTTAGAAAAAATTAATCAAAGTTGCCCAAACAAAAATTGTTATATTTGGTATAAATTTTGGAATCTAGTAACTTTTTCATACAATGTCAAATTAAATAAATTATTAAGTTTCTAGGCTTGAATTTCTAAATTATATTATAATCTTGAAAAAGTTACAAATTTCTAGGCTTGAATTCTAAATTATATTATAATCTTGAAAAAGTTACAAATTTCTAGGCTTGAATTCTAAATTATATTATAATCTTGAAAAAGTTACAAATTACAATAAGACGTGTTCTTCAACTAGAAAAAGAAAATCTATTGAAAAAAATATTATAAGGCTATGGTTGCAAGGCGTAATCCAATGTCTTGTTAACAAGCCGATTTTTTAAAAACTTTACCATGTCTATTTGTTTGATTCAAAAGTAAATGAATGTTATGGAATTGTGAATTCAATTTTTCAAATGTTTTTTTATATTTGTGTTATTCAAAATCATTTCTAATTTTAAGGATTTAATCATTGATTGATCACATATATTGTTATATGACAATGAAAATGGGTTAGTGACTAGTTGATTATTTTTGTTGTTCCCATAGGGTATATGAAATACATCAACCTTAAAATATGTTTGTTGCAATTTGAGCATGCAAGTTATTTTGATTACTTTTTGCTTAAAAATAAACCTAAATTATTATTTTTTAATTAAATAAGCATTAAGCTTAAGTGACATGGAAGCACAAAAACAAAGATTACTTTACATTTAATATAATGATTTCAACATTATCAATAACAACTAAAACTATTTTGTGCATTTTGCTTCATAATTATTTTATATTACAATAAATCATGCCCGATTCTATTGCACATTCCATTCATTTTGGGTTGAATGTGATGATTATATTACAGTAGAATATAACTTTTTAATGGAATGTGTTAGTGAAATCATGTAAAAGTTTTAATTTTTAAGTGATATGTGTGTGTTATCCACACATTATATTAATAAAAGACTATTACCAACAATTGTTATCAACCCAAGTCCATTCCACTTAATGTACTTGTGCAAATAGACCTGAACAAGGGGCTCAAACAATTATCATCCCTCTAATGGTAATGTTGATAGAAATAATAAAACCCAATAAAGTATGATCAACATCTTGCAATTGCACTACAACTACTCAAAACCTAAAATAAATAGATTATATTTTGTAATATAATTATCCCCTAGTTTCCTCATTGTTATTGTCATTCCAAGAACTTGACAATCGTTTTAAAGGCACACCTTAAAAGAGAGAAAAATAAATAGTTATAGTGACAATAATTTTACCTTGTAACAAGATTATCACATTCCTAAGCTATTGTGACAATAGTATTATTCTTTACCTTCCACCCCCTATAACTATCTCCCACACACCATACACACCAAAGAGTGTTTGGACCAATTATTTTTCAATATGCCCATGTGGCCCAAAAGAAAAATAAAAACAAATGGGATTGCCTCCCTTAAGACAACCCCATGGATGGTAGAAAGTACCCCAAAAAACACCTTAGAAAAAGTCCAAAAAGGAAGGGAAAAAAATGATAGATAAAAAATTGATAACAAGAGAAGAGTATAGAAGAATAAATAATGACCCATAAAAAGAGAAAAAGCCACATCCCCCTTTCTAAAATCCCTCAAATCCTCCCTCATCTTACCAAAAGGTTAGCCAATTCCCTTCCCTACAAATTTGTCCTTAAATTAGCTCTTATTTTAGTGACAACTAGCTAGCCAACTAACTCTTAGAACATTTAGTTTGTCAACTTTTTACTTATCATTCTCTATAAATTAACTAAAGTAGTAAAGGTCATCTCCACCATTAGTGGAAACAATGGATAAATCCGTTGCCCATAATTCAAAAAGCTACCAAATTACCTTAGTAGTTAAACTAATCCCTAGGTAAAATAAACCTAACTTCCTTTCACAAATTGGGATGGAAGATGTATTTTTACCAAAATTTTACAAAACTTGTTGTCGCACATTCAAACATTACATACATATGCATGAACATTAATGGTCAAGGGTTTTGAATATAACATTTTTTTCCAAACATCTAACTTGGTATGAATGTCAATTTGTTGAATCTTCGATAGGTTGGACTTGAAGGGTAACTCAATGCCCCATGAACTACATGTAAACATACATGGTTTTGTCCTTTCCCCCTTTCCATATTAAATTTGAACATTAATGGCTTCTTTCTTATAAATGGGACATATTGGACAATGTAATTTCCATATAAGCATTTAACCCACCATAAAGATTCACTAAGAGCTAATGGACACAACAACATATGCTACACAACTAAATTTTATGCTTTCTACCAACTCATGTAATGAAAATTGACAAAAACATTGAACTTGGAACACCGCTAGACTCTCACTTTGGAACTCCACCAAAATTCCATCCTAACCTCAATACATGAACAATGATCCATGTGAGAAAAAACCATATTCATCATCATGACCATTCCTACCTAAATAGACAAATCAAATGTAAATACTTAAATATAGATTTGGCAAACGAATAAAATCCCTTGAACATTTTATTAACATATGTAGTGAATAGACATAAAAGGCAAAAATGGAGAATTCAATGCCAACTAAAAATACCACTTTCATTCTACTTACATTACATCCAATGTTTGGTGAATTATAAACAACTTTCAGCCCAATGGAACTTAGGAACAACTTGTAATATGTCTACATTTCATTCACTATTAAAACTTTTAAAAGAAAGGACAATTTAACAACATAATGACCCAAGCTAATCTTCTATATCATAGAATAATCTACAAATTTGGATAAACCCCAAGAATTACATGTCTAATTTACAATTGTATGCATAATGATATTTTGATGGCGTTTCTAACACTTGTTGAGTGAAAATCTCATTGACCACCATGATTTGATGTTGTTTTTTATTTTCATTGTCATTGTGGGTTGACTGTTAAACATAATTGATCTGACATCTTCATGGATAGATTCAACTAATTAAAATTTTAATTATTGACTATCATAAAGGTGTGCGTAAATTATATTTAATTTTATTGTGTTTAGACATAAGTTGATAAGTGTCATGTAGAAGAAAATGATTAGGTGAAAATTATATTCCCAAGGTCAACATTTTATGAAAACGGTAAAATTTTTAAATGAATTCCCTCTGTCATGTGCTTATAATAATAATAATAATAATACATCGAAAGATGATAACCTTCCTTTGTTTTTACAAAACAACAAGCTTAAGCTTTGTTAATTTACTAATAACCAACCAAGTATTAAAAAAATTATAAAAAAACCAATTTTATATTTTAGGTTTGTGAAAAATCTTCCATTGAGTTTGATTGTCACAAAGCACACAATTTTCTTGTTGATCGTGACATGTGGATTTCAAGCAAGGCTAAAAGCATGATTAGGTGATTCCATTTTGACATTTTGAAAAAATCACATCTTAAGTAGTTAAAATATTGTAATAATGATAAATATCAAATTATAAATCCAACATGTGTGTTCATATATGCTTGTGATAAAAAAATATTAATAAACTATCGTATACATATCATTAAACACGTGATTGGTTGAACAATCCATGTGAAAGCTTGTACTTTTGGATGTGAAATTATTACAATGCCTTTTACATGTAAAGGTGGGCATGAAACTATTAACTACAAAAAAATTGTTAAATTTTGTTTTAAATTCTTCTTTTGAAATCATTAATAAAATTTAAACCATATTCAAATTGTTAATATTTACCCTATTCTTCTTCTTTTAATCAATGTCCATGTTTTGATTAGCAAAAACGCATCACGAGCATCAAATGTAAACGGTAATTGACTTGACATGTGTGTAGCATGCTCATATGTTTTAAAAGTTCACTCCCTTGGTTAATTGTATAATAAAGGCTTACTTTTCAATGGAAGTAGCCATAAGGATAGGGGTCAAGAAAGGTGCATTGTAGTGGTAGGTCTAGTTTAATCATTAGGGGGAGGCTAAGGCTAGGAAATGGGGTTAAGGTTATGGTTGTGTGGTTAACACAACTTTATTGTCTCTTTAATACATTTCAAATTGAATGCCTAGTCATGACTTTCAAATGTTTCAACACCTTGTCAGATTGCAATGTCACTCATTCTAAACACTTGTCACTTGAATTACATGTCTTCAAAAATTATAAGGTTTTTTGTAAATGGTCTTTCAATGTTTTTTCAATAAACAAGGCCTTGAGTTAAGCTTTCAAGTAGTCTTGGTAAATGACCTTTACACTACATTGATGTGATAACAATATAAAAAAACCATTGACAACAAGGCCAAAGTCCTTACCAAGGATTACAATGTATATGTGGCCTTCATGTATTGGTTTAATAATTATCAAAATTTTAATTTTAATTTATTTTCTGACTTATATATAGGACTTGATATTGATATTGACACCAAAAATGACCCACACCATGTATATGTATGTTGCATCAAGCCTTACATTATAATTAGACGTGTGATTTTATTTTGAATATGATCACAAATTTTGAACTATTATAATCATTAAAGACATGCAAAATTAGAATTAGCAACATCCAAAACACAATCCAATAAATTTGAACCTATAAATATCAACACATGTGGCTTTTTTTATGAAGTATGTTAGAGCCCACAATAAATTGCAAATCATTTAATGAAGGTTTGAATAATTTAAAACATGTTCAATTTGAATGCTACTAAAACACATTATCAACAAGTTTTTTATCTATGAAAAATGACTCTAATATCATAATGAAATGACTTCAAATTTGTGGGAATTCAACTTCATGGGTGAACAAACACAATTCCAAAACATGGATAACTATTTCATAAATAAAACAAAATAATTTGTTCATAATAATGCAAGTATAAGATTTCATTATAATCAACAAGTGCTTTGGTTCCTTTTATTATGATTACACATGTTAAGGATAAGTTGAATCACTTTATTTAAGGTATTATATAGGCATTAAAATGAATGTGACACAATGTCATTAATGCGATGATTTGTAAGGATTTCACAATTTGTCGAAACACCTTGTTTCAACGTGTTGCGTTGCCTTGTGTGAGGCAAATGACTCAAATTATTGAATATCTCTACCATGAGATCACTAGGTTTTAATAAGTTCCTCAATATTCCTTCCAAAAAAAATCCACCAAGAACAACATTCACACTTAGAATTGTAGATAAACAACCATTAAACACCATTCAAATTTGGGGACTATAAACAAGAAGATTAAGATCAACACCAAAAAGATCAAAACCATTGGAGTAATCACTATAAATGATCAATATGAACTAATCATTAGGAAATTGTGATTGTTGGAAAATAATCATTGAAAGTATAACCATTAGAAAAGTAGTCATTAGAAGAACAATCAACATTTTGGATTATCCAAGGGAGCTATAAAACCCCCAAAGATCATATTAGATATGCCAAATGTGTTCTAGAATTCACAAAGGTAATTGAAGATGAAATTCATGCATATAGAACCTAATTAGACCCTAAACCACGTGGCAAATGAAAATCAGACCTAATAAAAACAATTGTGTATCAATTTAAGGTATTAATAAACTCTCTCTCCCCCCCCCCACACTACCATTTTGGATATGCCAATGTATTATAGACCTCACAAGGGCAATTCAAAATGAAATTCATGCATACAAAACCTAATTAGACCTTAAACCATATCATCAATAAATTATTAATAAAACCTTGCAAGGCCATAATGGATGTGTCAAATGGGCATTAAACTTCATTAAGGTTTTTTGAGATTAGTACATGCATACAAAAGGCCAATATGTGACCATTACATTTACAACTACCTATGACTATTTGATCTTTGCAACTAAATTTTTGCCTTATGCGACTATTGTGACATTTTACTAACATCAACCGAATTGCTTACAATCAGCATGTAACTAGTCTGCAATTAAAGTGGTTTACATCAATATATGTGTTGAATTTATCATCCAAGAGTAACCATATGAAGTCCCATTAGTCACAAAGAAAGTGGTGTTTAATTGTAATCAACATATGTCCATATACATTAATTACACTAATTATTTGATTTATGATTTAACTTAATATTCATAACTTTTTATTTTTATTTCAAAGTAATTATCAAAATAATCACACTAAATTTATTGTAATTAAAATCATTGATATAGTTATTGTAATTATACTAATTTCATTACATTGAACTCCAAAGAATTTCAAATAAATATAATATAATCCCACATAGACCATTAGATTAATTATTTATATATATTTAGTAAAAATAAAAAATAATGTAATTAATGTGTAATTGTTAAATAGATTAGTATTTATTTATTTATAAATTAATTATAATAGACGAATAATTTATAATTCAGCCTAATTACTCATAAATTTAAATTCTAAAAATATTTTAAAATTAAAATATTAACACTATAATTAATTTAATCAGTTTAATTTTTAAAATTGTAAAAACTATATTTCAGTATACTAAAATATTCATTATGTATTTAAAATAATTAATTTTTTTGATTAAATCTCATATCCATAATTGACAAGTTATGCCCTATAATTAATATTTTGGAAAAATATAACGTAATTAGAATAATTATTGTAATGATTGTAATTGAAAGAATTATTATATAATCATTTCATTTTTATTTTCTTAATTCTGTAATTAATTTTCTATGATAAATATTTGTATAGTAAAATTTTAATTAACTTAAAAGGTTAATGTATGTTTAACAAAATTTTTTTTATAGCTAATGATTACCAATTTAAAAAAAATCTTTGATTGACAAATGTTTTTCAATAATAAATGTAATTATATGGTACTTACTAAAATTATTTTAATATTATTTTTAAAATAAATAATTTGTGTAGGAATTTATTTTCTACTAACAATAGTTAGTTATTTATAGTTTATAATTGAATATTTATAATATTTATTTAAAAAATTTAATTTGTATATATTCTGACCAGATTTTTAAAAGTAAAGATATATTTTAAAATATTATAGTTATGTATTAATTTATGAGTTATGTATTGACAATCTGTGAATAACTAGATAATTAGTTAGTTAAATATTTGTGTGTAGAAACAACATTGCAACTTAGCTTTATACAAAATATCAAGTGACATTAGTTTCTTGTTCTATATAGCCGAATACAACCCTTTGACAACACACATGTTGCAATGTTTTCGATCACAATTTTTCTTGTTGTAGCCACTTTGTAAACATTTGAAAGAGATAACTTGCCATTATACCCATTCTTCAATTTTTTTAAAATGCCAACCCACCTCCACCTCACCCCAAAAAAAATTTTAAAAATAAAAAATATGTATATGTAGAAATAAAAAAATAAAAAATAAAAAATACATATATGGGTGTTGAATTAGAGTCCCTTGTCCCATACTCAATCATTCTACTAGGGCAGAATAATTGAGGCTTTGGACTTTGGTGGTAGATTAATGTCAGTGGATGAGCCATTACCACTCCCAAACAAGGCACTGACAAAGGAGCTTCAAGGCAAGGCAAAAAGGCCTGGCCATTCTTTTGTTTAGTTATGTATGTAGCAGATGACCTTATTGCCCAACTGAATTATTCCCTCTCATCTAAGGATGGCACCTCATGTTTAAGCAACCCTCTTGTTGTCTTGCAAGGTACCATGCTCTTCTTGTTCACTACAACTAGATTATGGTTCTCCTTTGCTCATGACACATGTGTGAGGTAATAACCCATGTGGTTTCATCCATTCCAATACAAATATTTTACATTGAAATGGATGAAATTAACCACATGGTGTACCTCACACTTGTGTCATAAACCAAGGCTCACTACGAGAGGAAAAACAACCATAATTATGTTTTTAGTGATTAATTTGGTCACTTTCAATGGTCCACTGCAATAGATGGGTTGTTGGGCTTTACACTGGGGCACAATAGCCATGGCAGCTGCTGTCCCTGCACCAATAGCCAGGGCCACCCTTCCACAACACCCATGGGACCTTTAAATTATTATTATTATTTGAATTCACTACATGGGAAGTGGAAACAAGGCATCACAAACACACTAGCCCTGCCAATAGATAAAATGTTGTCCATCTACCTATAGTGTTCACACTCTGAAAACCAAAAAAACCCGTTCCAATCTTAACAGTCTAAACACTTTCACCAAAGAAACCAGTTCACCCAATGTGAAACTGGTTCAAACAAGGTAAAACTTCCAAAAGTTTGCCCAACAAAGGGTGGTGGCAATTGTTCTCACAAGTGTTGTGCTTGCAAGTGTTAATAGCTGTATATACAATGTGTAAATCTTGTGTAAGTGTGAATCATTTACATTTACACGTCCAAACTTTACACTTACATGACCCTGTATAAATGTTATGAGTGAAAATACCACAATTACCCTGTCTTTGGGCCTCCTTTCATCCCAAACCCTTCTTTCAGTGGTATCCATAAAGTAATGAAATTTTATTAAATCTGAAAATGAAATCCTGAATATCAGCATTTAATGCACAAGGTTCAAGACTAACTATAACAGCTTCACAAAGTAGGAGCAATGAAAATATATGCAACAACATTGAAGATGCTAAAGAAAAAGGAAAAACAGGGTGAAACTCAGTTTACAACACAAAAACTGAGGTCCAAGTTGCGCATACAATGATGCCCGTAATGTGAAAAACTATAAAGGAAGGGCTGTAGATGGTAGGTAATGGGCTATCCCCCCTTTATAAATGTGATGTGTATGTGGGTGGCAAGGGTAGTAAAATCAGCAAAAGCAACTAGTGGTGAAACTAACACCAATAAAGGTGAATCTAGAGCGGTGGTGCCTCCTATGCTCAATTGCATATTCTATGATGACATTTAAAACATAGATAACCTTAAGGCTACAAGAGACTAAAAGATAATATAGCCCTAGAAAACAACCCTTGAATGCTAATGTTCTTTTTTTCGGTAGGTTTTTATTTTTTAATTCTCAAAATATTTATGATCAAATTCAGGGTTCTAGTGTTTTTTTCCTTATTTTATAGATAATTTTATTATACACCTTTAATGACCATACTTTCTTGTGAAGTCATATTAATTAGTTGTGGGTGCATATATATATATGTTTTGCAATGGGCCATTTAGGTGGCTTTTCATTAAAAACATTATGAAATCTCTTCTCCTCAAGTAAAACTCACATTTTTTACATTGTTTTACATAGCCTGTAAAATAATATAAATACATATTTTTTAAAAAAATTTATACAATCACATAAAACTAAATAAATGTATTCATTTTTGCACAAACACTTATATGGAATGTAAGTGCCAAACCATTTACGCACACAACATTAATTTTCACCGACATGACTGGATCCTAGGGGTGAATGATAATAATAATAATAACAACAAAAGGGTTCCATAGGTGTTGTGGAAGGATAGGGGTTTAGGGCTAGCGCATTTAATATTAATTGCCCAAACAATGTTCTCCCTTGAATTGCTTGAATTGGGGTTCTGCAGCAAGTGGGAAGGCACCTTATGCATGAGGAACCTCCTTCTTTCATTTTGTAAGGTCCCCATGATCTTATATATTTTGGTCACTTTCAAGTGTCCAATGGCACTGGGGTTTAGAGTTTAAGGTTATTATGGTCAGCGTATAATTATAAACCCTAAACTTTTGAAAGTTTTACCCTAATAGAACCGATTTCACATTAGGTGAACCAATTTCTTTAGTGAAAACGTTTAGACTGTTTATAGATTGGGATGGATTTTTTTGGTGTTCAGAGTGTGGACACAGTAAGTAGATGTACAACGTTTTATCTATTAGTAGGGCTAGTGTGTTTGTGACGCCTTGTTCAACTTTTGCATGACACAATTTCTACAATGAAAACATGATCAAGTTATGTTCCCCTCAACCAAGATCTTCACATTGAATTTCACTTGAAACCATGTATAAAGATTCAATATATGATATAATTAACATAATAATCTCATATGTGGAATCCTTGGCTTAAAAAGTTAATCCTAAACTAAATTATAGACTTTAAATGATCAAAATGGGGTTTTTATTTCATAAGTCCCCATAAATTGCAATTCTTTTTTTTCCTTACAATAACATTAGAAATATCTAGGTGGGCAGTTCTTCATATTGAATTTATTAACTTACACCACTATGTAATCATTTATTTAATTAGTGATATAATAATAGTTAACCATTTAAACATTACCAATGAACTTTTATGAAGTGTTTTATCTGTTGAAATTGAGCCACCATACCTTGCATCCACCCTTTGAGATTATAATCATGTAATGTGCATTACCATATGACCTTGGTGTTTTGTGAACCTTAGCGCTTGTTCTTCCCTCCAAAAATTCAACTAATTGATGCAACAAGCTTGAAAGCAATGTTTCATTTAAAAGGTTCATAGTACATACATGCATTGAAAATGATTAGACTCTAGAATGATAGTTCAAGGTTGCATAATAACAAGTGTGACCTAACTTTCCTTTAAGTTGCAAAGTTTAGTTCCCTATTATAATTCATGAAGATTTTTCATTACGCCCAATTATTCACATTTCATACATGAAATCACTTCAAATTGTCACAAATCCAATCCAAGTTCCAACCATAAACTTATAGAATCCATAAGATTTGCGAAAACAAACAAAAATTGTAAATGAATGGAGCAATGTTAAAACTTAACTACCATCACCATGCAGATTGCAACATAATGCAATGTACAATGCATCTTGTATAATCCCAATGCATTCAAAAATGTTGGTGGATTCTAGATGTGTTGATGTCACAAGAAGTTGGTGAAAATGTTAGTGTTTTTAGCAAGTGTTAATGAATGGGTGTTGAACTTGCAACACATGATGGTGAAAAGCTCTTGGTTGATGGTTGTGATTGTGGCAAGTAGGATGTGGCAAGGGATAAAAAGAATGGTGAAAGGTGATCTAGGGTTTGCAAGATGGTCATAATGTGACCACTTGTTATTAGGTTGATTAGGCAATTTAGGGCTACTTTTATAATGGGTCTATTATAGCTCCTTCATGCATGGCGCCTTTTAGTGATTTTTTGCCCCCAAAAATTTGTAATATAAGTGCCATGGACAATGTTTTGGGAGTGGGGTTTAGGGTGTCAATTTTATGTTGTAGCCAAAATGGCAATGACCCATGGAAAGATTTAGCCAAATTAGTCTACAAGCTAAATATGAAAGTAATTTTTTAAAAACATTTTAAAATAATTTTGGCTTCATATTTGACCATGTATAAAAATCTTAATTTTTTTCTTAAATTCTGACAAAATTATGGCTATTGATGTTTATAATTTGTAACAACACATTGTTGAATGTTGACCTCCATTGGTTGATGGACTTTCTAACACAAAATGGGCAAGTGTTAGATGCATGTCCTTTCCATTTGCCTTTCCTTGTAGGAAAAAATATCCATGGATAACAAAAGAAGAAAAACCATATAAACAAAAATCAAAGATGAAAACCCATCAATCAAAAGTGCAAGGCAAATGAAAACACAAATAAACACAACCCAAAGAAAAAAACAATCAACAAACAACCAACAAAAATTAGGTAAAGACCTTATGCTAAAAGGACTCATGGCTATGAAATGACAATTAATGATAACAAAAAAGACCTAAGATGAAAGAATTGTCATTTGTCACAAATTGGTTAATGATGAAAGTGCATTAGCTATGATGTGTGGAACAAATGAAGAACTTTGATCAAATGCAACAACTTGTTGAAGAATTATTATGGCTTACACACGTTATAGGGTTGTGGACACATGTTGTTGATAGTAAAAAACAAGCACCAAGATTGTTGATGATGCACAATAGTGGTCTATGTACAAGCGGTAATAAGTGAATCAAAACAAAAATGAAGACACCCATATGTCTCAATAATAAGGGGAATGAAATCATCGCTTAGTGTTCATTAAACATATGATTATGTCTTCTCCTAAACAACCATCATCGTTGCATGTGATGTCGTCGATGTTCACTCCACCATATCTATGTGAATTGGGTCAACAATGATGACATCCATCAAGGTCCAAAAATTATCTTTGGTGATAACAATATCCATTCGTCATCAAATGTGATGAAAGAAAAGGTGGGAGACCTTTCTTTTGAACATGTGTCCCATTATCCAAAATAATAGTTGCAACGATATCTTGAAATGTATCATGGGCTACTATACATTCACTTTTACAAGGGCAATAAAGCAAATGGATACTTAGATCATCAATGGTATGACCACACTAACACCGTGAAAGATGGGCAACCGTAGAATGTGGCAAGCCAAGACAACTATGTAATGTTGTAAAAAAGTGGGTTGAGGATAAATGAAATGTAAATGTGGTAAGACGAGTTAATAACCAAGTGCTTGCCCTTGCACCCACACATGAATGAAAATGTGCTTGTATGATATTTGAAAGTGCATTTGCTAGAAATGAAACAAACTTTTATTTGTTTAAGTAATTCACCAAAAAAACTTGTAACTAAGGATAAGACTAAACAATTAGGCTCTCAAAGGGTGGGAGCTAATAATAGACAACCTAGGGTAACAAAGTTTGAGTATTTCATAATGCTATCTAGAACGAAGAAGTGCAAGTCTCAACATGTACTATTGCATCCAAAAGAATAGGGTGATCACCATACTGGAAATGAATGATAAAGGTAAAACAATCAATGCCCAACATCACAAGAATGTGGGGGTAGCAATTTGAACCGCAAAAGGGAGGTCGAGCCCACTTGAAGAAACAAAAAGAGTGGCCTAACAACAAACTAGGTGATTAATAAAACCATAAAAAAAAATCGCATCAAATAACTTCTCCAATGTAACTATGGTATGAATATCAAACTTAATATAATGTTGCAAAATACTTGAAGATGGAAACAATGTATGAAGCAAATAGTCAAAGTGTTGGGCATAGCACAATGAAAACATTGCAAAAATTGCATAAGAATCTACAAACATAAAGAGACTAGATGTGGTCCCAAGATCCTCATGAAGAGCCTTAAGCACAAACAACTCAAAGGCTTGAATTTATATTCACCTTTTAAAATGTTTGAAGCTAAGGAAGGCAACTTCCATGGGCCCTCCCTATGTAAACAACAAAGCAACATAACAAATGTAATATTTAAAGATTTTCAACCAAGATTAATGAAGATTTTGAAGTAGGGTCAAGGTGAATTCTTTGATGTAGCCACCCTAAATCCTAAACTAGCTGACCCAAACCTTGAAGTCCTTCTGACCTAGAACCTAATGCCACATAAACCCCTAGGCCTGATAATCGTGCAGGGTATGACCTTAAAACCATTGATGGGTATCAAGGTTACTTATTTGGTGATATCCTAAGAAGTTATTAGGAATGACAATTCTCACTACCTCGACAACCTCGGGGTTTCAAATATTCTTAGTTCTCACTCAAAATTGAAACCCTTGTCAATTTTCAGGCCAGCCCTAATACTTGCCAAACACTGGTCTAAACCAGTGTTGTGCATGTAAGTGTATATATATATATATATTTACAGTTACACTTACAGGAGGCCAGTGTAAATATTTGTCAAATACACTTACATGGCCCATGTAAATGTTTTGGGGCGTGTAAGTGTAAATTCTAAAATTATTTGTAAAGTCACCCTGTCTTTGGGCCTCTTTTCACCCCCCAAACCCTTCTTCCAGGGGTATCCATAAAGTAAGGAAATTTTATTAAATCGAGGAATGAAATGCAGAAAATCAGCATTTAATGCACAAGGTTCAAGACTAATTATAGTAACCTTACAAGTAGGAGCAGTGAAAATATATGCAGCAACAGTGGAGGCGCTAAAGAAAAAGGAAAGACCACACAAAAAGTGAGGTCCCTCGGCCCCCCCCCCCCCCCCCCCCCCCCCACCCTTGAATGCTAATGTTTTTATTTTTATTTTTATTTTTGAATGTCACCCCATTTATGATCAAACTCAGGGTTCTAGTGTTGTTTTCATTACTTTATAGTTAGATTTATTATATATTTTTAATGACCAGACCTTCTTGCAAAGTCATATGAATTAGTTGTGGGTGTATATCTTGATGGTTTTTTTTTGGGCAATTTAGTTGGCTTTTCTTTAAAACATTATGAAATTTTCCCTCTTCAAGTAAAAATCACATTTTTTACATTTTTATATATTTACGTTATTTTACATACCATATATATAAATATTATCGAACTGTGAAAAACTATATAAAAATATTTATTTTTACACTCACATGGAGTGTAAGTCCCAAACCATTTTACACACACAACACTGGTCTAAACATTCCATTTCATTGGAATTGGCAACAATGTTGTTCAGCCTTTCACAATGTTTACATTAGAGAAATTATTTTTATTGTTAGATATAAGAAGGAAAGAAAAGTTAATACCTAGATGAACAACCTTAAAGACACTTGATAAATGACGTCATTTGAATCTGAAGCTTCCTACATCACATTAAATTAGAATAAAAATTGCATGAGAAATGTTTTGGATGTTTATGCTGGTTTGGGGTTGTAAGAGCATCTCCATCGGTGCTCAGTATGTGACTCCAAACAGTACAATTTATTGTGAAAAAGTGAAAAAATGCCGCTTTAGCTCAGGAAATTGGTTTTTCTGCATCAAAATTCGTGCACCTTGCCGTGGCTGGTGAAAGACGCAACACAGTTGTGCACCTTCAAAAGAGTGTAATAAATTGGACCTGACTGCGGCTCAGTATTTTTGATTGGTCGATCATAATGATTGGTCCAGGTGGTTTGCTATTAGGAGTTCCCGCTAATATGCAGTTCCAGCTACAATTTTATTGGTGGGGTTGCCAAAAAAGGAGGATATGTCCGATTTCCACCCCTTCAAATACCATCAAGCAAGGAATTAAACGGCATGTACCTGAGAGGTGCCAACTTCAACCTTGCCCCGAAATTGGAATCCTTGAAGGTCTATCCATCCATAATGTGAGAAGATATCCATAATACATATTGTCTGTGTTTCATTGTGAGTACAACAAGAGGTGTGAAACACTGGGGCCTTGCCCTTTAGATTTAGAAGTATCTTGAGGCAAAAGAAGAATTATGGAAACTCAAATATTTCACGACGCAAAAACATAATCTTCAAAAAATTCCTCTCAAAGAAACCAGAATCCTTCAAGGTATTATAACTCTATAGCTAATTTCAAGTTTCAACACAAGCCAAAATATCAACTTTCAAAAATCCTTGTATTATAATAGACCTATTATTATTAGGTAGGGGCCCATAAAAATCCCTCAAGCTACTATACTCTATAATGAATCTAAACACAATATCCTTGCCTTGGTAGTAGGCAAGGCCAACAAAATCTGGGAAGATGTATGTGATGATCTGTGATGTGGTTCATTTAGGATGGATACAAGTGCATGGACTTAGCCTAATGCAGAGATGTCATGTCTAGGACACTGCATTCTCAAACTCTATTTTATCCAAATGATGATGATGAAACCCTCCCGAACTTTATAAAAAGAAAGCACCCAAGAAAGGGAGAGAAAAGAAGGAACAATGGGCAAGGACCAAAGTCCAGGCAAGCAAACAACCTAAAAGAGGCCGGCCACAACGAGGTAAGGGAACCTCAAAGTGTTGAAACCTTCACTAGTCGCTTGAAGCATATCAACTAAAGAAAGGGGGAGGTTAACCCGATTAAAAACTCCAAGCCTAAATTGAAGCATATCAACTAAAGAAAGGGGAGGTAAACCCAATAAAACTCCAAGCCTAAATGGATTTGGGAGTCCAAAGGTGCATTCACACCTAATGTTAAGTAAGTGTTAAGTGAAGATCTAGGTGGCATCTTAAGTGGCACCCAATATTAAATGGGTGAGTATTTAATATTGATTGAATTTTAACTTCTTAACACAACATCTTCATGATAAATAGGTTTAGGTTTCAAACGACTAGTTTGGTGTTAGGGGACTTAATACTAGAGTACTTAACACCAAGTGTGAATGCACCTCAAGTGTCCCGACTGCAAACATGACATCTTATCTATTGGCAGGGCCAACGTGTTTGTGATGCCTTTTTTTTTACCTTGTGACACCTAATCACGTTTTGAGTCCATGTTATGCATGTTTTTTGGACATGTTATGGGTACTAACGAGGGTATGTAACATGTCACTGAGCATGTTATGTGCCCATTGCAACATTCATGACATGAAAGGTTGTGAGTGCGAAACATGCCCGGGTATCACTCAATTTGTTTTGGAAAATCTGAAAGGGGCAATGGGCTGACTGGGGAAAAAATCACAGCAAAACATCGGGTCAGTTCTGTGGGCAAGTAGCAGCCAAAAGGACTAAATTAAATTTAAATATCTCATTTCAACACATATCTGTCGAATAATTAATTAATTTTGAAACATTCATTTCAACAAAAATGGAATATTCCTAAATATGAACTAGTTTCCTTCACAACATTTTTTGATTTGGGAAGAAATAATTAAAATTTGAAATTTTCAGCATTTTTGAAAATAATATAATAATTAGTGTCGAACTGGCCAAGGTACTCAGGTATCATCCAGTAGGGTTTTGTTATGAGGTTTCTGGATCACAAACCTTTGCTTGCAACTATGACTTGTGGTTAAATAATAAGAAAGGATTCTTGATTCTTTCAGCAACAACAAAACCATTAATGGCACAATCCTTTTTTCAGATGGCAAAATAAACATCTAGTGGGTAACCCGTGGCTACGCCACTCTAGCCACCTCGAACGTTCTATTAAGCTTTATTGTCTGCACGATCATGTTACAACACCTCTGTGTAAACAACATTGCGAGTGTACACACCGGCAGGTGCATCTTCATGAGCATCCTCCCACCCATCTGTAACCAGCAGTTTCACCCCCTCGGGGCACCCAATGCGTGACATGGCCACAATACAACTGGCCATGTGTAAATACAGGCTTGGGCAGAAAAATGCCGACCATCTTCAATGTCTGCCCTTGCGCCTTATTGATGGTCATGGCAAATGCAGGGCGCACAGGGAACTGGCGACAACACAAAGTGAAAGGCATTCGTTCTGTGTCTGAAGGTGTGATGCTTAACCGTGGAATGAACACTCGTTGGCCCTTTGCAGGACCTGTTGCCACCTCTGCTTCAATGACATGCTGCATGAGTTGAATGATAATGAGCCTGGTACCATTAGCCAGGCCGTTGGTCATGTTGCGTAATAATATGATGGGACAACCCTCCTGCAAGTGCAGTTCATGGGGTGGTACACCCGAAAAACTGAGTGTGTTCAAGAACTCAATGGGGTAAATGCCATGTTGCTCCCCATGCACCACAGAATCCGCACTGTAATACATGCGGTGCTGTGCAGGCGAACCATCGTGCTTTGTGAGTGCATATTTGTCATTGATGAGTTTATTGAATGCATCCACATCTTCGTTCAAAGGTGTAAGAATTGCACGCTCAATGATGTATGCAGATCTTACAGCATACTCAACAATAGATGACAGAGCACCATACACTTCTTCAATCAAATCTGCCACAGTAGGGCCATTGCAGCACATGTCATGAGGAATAAGAATGGAGTCTTCACCAACAGAGGGATACACGCACTCTGCGCCCTCCCCCACACGCTGCAAGTAATCAGCAAATGCCTGCAGCCGTGTGGCGTTTGCTTGTGCATGTGCGTCACCCTGAGCCAGCAACCTCTGCACGCGCATGTTGGTGTGCAGCTTGAATACACGCACATGTTGCCATATGCTGGAACGGTTCAAAGTTGCACCGACGACATCTCCCTTGGTGCCGGGAGGCACAACAGGCAAAATTTGCCGAAAATCGTCGCCAAACACCATAACCAAGCCGCCAAAGGGCAAGAACTTGAATGTTGGGTTAATGACAGCCATGATGTCCTGCAAAGACCTGTTGACAGCCTCAAAAACATGCCTGTGCATCATGACAGCCTCATCCCACACAATGAGCGCAGCCGCTTGCAAAAGTGTTGCCAGTTCAGAGTCCCTACTGATGTAGCATGTGGACGTGATGTTGAGGCCTTGCACAGGGATCTTGAAACGTGAGTGTGCAGTGCGTCCTCCGTCTAGCAGCAATGCAGCAATGCCAGACGATGCCACAGCAATAGCGACCCGACCCTGTGCGCGCACGGTGCTCAGCAAGCAACTGTAGAGAAAGGTTTTGCCAGTGCCGCCAAGGCCATCGACAAAAAATGCACGGCGGTCGACAGCAGCCATGACATTGTCATAGACAGCCCGTTGCTCAGGGTTAAAATGCGGCACGCGCTCATCTCATATGGCTGCTTGCGTTGCCACATCATACCTGGCAATTTCGTCTGCCACCACAGCACTGGCAGGTTGGGCCGCAGGCGTCGGCAAGCCAAATGCTGCCAAGCCCTGGCTGCTGTTGAGGTGTGCCAAGTGTAGCGCCAACTCCCGCAGCACCATGTCTCGGATGGAACATCGAGTTGCCGCGCTGATTCGCCCTGCACGTTATAGGAGCACACACACGACATAGTGAGCATTGAGCACCGCACAACATGCAAACCATGACCATGCAAAACCGCAAGGCAAGCTGACATGCGGAGCCATACACGAGCAGAGCTGAGCACCAACCTGGCGTGCTTGATACAGAAAGTCTTCTGCCATGTCTTCCTTGAAACGCTCCCACAGAGCTAATGGGTTTGCAACATCATTGAACACTAGCAAGGCAGCAAACAGTGCCCTGAGATATGAGGCACTGGCCATGTTTGTAGCCTCTTCCATGCATTGGGCCCACTCAGCATCGTCTTGTAGCAAACCACGCTGCTGACATGCTTCTTTGAAAGATGCGTGTTGCGTGGGATGTTGCAAGTGCCTGTTGGTGCACGCTAGGTCCTCAAAAGACGTAGCCCCAGGCACGTGATGTAGCAAAAGACGCAAGAAATATCTCTCCCCCTCGGAGGGTTGCACAAAATACATGCGGCCGACAGGCAGCAGACCTGGCGTCCGTGTGCGGAGTGCCCATTGCTTTTCCTTCTTTTTCCATGTGGCAATACGTGGAAAGTCATGGTAAAGCGTGTTGAAAGCCAAGCGCAATGGTGCAAATGGATTAAGATGCTCCCGTGCTGTTTTGTTAAATGCAAACCATGCAGTCAAAGTTGTGTGAGGGTTCCGGTTAAGTACGGCCGCAACATCAGTGCCCTCTTGAAACAGGATGGTCTGACGCCCTTTCAAGTGCACAGCAAGCCGAACGACATTGGGGTGCTCCTTGTGCAGATCAAAGCCATACAGACGGTGGCTGGCCTCAGAAGCCGACACATACCGACCGTTTTGGTAGATCTTGATCTCATCCCGCATGCGTGGCTGAGTGGGCACAGCGCCATCAGGTGCAACAGCGTCCACCGGGCCAACGTCTACTTGTGCACGGTCGTGGCCCTTGTAGACGTACTTGTAGAGGTATTTGATAGCCGCGATGGAGGTGCAAACCTCCACGTTGATGTGGCAGTTGAAGAACATGGACAGGTACGGGTTGTAGGGCACCACCCAACGATTGTCAAAGGCAAACCCACCCTTGTAGCAGCAGCAGCCAAACATCAATTGTTATGTGAGCGGTGCCATAGGTCAATAAACGCAAACATGGCAGCATAGTCGTGCATGTTGTCAGTCCAAATGCATGGTCCTACTGCTAGCACACTTACCGCTCAAATGTGCGGCCATCATCCCGGCGGCGGTATGTTGGGTAGGAGCCGGTGGTGTCGGTGGTGTGCTCTGTGAAGGCCTTAGGGTAGCCTTTTGAACAAACACCGTCAACCATGCAAGTGCAATGTGGGTTGATGGTGCCACAGGGGCCATGCACCATGCATCTTGTAACGACCTCAAAAAAAGTGGGGTGTGCATCCTTATCAGGCAACTCTGCAGACACCATGCGGTTGTATTCATCGGGCCCTCGTGGTTTGTGATCGGAGTGCAGAATGAGAGAATGTGTGCATGGGGCAGGCCTCTCTTCTGCCACTCAATGACATGAATGTTAGCCACCACCTCGCCAAAAACGCCTTTCTTCAAAAGCTCGTCCAGCAAATGCTATAATTTCCCAACAAAAACACGTGTGACCAAATCAGGGCGGTCATTGGCAATCTCGCCGGGCTTCAGCGCACTGACAATCTCTTCCCACTTGGGGTTGCAAGTCATGGTGATGAACAAATCAGGCTTGCCATATTGGCGTACAATGGCCATGGAATCTTGGTACAACTGAGCCATGTGTCGGTGGCCACCAATGAATGAGGATGGCAATACAACGAGCCTGCCCAGGTTGTCGATGTTGGCGTCGTTATTGGCAATAGCATCAGTCACGCCACCATAAATTGCAGCACGCAAAGGGCGTTGGTTGTTGCGTATGTAAAACAACCGTTGTGATTCCACTTTGCTGTATTGGTCAACACCCCATTCTTGATACAAACGTTTGCCATACACAAAGAGGGCGTGCGATGCCGGGTTCCTATCGTGCATGTGATAGCAAGCCCACTCTCGTGCAGTGATATTTTTGCATTGTGCAGGTTGTGCTCGCCCTACATCTACTACAACATGTTCAGCATCACCTTCTTCCTCGCTGCCATCATCCTGTGCAAGTTGTGCTGGCTCTGCATCTGCTACAACATGCCCAACATCACCTTCCTCCTCACCGCTAGCAGCTTGCCGACGGACAGGGGTAACAATAGCATGGGGCATGTTTGGTTGCCAGCCGGGCTCACCATGAGGATGGAACAGCACAAAGTGCAATGGATCGTAAGCAGGGTGTAGGCCACTGATCCTCCATAGCTCGTCGCCGCGTGCACGCACTCTGATATCCCTGCCTGTAACCTGTTCATCACCGCCACCTGTGGAGGAGCACCAACATTTATGTCAACGAATGAAGAACATTGCATCAAGTGAGCGATGGCAACAAACCAACAGCACATCAACACACGTTGCTGAAGAACCTCACCTGGCAGCAGCCTAGCCACTTCGGGGGCGGTAGGAGCATTGTAGCGGCGCTTGTCAACGTTGCCGTCGACCCTGATGACAACTTCCCATTGAGGCAAGTCGTGTGCGGGCATGTCCATGACTTGTTTGAAACGTTGCACAAATGTGTTGTGATCATGCAACATTTGTTGTAGCCCCACCAAAGTTGGCTGATCCAAAGCAGCGCCCGTAGCACCCAAAGCTGCAAGGCGTGCTGTGACTTGTGCATCCATGGAATCAATGATGTACAGCTGGGCGAATTGTGGCACATCATGCTCGGCAGGTTGCAAAGGCCCCAGCAAGTGATGCACAGCCCCTTTGATTGCAATCATGCTGATCCCTTGTTCCGGGGAATGCATGTGCAAGCCCGTTGATGCCATCTGCAATGCAGAGTTGTATGCACGAATGTTCAACCTGAAATCCTTAGTGGTAGGTGACAAAGGCTGTTGCTCACTGGGCACACTGGTGAGCAAATCTCTAAGTGGCTGAGGTGCAGGGGTGGGGAAAGTATTACTCAACCCAAACATCTTGCCACCGCCACAACACAAAGTGGTGCGCTTTTTCTCGTGCTGAAAGCGGAGTGCATTGCAATGTGTGCACTTATGTGACATGGCACCCAATGAGTGTACCCCTCCACCTCATCCGCAGTGTGCAGGACTTGCTCCCAGCTTGCCGGGCGCGAGCCCCTCGCCTAGCTGCTTGTCGCTGGTTAGAAGGCTCGGCTACCCTGGCAGCACGCCTGGCAGAGGCATCCCGTTCCCTAACTGCCTGTTGGTGTTCAGCAGGCTGAGCTGCCCTGGCAACACGCTTGGGAGAGGCATCCCGTTCCTTGACTACCTGTTGCTGTTCAGCAGACTAGGCTACCTTAGCAGCACGCCTAGCAGAGGCATCCCGTTCCTTGACTGCCTGTTGTTGTTCAACAGACTGGGCTGCCCTGGCAGCACGCTTGGCAGAGGCATCCCGTTCCCTGATTGCCTGTTGTTGTTCAGCAGACTGGGCTGCCTTAGCAGCACGCCTGGCAGAGGCATCCCGTTCCCTGATTGCCTCTTGTTGTTCAGTAAACTGGGCTGCCTTAGCAGCACGCCTGGCAGAGGCATCCCATTCCCTGACTGCATGTTGTTGTTCAACAGACTGGGCTGCCCTGGCAACACGCTTGGCAGAGGCATCCCATTCCCTGACTGCATGTTGTTGTTCCGTAGACTGGGCTGCCCTGGCAACACGCCTAGCAGAGGCATGGGCTGCCCTGGCAGCACGCCTGGCAGAAGCATCTCGTTCGCTGATTGCCTGCTGCTGTTCAGCACTCTGCATTGTACACAAAGTCCGGGAACCGTGACACACCTAAGCCACACCCATTATGTGTGTGAAGCTCCACCCGACAACCCCCTCCTCCTCCTCCTCCTTGCCTCCTACATTGCTGCAACCCACATCAATTCTTTTTCTCTTTCCTTCCTTCCTTCCTTCTTTCCTTACTGCATTGCCACAACCAACAACATCAATTCTTCTTGACAACCCATTACCAGATGTCTGATTCTTGACCTACTTCTTATAACAAATTTGATTTTTTGATTCTTGAGCAAGTCTTACAGATAGATTGCAATGCCATATGTGTTATGAAAGCTGTAGTCATAGATCAACTTACAGAAGCCAAATCAAGCTTAGCAAGCTCAACAAGATCAGCCTCACTCAAGAGATGATGCAAATGTATCTTCACCATATGAATGAAGAAGAAATGGGTCCCAAAAAATTCTGACCAAAAAACAAATTCTGATATAATAATACTTGTGGCAGTCTCTTGTGAATGGTCGCAGGCAGAACGACAATTGGGTGCAGTGCCTTCATTGGGTGCCCGTGACCTTCGGACACTGTGAAGTCCCCCGGTTTCTTTGAAAAGGGCGGAGAAAAAAAAAAGAAAAAACCCTAGTATTAACCCTGGGCAGCCCGTCGGAAAAGGGCGGAAAAAAACAAAAAAAAACCTTGGTATTAACCCTGGGCAGCCCGTCGAAAAAGGGCGGGGAAAAAAAAACCCCTGGTATTAACCCTGGGCAGGTCCGGCGCCTACACAGCGAACCCGCCGGAAAAGGGCGAAAAAAAAAAAAAAAAAAAAAAAAAAAAAAAACCATGGGTTCAACCCGGGGCAGCCCGCCGAGAAAGGGCGGGGAAAAATAACCCCTGTTATTAACCCTGGGCATGTCCGGCGCATACACAGCGAACCCGCCGAAAAAGGGCGAAAAAAAAAAAATAAAAAAAAACAAAATCCTGGGTTTAACCTTGGGCAGCCCGTCGGAAAAAGGCGGGGGAAAAAAAAAAAAACCCTGGTATTAACCTTGGGCAGGTCCGGCGCCTACACAGCGAACCCGCTGGAAAAGGGCGGAAAAGAAAAAAAAAAAAAAAAAAAAAAAAAAAAAAAAAAAAAAAAAAAAACCTTGGGTCTAACCAAGGGCAGCCCGCCGAAAAAGGGCGGGGAAAAAAAAACCCTGGTATTAACCCTGGGTAGGTCCGGCGCCTACACAGTGAACCCGCCGGAAAAGGGCGAAAAAAAAATTTAAAAAAAAAAAAAGCCTCTGGGCAACCTGCCGGAAAAGGGCGGAAAAAATATTTAGTGGGTGCCCATGACCTTCGGACACTGTGAAGTCCCCTGGTTTCTTTAAACCAAGAGGGACACACAAAGGCGTTTTGAAAAGTAATATTCGGGTCCTTACTTTTCGATCGTTGTCCATTCAACTCTTTGAAAATACATTATAGGGTCAAATGTGGAATAAATAAGGCTTTGAGAATAATTAGGCCCCTCCCCCTGAGGGGCCCGATTTTGGGACTATGAGCTATTTTTCAAGCTTTATCCAATGTTAACAATTGCGTAGAAAATTAACATGAGTGCAAATGATCTTTTCCACTTATCAATTATTATGACTGATTATACTTAAGTCCAAAAAAAATTATTTTTTTACTTCTTATTTTAACCTTGTAGCCAATGGCTAATATACGTCTACTGCTTTGGTTGCCAACAATATTTTGTTGGTTCTCCTTGTAAAGAAGAGACACCAAATCCTAAACCCTTTCATTTTGTTCATTGGTTTCTTCCCTTTTGGGGGGAGGGGGGGTGCTTTGGTTTATTTATGATTGGAAGGGTTTTATTCTCAAGAGAGAGCATAATGAGGTTTGAGGATGGACTTATAAACACTCGGCATAAAGTTTGGGGGTGTCAGTGAGTGCAACTTGAAGTTGTTTTCATTTGCTTCCACATTTTGAGGAATGTTCACCAAGTGTGACTGTGCAAAGTGTGTGAGTAACTGAGTACGTGTTTCGGAACTTCATAGGACATTTCCTATTTGACGTTGCTATTAATAGCAACGCTTACATTTTCGCTTGCTTTGGCTGAGGCTCTTAAAGAACTGGGGGCTCCAGCTAATCTCAAATTATTTAATCAGGCATGGCCTAATAAAAAAGGAGATGTTCCATGATGTTAAAGAATTGGAGATAGCTGGTGACCATTCCTGGAAATGCGAGACCAAGCGAACTCTACATCATTCCGTAGTCTCGACTTTCCTGAGTCTCCACGACCGGGCATAGCCAATAAATGGGAGGACCCACCAGCCCACTTACTACCAAACTGGCAAGAACTTAATATATGTGGATAAAGCTGATTTGATGACGCTCTATATCTATCTTATCAGATGCATCACGCCAGTTCGTGAAAATTTCTCTCTTTTGCAAGCCAACCCAAAAACACATTAGCAACTTTGCATATTCCTTTATGAGTTCAAAGTGTTGGAGCAAAGTCTCCTGAATGATCTTCTTTCCAACACTTTGAACTCATAAAGGCATATGCAAAGTTGATCTTCTTTCTTCTGAAGCCATTAGCGCTTCTTCTACTGGAGTAGCAACAGCAACAGGCGCAACAAAAAAGATCAGACTTGCTCACTTGCAAGAATACAGCTAGCACATGAATTGTGTTAAGCAACTTAATAATAATATTCATAACATACAAAGTTGCTGGAGATGAGACAAAATACCTTTTTTGATAGTCTAGATGGAAGATCTTCTCCCAAGCGGCAAAACGATTGTGCCCAAAAAAACTCCTTGAACACATCCTGAGCTCATACATCAAAACTATGCACACTGAAAACTTCCATGGTTGGTCTGTTTCTCTACCAGTTTTTGACAAAAGGCAACCAAAAAATACTCAAAATAATTAGAGACTGCTAATTTATCCTCTCATCCCTCCACTTTTTGACCTCCCTCCTTTCCCAACTGAGTTCTCTGGACAAAGATGAGATCACAGCACCAGTAAAGAATGTGCTTACTCAGTGCAGAGTCACAGGTGTGGTCAGAAGGATGGGAAGACAGGCCTGTATTATGCCAGCACCCTGAAGAATCTTTGCACAATGAAACCAGAAGTGAAATCAGACACTTTATAGCATGTTCTAAAAGCATGATTATTTCAAGCAGAACTGCTGAATCTACTTCTGCTATTCAAATTCACATTGCACACATAGAGACTGGCGTATACAGGCAATCAGAAAGATGTGAGAAGTGAGGAATAAAATAAAGGGCCCCTCCTCTCAGTAAATAATGCATTGATATAATAGATCATGATCTCATAAGATTGGCTAGAATAAAAGCCTTTCAACATACAAATAACTGCAAAATTTGGACAGAAAAGCAGAGGATAAAGCATAACAATTACTGCAGCCTACAATGCTTATTAGAAAAAAGTGAAGTTGTTGCCAAGTACCTTCTTTGATCCAATCAGCTGCTTCTGAGTGTACACTCCTTGAAACTTGCACATTAGGCTCACAATAACTTGCAATACCCTGTAGAATACTCAAAGAGCAATCAGACAATGGATATCAGAAGACTATCTTATAGGCACTGTCATGGAATACAATATGTCGCCAGAAACAAACTTACCAAAAAGCAGAAGCAAAAGCAAGGCGTTCCATGTGCTTGTTAAGATGATTTTGTGAAGGTTGCTGCGACAGTGGCCTGTTCAAACATGCAATCTGTGCTCTTAGGAACACCTCCATTGAAGCTCTATTAAATCAACATCCTTCACAAGATTGAACATGTGAAAGAAACAGGCTAGGAAAAGCACAATGCTAATGAGCATGTCAGAGTATTTCATGAGTACTGATAATTTTTCAGTGGGTCACCATATGGCCTCTATAGTTGAGAGAAATCCGAATTGTACAACAAATTGTCTTTGTTGCTCTTTCTCGGTCACCAGTTTCTGGAGACGCTCTTGCTCTTCCTCCAACCTGCATTCCAATGTTCGGAAACAAAATTACACAAATTGATATGAGGGGAAACCAACTGTGGAGAGATTTGTATGGAGAGACATCAGAACACTTATCTAGAAAATGCAGATACCTCACCACCAACAATTCACCACCAATAGGCTTGCAAGCAAGCTCCGCTGATCACATCTAGATAAGATTATTGCGCCCGCCATTCGTCGTCGTCCTCCTCCTCTTCCATCTAGGGACCTCGATTTCAAGACCTGGTCCTGTCCATCCGTCGAGGTCATGAAACCAAGATCGGCACCTGGACGGACAGACGGACAGACACCATCAACGGGCCTACACATGCATTCCCCGGAACAAGGGATCAGCATGATTGCAATCAAAGGGGCTGTGCATCACTTGCTGGGGCCTTTGCAACCTGCCGAGCATGATGTGCCACAATTCGCCCAGCTGTACATCATTGATTCCATGGATGCACAAGTCACAGCACGCCTTGCAGCTTTGGGTGCTACGGGCGCTGCTTTGGATCAGCCAACTTTGGTGGGGCTACAACAAATGTTGCATGATCACAACACATTTGTGCAACGTTTCAAACAAGTCATGGACATGCCCGCACACGACTTGCCTCAATGGGAAGTTGTCATCAGGGTCGACGGCAACGTTGACAAGCGCCGCTACAATGCTCCTACCGCCCCCGAAGTGGCTAGGCTGCTGCCAGGTGAGGTTCTTCAGCAACGTGTGTTGATGTGCTGTTGGTTTGTTGCCATCGCTCACTTGATGCAATGTTCTTCATTCGTTGACATAAATGTTGGTGCTCCTCCACAGGTGGCGGTGATGAACAGGTTACAGGCAGGGATATCAGAGTGCGTGCACGCGGCGACGAGCTATGGAGGATCAGTGGCCTACACCCTGCTTACGATCCATTGCACTTTGTGCTGTTCCATCCTCATGGTGAGCCCGGCTGGCAACCAAACATGCCCCATGCTATTGTTACCCCTGTCCGTCGGCAAGCTGCTAGCGGTGAGGAGGAAGGTGATGTTGGGCATGTTGTAGCAGATGCAGAGCCAGCACAACTTGCACAGGATGATGGCAGCGAGGAAGAAGGTGATGCTGAACATGTTGTAGTAGATGTAGGGCGAGCACAACCTGCACAATGCAAAAATATCACTGCACGAGAGTGGGCTTGCTATCACATGCACGATAGGAACCCGGCATCGCACGCCCTCTTTGTGTATGGCAAACGTTTGTATCAAGAATGGGGTGTTGACCAATACAGCAAAGTGGAATCACAACGGTTGTTTTACATACGCAACAACCAACGCCCTTTGCGTGCTGCAATTTATGGTGGCGTGACTGATGCTATTGCCAATAACGACGCCAACATCGACAACCTGGGCAGGCTCGTTGTATTGCCATCCTCATTCATTGGTGGCCACCGACACATGGCTCAGTTGTACCAAGATTCCATGGCCATTGTACGCCAATATGGCAAGCCTGATTTGTTCATCACCATGACTTGCAACCCCAAGTGGGAAGAGATTGTCAGTGCGCTGAAGCCCGGCGAGATTGCCAATGACCGCCCTGATTTGGTCACACGTGTTTTTGTTGGGAAATTATAGCATTTGCTGGACGAGCTTTTGAAGAAAGGCGTTTTTGGCGAGGTGGTGGCTAACATTCATGTCATTGAGTGGCAGAAGAGAGGCCTGCCCCATGCACACATTCTCTCATTCTGCACTCCGATCACAAACCACGAGGGCCCGATGAATACAACCGCATGGTGTCTGCAGAGTTGCCTGATAAGGATGCACACCCCACTTTTTTTGAGGTCGTTACAAGATGCATGGTGCATGGCCCCTGTGGCACCATCAACCCACATTGCACTTGCATGGTTGACGGTGTTTGTTCAAAAGGCTACCCTAAGGCCTTCACAGAGCACACCACCGACACCACCGGCTCCTACCCAACATACCGCCGCCGGGATGATGGCCGCACATTTGAGCGGTAAGTGTGCTAGCAGTAGGACCATGCATTTGGACTGACAACATGCACGACTATGCTGCCATGTTTGCGTTTATTGACCTATGGCACCGCTCACATAACAATTGATGTTTGGCTGCTGCTGCTACAAGGGTGGGTTTGCCTTTGACAATCGTTGGGTGGTGCCCTACAACCCGTACCTGTCCATGTTCTTCAACTGCCACATCAACGTGGAGGTTTGCACCTCCATCGCGGCTATCAAATACCTCTACAAGTACGTCTACAAGGGCCACGACCGTGCACAAGTAGACGTTGGCCCGGTGGACGCTGTTGCACCTGATGGCGCTGTGCCCACTCAGCCACGCATGCGGGATGAGATCAAGATCTACCAAAACGGTCGGTATGTGTCGGCTTCTGAGGCCAGCCACCGTCTGTATGGCTTTGATCTGCACAAGGAGCACCCCAATGTCGTTCGGCTTGCTGTGCACTTGAAAGGGCGTCAGACCATCCTGTTTCAAGAGGGCACTGATGTTGCGGCCGTACTTAACCGGAACCCTCACACAACTTTGACTGCATGGTTTGCATTTAACAAAACAGCACGGGAGCATCTTAATCCATTTGCACCATTGCGCTTGGCTTTCAACACGCTTTACCATGACTTTCCACGTATTGCCACATGGAAAAAGAAGGAAAAGTAATGGGCACTCCGCACACGGACGCCAGGTCTGCTGCCTGTCGGCCGCATGTATTTTGTGCAACCCTCCGAGGGGGAGAGATATTTCTTGCGTCTTTTGCTACATCACGTGCCTGGGGCTACGTCTTTTGAGGACCTAGCGTGCACCAACAGGCACTTGCAACATCCCACGCAACACGCATCTTTCAAAGAAGCATGTCAGCAGCGTGGTTTGCTACAAGACGATGCTGAGTGGGCCCAATGCATGGAAGAGGCTACAAACATGGCCAGTGCCTCATATCTCAGGGCACTGTTTGCTGCCTTGCTAGTGTTCAATGATGTTGCAAACCCATTAGCTCTGTGGGAGCGTTTCAAGGAAGACATGGCAGAAGACTTTCTGTATCAAGCACGCCAGGTTGGTGCTCAGCTCTGCTCGTGTATGGCTCCGCATGTCAGCTTGCCTTGCGGTTTTGCATGGTCATGGTTTGCATGTTGTGCGGTGCTCAATGCTCACTATGTCGTGTGTGTGCTCCTATAACGTGCAGGGCGAATCAGCGCGGCAACTCGATGTTCCATCCGAGACATGGTGCTGCGGGAGTTGGCGCTACACTTGGCACACCTCAACAGCAGCCAGGGCTTGGCAGCATTTGGCTTGCCGACGCCTGCGGCCCAACCTGCCAGTGCTGTGGTGGCAGACGAAATTGCCAGGTATGATGTGGCAACGCAAGCAGCCATATGAGATGAGCGCGTGCCGCATTTTAACCCTGAGCAACGGGCTGTCTATGACAATGTCATGGCTGCTGTCGACCGCCGTGCATTTTTTGTCGATGGCCTTGGCGGCACTGGCAAAACCTTTCTCTACAGTTGCTTGCTGAGCACCGTGCGCGCACAGGGTCGGGTCGCTATTGCTGTGGCATCGTCTGGCATTGCTGCATTGCTGCTAGACGGAGGACGCACTGCACACTCACGTTTCAAGATCCCTGTGCAAGGCCTCAACATCACGTCCACATGCTACATCAGTAGGGACTCTGAACTGGCAACACTTTTGCAAGCGGCTGCGCTCATTGTGTGGGATGAGGCTGTCATGATGCACAGGCATGTTTTTGAGGCTGTCAACAGGTCTTTGCAGGACATCATGGCTGTCATTAACCCAACATTCAAGTTCTTGCCCTTTGGCGGCTTGGTTATGGTGTTTGGCGACGATTTTCGGCAAATTTTGCCTGTTGTGCCTCCCGGCACCAAGGGAGATGTCGTCGGTGCAACTTTGAACCGTTCCAGCATATGGCAACATGTGCGTGTATTCAAGCTGCACACCAACATGCGCGTGCAGAGGTTGCTGGCTCAGGGTGACGCACATGCACAAGCAAACGCCACACGGCTGCAGGCATTTGCTGATTACTTGCAGCGTGTGGGGGAGGGCGCAGAGTGCGTGTATCCCTCTGTTGGTGAAGACTCCATTCTTATTCCTCATGACATGTGCTGCAATGGCCCTACTGTGGCAGATTTGATTGAAGAAGTGTATGGTGCTCTGTCATCTATTGTTGAGTATGCTGTAAGATCTGCATACATCATTGAGCGTGCAATTCTTACACCTTTGAACGAAGATGTGGATGCATTCAATAAACTCATCAATGACAAATATGCACTCACAAAGCACGATGGTTCGCCTGCACAGCACCGCATGTATTACAGTGCGGATTCTGTGGTGCATGGGGAGCAACATGGCATTTACCCCATTGAGTTCTTGAACACACTCAGTTTTTCGGGTGTACCACCCCATGAACTGCACTTGCAGGAGGGTTGTCCCATCATATTATTACGCAACATGACCAACGGCCTGGCTAATGGTACCAGGCTCATTATCATTCAACTCATGCAGCATGTCATTGAAGCAGAGGTGGCAACAGGTCCTGCAAAGGGCCAACGAGTGTTCATTCCACGGTTAAGCATCACACCTTCAGACACAGAACGAATGCCTTTCACTTTGCGTTATCGCCAGTTCCCTGTGCGCCTTGCATTTGCCATGACCATTTGCATAAGGCGCAAGGGCAGACATTGAAGATGGTCGGCATTTTTCTGCCCAAGCCTGTATTTACACATGGCCAGTTGTATTGTGGCCATGTCACGCATTGGGTGCCCCGCGGGGGTGAAACTGCTGGTTACAGATGGGTGGGAGGATGCTCATGAAGATGCACCTGCCGGTGTGTACACTCGCAATGTTGTTTACACAGAGGTGTTGTAACATGATCGTGTAGACAATAAAGCTTAATAGAACGTTCGGGGTGGCTAGAGTGGCGTAGCCACGGGTTACCCACTAGTAATAAGAAAGGATTCTTGATTCTTTTAGCAACAATAAAACCATTAATTGCACAATCCTTTTTTCAGATGGCAAAATAAATAGGCCAAGGTAAGCCAGCACCCACCAGCATTTTTTTAATTATTAAAATAAATAAATTATGGAATTTCACTAAAATGTGATTTTTATAAAAAATAAAGTTTTTAGAATGTGATTTAGAATAGTCCTGGGATATTTCCAATATTTAGAAGCAATTTGGGGGTTTTTTACCAGTCTTGGCCGGTTATCTAAGTGGACGGTTATTTCAGCTCAGTTCTGATTTGGTTTTTGGAACTGGAACTAGAGCCAGGTCCCAGTTCTAGGATTGGATGGAACCGGTGTAACACAGAAATACAGATGACAAAATTTTAGGGTTATTGTGTGAATGGGGTACTTATCATCTTTGTACAAGAGCCGCAAAATCACTGAGCATTTATAGGAATGCTTATGAATGCTTGTGATTTGAGGGCAATTCTACAAACCATAACAGTGGTGTTAAGGAAGTGCAAAAGGTTAGGGATTAGCACTAAGTTGTTTGTATTTTTTTGGGTTGATGAGAATTGTGAGAGCAAGGGAGCAAGACAAGGAGGCAAGACTACAAACTGGCAACATTGCTCCAAGCTAAGATGCTGTTTTGTTCTCTTGGAAATTATGGTTGAATCATTGTTTTTGTTGTAGGTTTTTTTGTGTGGAGTTTGTTAATTTTGGGACGAATGCCTAGAAGTGGTGTTGATATTATATTTTGCCTCCAAGATGTTCATTGCATTGGAGTTAGGAAGTAGAATGTCAATGTATAGAGTCTTTAGGGATAAATGATGGAGGGGATGAGAGGCTCTAGAGGATTATTTGAAGGGTCGATTATGGATTTTTCTACCCAAGTTTGATATACTTGAATCATGTCTTGGTCATTTATGTGAAGGATCGAATACCTTTATTTTTGGGAACTCTGAATTTTATTTGTTTCATGGGAGAAATTGGGCTAATAGGAGATTTGTGAAAAGTTTTGTTGATGAAATTGATAATTGTTTGTTAAACATCATCTCCATATTTTGATTAGGTTCATAAGGCAATATGAGTTCTAACAAGGGAGTGAAGGGACATTGAGTCTGTTGATAGAAATCCACAACCAAGAGACCATGATAGTTGTTTGAAAGAAAATCCATAGTGCGTTGATCCATCATTTATCCATAGTTTATTGTTGTTTGTAGTTTAGTGAATAAGGACTCAAAGTTGGTTGTTGCTAGTTCTTAATTACCAAGTAATTTGGTTGATATGAACATATCATTTCTTTAAATTTGAAAGAAAGGCTACATAACCTTGTATGGTGCCCCATTTTTTTTGGTTATACCCGAACTGGATCAACAAGGAGCTAGTTATGGAACCAAGTTTGTGCCACCCTCCATTTATGGCATTGCAAGGAATCAAAACTAAACATGATGTCTAGTTCCAAACTCGTTTCAAAAATTAGAAGTAGAGCAAGATTCTTTTACAAATTTGGTTGCGGTTTTAGGGTTTACTAGTGTCCAAAATATTTTGGGAGTTAGATTATGAATTTTTGGGGTAGGTTGAAAATGTACAAGGTTTATTGGGGGTTGAAATAACATTTGAAGGGGGTTTGATGTATGGTTTATTGGGGGTCCGAAATAGAGGTTTTTCTAGGGCTAGAACAAGGTTCTTTTAGGGTATCTAAAGTAAGGTTTTTTGGGTCTAAAATAGGGTTTTGGGGGGTTTGAAATAAGGTTTATTTGGGTATATTTACAATAAGGTAGGATTGAACTTTGCAAGGGTGGTAAGCGGCCATTCAAGGTGGTAGATACAATTTTGGAAACCTTATACATAGAACCACATGACAATGACAATAAAAATTTATGATCTTTTATAGATATTTAGTGTAGATCAAGGTTTTGAAATAGGCTAGTTTGTACTAGTTTAGGAAAAGTTTTAATTAAAATTATATTTTTAAAAACAAGTTTTAATAAAAAGGAAACATGGTTTTAGATCATTCAACCCAAAATTATAATTAGAATTGGGTCCCATATTTGAAATAAAAAGGAATAAAAACCAAATTGAGATTGATCCCTTCAAAAATGTTAAATATTACAACTAAAGGGTTTTCACAAAATTGATGATCAAGTTGGCCAACATTAGTTCTTACCATGGTACTAATGCGATTATTGGGTTCACCCAAGTCACCTTGACAAACACCTTTGACAAACCTAAAAAATCACCTAGGAAAAAAAAAAAAAAAGGCCAATGAAAGGTGGTGGTATGGAAGTTTAAAGTCTTATTAAAAGTTTCAACTAGTGTTCCCAATCAATTTATATCATAACCACTAAAGCCTATTAAATTTGGGAGTTCAATTAATTAGGTGTTGAAAAACAAGTTGCCAAGAAAGGCCCTTCAACAAGATATTGAATACTTCTTTCAACACATTGTAATAAAGAATTGTAGGATAAGATTTTCTTTAGATTTATTGTTGATTGGGTGTTATTTACAAGTGCAACAATGAAGATGGGGGTGATTAATTTTTGGTTGGAAGTGAAGGTGAGGCTTCATATATTTAAACTTTAAAACATCCAAATGTATCCAAATTTTGTTGATGTTAACTCCACATACATTACACCAAAATGTGATTTTCATGATTAGGATTGTTTACAACTATTGTGTTAATGTAGTTGTAATGTGTCTAAACTTATTCCCATTCTTACAACTATAGTCAAAATTTTGATTATATAATTACAAATACGATTATAGATATTTACAATTGTAACTTTGACTAATGATTAATAATCATGTGCATTCATAATTGAATTTATTTGTACGGCACATTTGTGAAAATTAACACATTGTCATTCATGTGTCATTGAAATAAATGAAGTCATACATTTTAGTGTAATTATTTGTGGACTAGTTGCATAAAAAATATGATTCTCAAACTTTTTGCACCAATGTAAACAAATTTAATTTAATCTAAATAGTTTACTTAAACATAATTAAACATAATTTACTTATTTAAACCTATTTCAATTAGTTTTGTGTACTTTAGTTAAATATAACGTATTTAACTTAACTTTATTTTATTTTGCCTAAATTAATCTAATTTATAATTTTTTTTCTAGTTTAGTGTAGTTTACCAAATTTAGTGTAATTTAACAAAATTTAGCCTAAATATCTTAATTTAACCTGGTTTGATTAAATTTAACATCATTTATTTTCATGAATCTTAATTTAACTAATTTAAACCAATTAAATTCTGTTTTATTCTAGTTTAGCCAATTTTAACATAATTTCATTTATTTTAGCTTAATTTAATATCATTACTCAAAATTTTAGCTAGGTGTAGCCAAGTTTAACCAAATTTAACTTAGTTAGACCAGAATTTATCCTAATTAAAACATATATTTAATTAAATCTGGATTAAATTGTTAATATTGGACTTTTCAAATGTAATGGTTAAGATAAAATGTTTTGAACAATACATTAAAAATGATTTTTTAATCATTTATTGAGGCACAACATTATTAATATCTATTGTTACATCATATGGTCATCCCCAAATCAATTTTCTCATCAAATTTTCAATCTACAAATGTTCATTTGTTAAGTTTAGACTTTTCAAAATTTTATAATTAACTAAATACATTATTTAGATTAATTTTAGCCAAACAATATGAGAAAATCATTTTCATTGCAACTTGTCTAATGTAGTTTAAAAGTGTCTGATTTTGTATTGAACATTTTTTTAATACATTGAACAAGTTACAAGGAACATGGTTTTTTCGTAATGAAACTTAACCAAGTTTAAACTAAATGTTTTAGCCTATTTAATTTTACTTTAACCAAATTTAGCCAAGTTTAGCCTAAGTATTTTAATTCCACCAAGTGTAGTTTTAAAAATTTATCATAATTTAATTTGGTGTAACCAAGTGCAGATTGAATAGCTTATTTTATTTTATTTTATTTTAGTTTAGCCATGTTTAATCAAATTTAGCCTAATTAGTTTATTTAATAATTATTTAACTAAATTTAACCAAGTTTAACCTAAGTAGTTTATTTTATACATGTTTAACCATGTTTGTTGACTATAATGTGAGTAGCCAAAACTAGCCAAATTCATCATATTTTAGCCCAAATAGTTATGTTTAGCCTAACTTAATTTCTTTTTTTATTTAGTTTAATCAAACCTAATTTAACTTAATTTAACCTAAATAATCATAAGTTATCTAGGTTTAACTTGGAAAAGCTTAGGTTAGCCTAGGGTGATATGGGTAAAATTTGATCTAAACTTTGGTGGTAACTAAATATGTTACAAAAAATATTTGTGGTGCAATGGTTAAGGACTTGAATCCCCAAAGTGGAGTTGAAGTGTTCAAGTCCTTTCACTTAGAACTTAGATTCAACCTAAGTGTTTAACTTGTGTGGCTAACCCTTAAGCTTAAAATTTTCTTCAACTAAATTAAGTTTCTTAGGCTAAGAGGCTCAATTATATTTTAGTCAACTTTGACTATCACATGGCACCGTATTATTGGGCCAAAATTGTAAATTTTCTTATTTCTTGGTGCCATGTGGCATGTTGTGGGTTGTTGGATGTGTTTTTATGACTATGTCCATTATGACTACAATTATAAGGGATGTTATACACAATTGCAAATGACTTTTACAACTATGCCACATATATAATTTGTGGTAAAGATGACATGGATGTTTGACATTACGTAATCATGTCCAATCATATATGGTGGTTAGGACAATTAATGCCAATTGTTTTTCTAGTCCTATTTTAACATGTTTTAGTGTAGTGAAAAAACATCATGGGGTATGGTGATTTACTAGGAACAAGTGTTCAAATTCAATTTGAAGTTCCACAAGGGTTTAAGATCTTGTTCAATGGACCCCATAATGCTTCCATTGGAATACAAGTTAATGGTAGCAAGAATCATTGCTCGGCTTGGTAAGGTTCTAATAGGGGAAGATCCAAACAACCATAAGAAAATGGGACCCCATGTTTTGTGTCACAGTGGATTTAGTGTAAAGGTGGGTTGCAATAATTAACACGGTAAGTTCATAATTGGGGAAGACATAAAGGTCATAATGGACTTTGAAAATTATCCCATTAGATGCCACATTTGTGGCAATCTACAACATCTCCTAGGAGATTTCCATTCCTTTTGGGCTTGCAAAACTTTGTTAATGGCTTAAAAGGACCTACAAGAAACAACTAGTTGGTGGTGGTTGAAGGGATGAATTAGATGCTTGTAATGTTGCAAAGATGTAAACGAAAACAAGTTCAAGTAAGGTGCATAATTTTGAATTTGCTTAGAACCTAAAAAATCAAAAGGTTAGGCCACCAATAGATGTTAATGAATTCACATAAGTGATTAGAAGTAAAAATCATGACATGGCCATAAAATATGTCACCTATAATGACTTTAAAATTTTTTTTTTAATGATTACAAGGAAGTGATAGATAGGTTGTCCAAAATACTAGAGTCTTTGAAGGAATATAATCAAAGTTCTTTATATATTGAAAGAATGCCAACACAAGTGAAAAAACTTGGAACGAAAATTTGTAACACAATTGCCACCCAATGAACAATAGGTAACAAACCTAAACCTAAGGACAATGGTGTCAACAATCTAATTGAGGTTTCTAACATGCATGTGGACCAAAAAGATGTTGAGCTTGGAGAATTTGCACCTATGGCTTGGTTTCCTAGGAAATTGGGAAACAACAAAAGGTCAACACGAGAGATATACAACTTTGAGAATGAAGTTGAGAGTGATGGTGAACTTGAAAAACATAATTTAACAATTTTCATGATTCAACTAATTAAGGTAGCAAAAACACAAGCAACAAAAGAAACACCTTCAAGAATTGTTTTGGAGAAAAATTGAATGTTTCAAGATTCATAAGGCTCACATTTGGAGAGAGGAGAAAAGCCTTTCTTGCATCAAGTCAAGGAATATGCACATGAACAAAAAGTAACCCTCAAAGAGGCAAAAATGTGACAAGTCATGGATTTTCCAAAGGTATCCAAGTGAACTTAATCACTACCCTAACCATCTTAAATGACATTGGCCATGTTGGAAAGGAAATTGAATATTTAGGCGGGGCAAAAAATTCCCATTTGGAATATCTAGGGCTAGACATGGAAGGTGAAACCTTCAAGGGTTTTAATTCTTTTAGAGGAATAAACCTTAAGGTAGACATTATTTGCTTACAAACTTTGATGTGATAGGGCAACAAATATATGCAAGAAAAATTGGCAACTTGAACTCAATTATGGATTGTTAAGAAGGAAGATGGGTACACTTTGACCTACAATAGGGAAAAGCAAGGAGGCGTGGAACTTGCATGTTGATGGAGCCCAAGTTGGCAAAATTTGTGACAAAGTGTAAGGTCTTAGCTAGGAATAGAATCAAATGTTTAGGCGGAAAAGGTTGCCATATAGGGAATTGGGCATAATTTATGTCAATGCACTAAAGAACCCATCAAAAAAAAAAAATCTTTGGGCGTTGATGAAGGAGGAAATTTCTAGGGATTATTAACATATATTCTATGGAGATTTGGAGATGGTGGAACAAAGAGAGGACAATTCTTATATTTGTGGGGAATTTATATATAAAAAGGAAATATTATCATGGGAAACCTTAAAATCAACATTAGACATTCAAGAACCTCCAAGGGTTGAGGGGAGCTCATGATTCTTGTGACAACCAAAGGCTCGAGGAGGAAAGGATCATGGCAAAATTGGATATGGCATATATTGCCAATGGCTTCATTCAAAATCAAATTAATAAAAATTTCCATTATGCAGTTAAAAGGGATGGGTTCAAATTTGATCACTACCCCATCTCTTGTGTCTTGGAGCTAATTGAAACACCGAAAAGGAAGGCCTAGTGGAAAATGAATACAATGCATTTTGAGGAAACAAAAAAATCTAGCAAATTTGGCAATTTTGACCTATTGAGGATTTTTTTCCACAATATTTGTGGAAGCTAATCATGTTCTACAAGGGATTCTACAAGGATAAAGTAACAAACTTTTAGAAGTAGAAGGAGGTTTTTTCGGACAAAGGTTTGATCCAACTTAGAAAAATTTGCAAAACTTAGTCCATGTTAAGGAACAATATTTAGAGGTGGGGAGGTTGAGGAGTAGATTACAAGAGATGGAAGAAGTGAAAGTGGCATGACAAAAGTTTTTGGCTAGGATCAAATGGAAGCAAAAAAAGAAAATATAATTTTTCATTTATCAAGCAAAACCAAGTAAAGCCTTAACCTTTGGTCTTAATGATGAGGATGCCAATGTGGTTTTAAGGAAGGAAGATTTTCAAATTGTGTGTTGTAATTTTTACATCAAGTTGTGCCAATTTACGAAAGAGATTGGGGAACAAACAAAAATTGAAAATAAGGATTTTGGAATTGATTCCCAATAAATTAATTAATGACATGAACCCAAAATAAATTCAACCAACATCTTTGGAAGAATTCAATTTTGCTACAAAGTCCATGGCCAAAAAAAATCCTTAGGTCTAGATGAAGTCATGGTGGATTGTTACATTTTTAAAAGATCTAGTTGGGGAGGATTCTTTTTGAAATGATAAAGGTTGTAAGGTGAAAGGGCTAATTTCCCAAAGGTCTTTAAAATGGGGTGATAACTCTCTTGTGCAAGGCAAGGGAGAAGAAAAGACTTGTGAACTATTGTCCCATTCCTCTCTTGAAGGTGGTTTACAATATCTTTGCCAAATTCATTGTGGTTGAAGCTTCGACACGTATTAATGGAAGTAGTAGATACAAATCAAGTAACATTTTTTCCAATGAAATAGATCTTGGACAATGCCTTGTTGGCATAAAAAATCATCATTACACCAAAACAGGGTAAATGCCACTTTGCAAGTTATAATCCCATAACATCAATTGTTGTAGCAGTAAACATAATGGTAGTAGGGTTTAACTGATCAAAACACACCATCAAAATAAGAACACCAACCTTGACATAATACTTGGATGCTAGTTGAATTACAATCCCATGACACACCAAGTTTTCCACAATTCACAAAGCCTTGAAGTGTGGATCTAACATGATAGCCATCATGTCGTGAACTTGCCCCACATCAAAAGACCTTAAAAACTCCAAAAAACATTTAACTACTTTTATCACCTCTAATCACACATTCTTATGTAAAAGGAGGATCTCAATTTCAAAAGAGTTCGACATTTTAGGCCCATTAAACTGCTAGAATAAGGTAACTTCCATTTCTAATAAGGGTAATTGATGATGTCAAAACATTCAACAACGACTAGTGACCCTTAGATTGATTCATCACACATGTTGAAACAACATGATTCAAGGTAGATGTGATTGTTTTAGTGATAGCCCACACTTGGGCTTTAAGTACTATTTGTTGTAAAACGAATATTTCTACTTGCCATAATAAAAAAATAATGGCATTATTAAATTCAAAGGTTTTTTCAAACACACTTACCTATTTTGTTTTTCATGGGAATCTTTCAATTTTTATGTCACATCCCATTTGTAGAATAAACCCATTCCCATATTGCCTCCTTTTCCATCATGACTTTTTGGTCTATGTAATGGTTTTTTGTAAACCAATTTAAACTTTTTCACATTGACATTTCTGAACCTAGCAAAGATTTTGTCATCTTTTGTAACATATTGAGAAACCTTAGTAAACATCATATGGCCAAAACACGTGCTTTAATAAACCTTGAAAATCTTTAAAGTTCACAATCAACGATGGAATGCATAACTATTGCCATTGTTGTTAAATTAATGTTTTTAATCCTTTATAAATGTAGTTACTTAGTGCAATTGACCAAATTTGTCCAACAAATATTGGAGTTATACAACCATGGACTACCTAATTATCTCATTCACTTCAAATAGCCCCATAATAACATGTATGGGCACCTAGGTGTCATTCAAGAAATTGATAACCATAGCAAAAAAATTCACATTGTTGCCAAACATCCATAGATCAAAACTAGCAAACATTATTGTTGTGGATGCAAAATTTGGTAAAACATGATGGTCCATGGTCTTTTTGACCATGGTAGGCAATATATTTTCCATAAGAAAAAATCGAAAAGGAAATAAAACACAAGGGGCATTGGTATAAAACAAACCTTTGAAGCTAAACATTCACACAAGTGGACTAGGGCCTATAACCTTTGCAAATGTAAAACACCAAATCCTCCAAAAAACTATTGTTGTTGTTCATTTAAAAAATTGGTTTGTGGCACCAAAAAACGTAGTAATTGCATAGCCAGATGGACTTGTCCTTTTCTTCTTTGGTTGCTAAATATGAGTAGTAGGTTTTGCTACCTTTTCATTGAATTGTTGTTTCCTTTAAGCAAAAAAGTTGGATGTGTAGTTTACACATGATAGTCATGGGAATAATACCATTAATTTTTATGCATTTAATTTAACCCTTTTGGATAGTAGATCTTTGAGCCACACATCATTAGACGTTTATTTGGATTTACAAATCATGCACCATAACTGTGTAATTCCACTAAATCCACAAGTAAGCCATTGTTGATAACAAAAATCCCTAACATATATGTATATAATTGTGAGGTTTCCAAGCCATAGCTTGTGCTTTTACAACATCAAGTTGTGAAACATCAATATTTAACATGTTGGGAGTTTGTAAATGCATGCTTTCAACATTTGAGACTAATGAAGATGACATGGAAAAATGACATAATAATAAAGGCAGTTGCTGATGAAACATCACTATTATAAAATGTGGTTTTCAAATAGCTCAAATTGATTAACAAATTTTTTTATTAATGGAAATGTCTCTTTTGATTAAAGGTGTGAAACATGTATTTTTGATCACTTAATTTGACTAGAATGACTTAATTGACTAATACATTTAGTCAAATCAAACAACCCTAGTCAAAATGGCCAATGGGTTTTAGTCAAAATGACCAATGTTCTTTAATCAAATACGACATCTTATGTTTATTACAACCTAGCTCCTACTTCCCACTTGCAATCTTACAACCTACTTACCTTCACACCTACCAACCCACCGACCTACTTATATGTAGTACCTATTTACCAACCCGCCCACCTACCTACCTACATACTATCTACTTACCAACCCACCTAAATGTATTACCTACCTACCTACCTATTTATTTGCTTATCCACCCACCTATAACCTACCTACATATTAATTACCCACCTACCTACCCGTCCATCTATTTAAATGTATTACCTACCTATCTATCCACCCAACTATAACTTACCTATATATTAACTACCTACCTACTTACACACCCACCCACCTACCTACCCATCCATCTACTTAAATGTATTACTACTTATCTATCCACCCAACTATAACCTACCTATATATTAACTACCTACCTACTTACACACCCACCCACCCACCTACCCATCCATCTACTTAAATGTATTACCTACCTACCTATCCACCTAGCTATAACCTACCTATGTATTAATTACCTACGTGCCTTTGCACCCACCCACCCACTGACCTACCTAGATGTAGTATATACATATTTAAATGTCCACCCTACTTTTATAACCTACCTACATATTATCTACTTACCTATCTATCCACCCACCCACCTAGGCGGATGTATTACTTACCTACCTACGTACCCGCACACCTACTTACATACATGTATTATGTACCTAATTACATACCCACCCACCTAAATCCTACAACCTACCTACCTTTATACCTCATAGTCTTGTAGTGAAGTGTCGAAATAAACATGTGAAATAATTTTTTTGACGAAAGATGAATACCTTTTCATGATGTGGTTCATTGGTTAAGGGCTTGGTTATCAATGGGGAAATCAAGGGTTCAATTCCTAACATTATAAACTATGTACATGTTTAAAATGCTAAGGTAGATAGGGTAAGCTAAGTAGGATATATTAGGTTAAGATAATGTAGGTCAGGTAGGATAGGGTAAGGTAGGCTAGGCTAACCACCTACCTACTTGCCCTTTTATGACCTACCTGCCTACTTGCATGCCTTTTTACAAACTACCTACCTACTTACTTACTTGCCACAATTTTTTTTTGATACGGGCAAAAAATTGACCAATCAAATGGTCCATACTTTGCTAGTAAAAAAAACCACTCCAATCATAATGAACATGTCAAAATCGACTTGTCCAAAATGATGAATGACATTTTTTATGCCTATTCAAATTGGGTATTTTTTTTACTATATTTGCCAATAGAAAATACCATTTTTTTAATAGTGCACTTCATCAACTACACCCACATTTTGAACAAAATAACATTTATCCTCTTCAACCATTGCAACTTAAACACAAAACACACTTACACACTAATTAAGACAAAAACACCCTAAACCTAAAAAGAAATCTAAAATTAGATACTGTAGCTTACATTTGGTGGTATTTGTAATGTTGTAGAAAATTGTTGAACTTGTCTATTCAACTAGTTGATGATTCACCAAACATTGAGTAACAAATGAAACTAAAAACAAAATAAAAGAACAAAAAGTTTTACAATTCATTTGCAATAAATCAAACGATAACAAAAACTTAATGCCTTTTGATTCAAATTCGTTTAGCAACAATGCACATTGATAGTCAACAAACACACAAAACCTTCTGTTTTAATTCACTAAACAATAAAAGTTTTCCAAACAACAAGACGAAAAAATGTAAGCAAAATACAATTCTAGAAAAGAATGCAAAATTTACCTAGAAGCAAACAATAACTTGCAACTGCAATATGAAAGTCTAAGGTTTTTTGCATCATTGAACACCATGCGTGTTCAGAACACCACGTTCACAATAAAAGATTATTAATCAATGACTTGTAGTTAATGTTGCAAAAACCTATATTTACAACCTCAACCCTTGTATCTGCAATCGATTAATGAAGAAAATCAACAAAACATGAAAATGCAAAGTTGCAAAGCACACAAATCAATTTACAAAAAACTTCAATGAGACCCACAAGCTTACATATCAAGTGCATTTTGAGCTTTGAACAACATCATCAGGTTCAAAAATGTAAAGTCGTAAAATGAAAATTATTGAAAGGATAATGTGATGGATTTTAATTTTTGGCCTTAAACCCTAAATTCATGTATGCTATTTTCAAAACCTTAATGGGCCAAATATAATTATGTATAAAATGGTTTTGGATTGGATACAAATATATATAGGATGTGTACATAGGATTATCCAATGATTATGTATAAAATCAGATATCGGGAATTTAAAAAATTCTCAATATGGATTCATCCATATGTTGTGATTATCTAGGTGCATAAAATTGGATTTCAATATATAATTGCCCAACATTAATTCACACCATGCAATTTGTGCTAGAGATGGGAGAAAAAAATGAGGCAATGTTTCAATAAATTGCATTCTTGTAGTAGTTTTCTTTGGTAGTCATGAGTTCCTTGGTGTTGGGTGTCCCTCTTGGGCCACGCACATGGGAGGGTTATTTGCTAGTTGTGTAGCCCATAGCCATTGATGTGGTGGGGGAGAGCTTGATTGCAAAGCCACAAACCAAGCACATGTCATTTCCCACAACCTCCCCCACCCAATTCCCCTTCCTAACACCCATTTTATTTCCCATGGGGCCATTTTGGGTTCACTTTTGTCCCATGGGGGCTATTTTGATTCCAAAATAATTCAGTAATTCTTATATCCCATCATTTGCACCACTAACTTGAAAAATAATCAATTTAGTAATTTAGGTGATATATTTTTACTATGTATTTCTTTTTTTAAAGGAAAAATTTGTGATCTTTCCCATGCCTTGAAACACACCTTGGTGCACCAAATATCAATATAATTTTGGAATTTTTTCTTAATTAATTTTTTTCAATATTATGAATCATCATCACAATAATGCACTCATTATTGATTTTTGGGGTTTTTTTTTCATATCTAATTTATAAAGCCTTCACAATGCAAAGGCCACAAAAAATTTTGTAATATTTTTGTCTTTAGAACCTTCTATGGTGCAAAAGTTTTTTCTTTTATTTGTTTTTCTTTGTTATAGGGAACTAAACCCTTAAACGATGTGGTGGAAAGAACCAAGGGTTTTAAAACACATTTTGACATTGTTGAAAAAGGTGTTTAACACATTCCACAACAAATGTTGGATAAAAAATATTAACAACCTTATATAGGCGACAATTTTGGGGGTTTAAACCTTTTTGGAACAATTGCACCTATTTTTAAAATCACAAGTTGAAATGTTTGTGCAAGTTCCTTTACCAATTTCAAGGGTGGTGAAATTGTATTGTACACATTGGTGCATACAATTTTGGTGGAATGGATGGTAGATTTGTACATTGTTGGAACATAAACAATTTGGAAGTACACAATTGTGGTATGTGAAATACTTGGTAGTCATAACAAATTATTTGACATTTATATCCACACTCATTGCCCAAGCCAATTTTGTTCAATTATAAAGAAATTTAAAGATATCATTGCATTGTAGAACATTGTAGGTGTTATCAATGGAACCTACATCCCTTTGTTTGAGAAAAATTCTAGACTATTTTTGTATCACAACCTAAAGGAGTTGTTGATGATGGTTCATTCAAATTAAGTAGTTTGTATAAGCAACAAAGGTCTTGGGAAATTTTGACATAATTTATAATTGATGTTGGTGGAACGCAAATATATCCTTATTTGTCAGGTGATGCAACTTACCCATTACAAACATATTTGATGAAAAAATTCAAGGATAGATGTGACCCTAATAAGATGTGATTTGACAATTCAATGAATTGTGGCCGTGTGTTCATTGTGAATGCTTTTGGGAGTTTGAAAAATTGGTGGTGCATTTTGATTTTTTTGGATTGTAGGGTTGATAAAGGTGGGAAGATCATTATGACATATTGTGATTTTCACAACTTTTGTTAATTAATGAACATGCTTGAGTTGGTGATGTGTGACATTTGGCAAAGAAAAGATCCCTTGGTGGGCTTTCATGGCCAACATGTTTTTGCTAATAGAAAAGGTGATGTAGCAAAAGAGGCTGGTGAAAATGGTATGCAATGCTTTATTTGCATCATGGTTGGAACATAACCCAACAACTTGAGTATTTCTTCTATTACATGTAACATTAAATCCCATACTTTGTCACGTGATTATTGTGCCAATTTGAAAATAAAATTGCTTTTATTTCATACCAAACTTCAAATACAATGTTGTGTCATTTGACAAGTTTTCAAAACATGTACACGAAATTAAGTTCCTTTTTTTTTTGGTAGCAGTTCGCAATTTAAGAGCATTAGCAAAAAGACATGCAATTTGAACATGTGCATCTAAGAACTTTTCTACAAGCTTATTAATTAGCTCATTTTATAATTTCTTTTGTGCTTCAAGCTTAAGAATTTAAGTTTTGATAGAAGATTATGCAAAACTTAACAATTTTATATGCACTTTGTAGAATTCCTACAACATTTCTTTGAAGCATGTTTACCATCAACAATTTATTGATAGCAAGCACGCATGCAAAGAGTAACTAGGGATGCATTTGTTTGTGTTTTGGTAGTCTGCAAATGGGAAAGGATGTATCACCTTTGTGATGGAAGTTTTTTGCATTTGGGTTTGATTTGATGGTTAGCATCTTTTGTGCTTTCAAACTAGCACCACTTCAAAGGTGTGCTTCTAGTGATTCTTTCTTCCTTTTTTTTCGCAATGTATTTCTTCTTGAGCTTCTCTCACTTGTCCTTGACTTGGCCATGATTCTATACTAGCTTGTGCAAAAATGTCTTGACCAACTACCAACTTTGTCGCAATGTCTTGCCAATTTGAGCCTATTTGACATAGCCATTGCTAATAGCCAAGAACTTCTCTTCAATGATCAAAGTATTGCAATAAAAAACTACTTGCATCTTTACTCTAGTCATGACCCTTGTTGGTAGCTTTCTTCAACTTTTTTTGCAAGGGAAATACTGGTCACAACATTAGAAAGCATATGAGGCACCCATGGGAAATGTGGGACCACAGCATTGTTGGACGCATTAGGTGGAAAATCCATGAACAACTTGGTGAAAGAGAAAATTTTCCATGTTTGTGCACTTAAAAAAAGAAGAAAAAGAGTTGAAATATATCACTGTTTGTACTTCTTTTGAATAAGAAATAAACATTTTGAAAGTGTACAAAAGAATGGACTTTAAACCCACTCACTAATTAAAAACCCCTAATGGCACTCTGGAAGAAGGGATCATGGTTTGTTTTCCTTACAAATAATTATGTATGTCAAATAATTAATAAATTAATTTTGAAGATTTCATGCCAATTTTTTTTTTCCTTTCAATATTCTCTGTTTTCCATTAGAAAAAATTTTCTTCAGAAAAAGAAAAATTCTTTGAGGGAAAATTCCAACAATTCCTACAAATAATATAATTTAGTGTCGAAACTGCCAAGGTAGTACTAATAACTGTAGCATATTGCATATATTTTGGAAAGCTGCTCTTTGATTTTTCTGACCAGGTCGTGTGTTTTTAAAGAACCGCCCTGGTCATGGACGGTTATTTGATGCCCATTCTCCAATAATTGCTCACAACTGGGGTTAAGAAAACCAGTGTTGGGTGATTATTTCTTTTAAAAAAAAAAAACACCACATAGGTTAATTTTTTCATTTTTTGCGGGACCGCATGGGTTATCCATATCAATATCATTCTTTTTGGGTTGTTGGGTATGTTATAAATTTTTTGAGTAATAATAATTGATTATGCATAAGGGTAGGTTATCAAATAGTTGATTGATAACCACATGTTGTCGTACCGATTATTAGCTGGTTACAAGGTTTTTTTTCAAAAGAATAAAAATCAAAATTGCTTTTTTTTTTGTTTTGTAAATTTATAACCACCAACCAAATATTTCGCCTATTATCAAAAACTCACTAACTGGCTTGATAACCGGGTCAAAAGCTCAGATAACCGGTCAACACTGGTACTAATGGTAGCATACAGTGTTTTTGTCTTGGGGGTCAATTTTGTGGTGTAGCCAAAATGGAAATGATCCACTGGAAGATTTAGCAAAATTTGGCGACAAGCTAAATTTGAAAGTTAGAATTTTTGGATACCCTTCTACAATTTGTGGCTACATACTTGAACCATGTATATAAATCTCACAAATTTTCTAAATTTTTTATTCAAATTCAGGCTATTAAAAATCTCCAAAAAGCCAGCACTTTTGGTGGTAGCATATATTGGAAACCGGTTCTTTGATGTTTCTGACAAAACAGGGGACATGATGGGGTGTGAAAGAACCGCCCCTGGTATCCGACGGTTATTTGATGCCCAGTTTCCAATAACCGCCCAAAACTGGGGGTTAAAACTGGCAGAAGGCCAGTTTTAGTAAGGCTAGTGCTTTTTCCTATTTAGAAGCTGGCTGCATCCATGACAGCCAAGCCTGGGCTGTCTCCTCCTCCTCCTCCTCCTCTCTTTCCCCTCTCTTTCTGCTTTGCTTATTAGGTAGCTAGAGTAGTACTTTGCTCTCATCCTTTCTCTTCTGTAACAAGTGCAAATTACCCCCCAAACTTCACTCCAAACTCCCTCCCAACACTTGCTCTTTTTCTGCCCACCACCCTAGTCTTTCTTCTCTTGTTTTCCTGCTTGGCCTCGGGTGGCTCAGCAAACCAACAAACCACATTTCCTCCTGTTGCTACTAGTTAGTTCTCCAGCTTCTTCTTGTGTTGTTGTTATCATCTTCTTCTCGTCATGATGGTGGGTTGAAGAAGTTTGGCAACAAGCTGGAGGTGCCTGGCACTTTGGTGGTTGGGTTGAGTTGAGTTGAGTTGAGTTGAGTTCAGATCAAAGCAGAGCAAAGCAAAGCAGAGCAGCAAACCTTCAGCTTGTTGATGGTGTGAGTGTAAGCTTGGGCAGTAGCAGCAGCTAGGAGCTGTGTCCCACACACCTGGGACTTGAAACCCAAAGGTAACTGCTTTGTCTCCTCCTTCTATTTTTGTACTGTCTATGTGAAGCAGCAGCAGCAGCAGCTGCTGCTGTCTCTATATATATAGTTTGTGAAATCTGTAAACTTTTGTGGGTAGGGAGAAGTCCTTTACGATCTTTCATGAAGCTCTGTTGGTTTTTGGGAAAAAAAATGGTGCAGTATGGATGGGTTCTTATGAAGCATCAGCCTTCTTCCCCTGTTCTTGGTCTTTCATGGTAGATATCCATCCTCCTTGGGGGTGGTGTTGTTATGCCTTAATGGGTAAGATGGAGTTGTTGGGCGTGGGAATGCTGCTGTGATATCCTTTGTTTTGAGCTCCAGACTTTTCCCCATTTCGCTTCTATTTTTGTTCTATTCAGAGTATGTATGATGCTTACTTACTTCTGCCACCAAAGAGAGTCATTTCTTTTTCAGATCTTTTGGGCTTCTGCATTGTAGGAAGAATGCAGGGTGGCTGTTGGGAGACTGTTGGAAGAGTTTGTAAGGGAGAATGTGTAGCTGGGGATGCTAATGTTTAGCTCCTGTGCACACTGCTGCCAAATCTCTTGAGCTCACACAGACCCATGTCATCTTTGGAGCATGTGGAAATTAGGGTGGCTCTTGATAGCTTTTGTTTCTTAGTGAAGGAATGCTGCTGCTTGTGTAAAATCTGACACAAACATGAGAGGTACATGAAAGTGATCACTGATGGGAACCTTTATGGGAAACATATCTTATCTTTTTGCCTTCAATGAATGCTAACAGGAAGCAATTTCCCCTGTGTTTGTGTGACAGACAGAAAGCCACACAATGCCAGGAAAAGATAAGCTTGGATCGACCAAGGTCCAGAACATTGACAGTACAAGACAGAAACGTGTGACATGGTTGCTGGTGGTTGCTGGACTCTGTTGTGCCTCTTACATTCTGGGTTCCTGGAAACCTGGTGCTTCAAGCCTTGGCAGCAGCCAAAGCTTGTCCGGGGCGGCAGTGGCATGCACAAATGGTACCCTAGATTTTGGAGCACATCATGGCTTGGCAAGTTCGCTTAAAGATGGTACTCAAGTCAAGCAGTTTAAGCCTTGTGACATGAAGTACAGCGAGTATACCCCATGCGAAGACCCGATTCGAAGCCTCAAGTTCCCAAGAGAAAGGTTATACTACCGAGAGCGCCACTGCCCTGAGAAAAAGGAACTCCTTCAGTGCCTGATTCCAGCACCACCAGGTTACAAGAACCCTTTTAAGTGGCCTATCAGTCGTGATTTTGCATGGTATGCTAACACCCCCCACAAGGAGCTGACTGTCGAGAAGGCTATTCAGAAGTGGGTGCAGTTCCAGGGTGAGAAGCTTTACTTTCCTGGTGGTGGAACATATCCAGGTGGTGCTGACAAGTATATTGAGGACATTGCTGCCTTGATTCCACTTAATGATGGCTCAATCCGGACAGCCATTGATACTGGTTGTGGGGTAAGAATTCGGTTTGTTCAACAGATGTGTTTTTTTCCCTCTTTGAGTACTAGTTTAAAAGCACAATGCAGGTGGCATGTCTGTATTGGAAACACAATAAGGCGCTCTGCTATTTTCGGTATCAAAATGCCACCGCCCTAACCCTAACTAGGGCTCATGATTGTGATGGGTTTTTCTTCAGGTGGCAAGTTGGGGAGCATATTTACTGAAGAAGAATGTTCTGACAATGTCTTTTGCACCACGTGATACTCATGTTTCTCAAATACAATTTGCACTGGAAAGAGGCGTTCCAGCTATTTTGGGTATCATGGCTGTTAACAGATTGCCATATCCTGCAAGGGCATTCGACATGGCCCATTGCTCCCGTTGCCTCATTCCTTGGAACAAGCTTGGTGAATAAAATACTCAATCCATTCTTTTTGCTTGCGTGGCACTAAATTGCTTAGTAAAGTGCTGGGGTCATCTTTCCATTGGGTGGTGTAATTCTCGAAAAAGTAACCTTCATGCAAGTTTTGTAGGGTAGTCTCTTTGCTCAGTTTTCTGAAGACATTGCCTTTTGGTTCCAAATATGCAGACAATGTCTACTTGATTGAAGTAGACCGGGTGCTGAGACCAGGTGGATACTGGATCCTGTCTGGGCCACCTATTAACTGGAAGAAGTACTACAGGGGCTGGGAGAGGACAGAGGAGGATCTCAAGGCTGAGCAGGACTCGATTGAGGATGCTGCCATTCGCCTTTGCTGGAAGAAAATTGCAGAACAGGGCAATTTGGCAATCTGGCAGAAGCCTTTGAATCACATTGAGTGCAATGAGATTCACAAACAAAATACGAAATCACGTCCCCGCATTTGCAGCAAGAATGAGAATCCTGACAGTGCATGGTATATAACATTCTTCCCTGACTATGCTCTTAGTTGTAATAAATAACAAAGCAGCAGTTGTCATCATGTAGAGGACCTGGGATCTGTGCTGACTATGGTTCCGTTAATTTTGTACACAGGTACCGTAAAATGGAGACTTGCATAACTCCACTCCCTGATGTCAAGGACAACACAGAAATTGCAGGAGGTGGTCCATTGGCCAAATGGCCAGCTCGTCTGACAGCCACTCCCCCCAGAATTCTGAGTGGATCTCTTTCCAAGATCACCTTTGAGAGCTTTGCCAAAGACACTGAACTGTGGGTGAAGAGGGTGACATACTATAAAACCCATTTGATCCTGCCATTAGGCCATGGCAGATACAGGAACATCATGGACATGAATGCAGGACTCGGGGGTTTTGCTGCTGCTTTAGTCAAGGAACCTGTCTGGGTCATGAATGCAATGCCACCTGAAGCCAAAGACAACACTCTGGGTGTTATTTATGAGAGAGGTCTAATTGGGACTTATCAGGACTGGTGTGTCATTCCGTCTTCACTTTTAAAACAATTCTATCATGCAACTGCACATTAACTTTTTTTTCCATTGCCTTGGGAGTCATCATTTTGAGATAAAGTCTTACGTATGCAGGTGTGAAGCTTTTTCGACATACCCCCGGACATATGACCTCATCCATGCTAATGGTGTTTTGAGCATGTATCAAGACCGGTAAGATGTGGCATCGTTGAACCAGTATGTGGGTCCTTGGGATTTTGAGTCCTTTTTGCAATCTGAGTCACTGTACAATTTATGTTTCTTCTCCCGAGTCTGTGACTCAAGAATTAGGTGCTTTCTTCATGGCAGTTTCATCACTTTCTGTTTCATATGCTGATGTTGATGGAATTTTGTGAACCAGGTGTGAAATTGTGGATATATTGCTGGAAATGGACCGAATATTGCGACCAGAGGGTGCAGTTTTGATGCGCGATGAAGTGGATGTCTTGAACAAAGCAATGACAATCACACAAGGAATGCGCTGGGAGTGTCGGTTGGCAGACCATGAGGATGGTCCCTTCAATCTTGAGAAAATTCTGGTGTGTGTCAAAACATACTGGGTTGGAGAGTACACCGCTGCTTCGTCCGATTCTGCAAAATCAGACACAACAGAGAAAGAAGAAACGGCAGAGTAGACACATACATGAGCAGCTTGTAATATATATGCTATCATTGAATTTGTCCATTCTGGATATTAGGACCCTACCTTCTTTCCCAGGTGAAGCAAAATTGACCCAAAGTGGGTTTATTTCACTTCTGAAGAAAACAAACTGTTTCTGAAGTTAATTAGTGTGAGATTGGGAGACTTGGAATCCAACTGGAACCAGGTGATTGGGAGAAATCCTGTTTGTTTTTCACTTCAGGTTTTGATTCCTAGCTGTGAGTGCTTGTGTGGAGCTTAACCATGAGTTACCACTTTTCTTCACATCATGTTCACTTTGGCTTGGACCCATTAAGTTCCCAATCAAATTTAACATACTATTCCATTGATCAATCGTTGAGTAAGTTGAGATAGGGAGGATGCATCCAGCTGCAGTTGGTAAGATATTCTTACAAATGATGGTCAAAATATTAAGACCAGTTCCTTTTTTCTGAGAATGCAGGGGAGGTGCACGACCAAAAGAATCTCAATAGACAATGGTGAGAACATTGAAAGTAGGAGCACAAGAAAGAAAACAGATGTGAACTACTGCATATGTTGCTGTGAACCAACTAAGTATAGACTATGTAACTGGTGAGCAAGTACATGCAGGTAATGGGACACGATCATCCATTAAACAAATAAATTAATAGTATCATAACTTTACTGCAAGCTCTCATCCAACCTGATCACACAGGTTGTGTTAAACTTTATGATCCAAGCTTTTGATCTACTCTTAATAGGAGGTGAACATCTTTCGTGCATATGTTATTTCCCCCAATTAATATTGCATGCACACAATCATCATCCCATGCATATGTCACTTCCACCTTACTAAAAATAAGTTGCTTACTCATGTATCTCATAGTTTCACAAAGTGAAGTGAATGAAACTCAAGTATTCAAGGTAAAAGTAACTTGATAAAAATAGCTTATTCAGATGTCAATATTAGACCATTAATTATACAAACTTCTTGAGCATGAAATCATTATCAATCATACCTCCCAAAATTTACTTACTCTCTCTATTTGAGCAAACACTTCTGTTCAGTTGAGACTGGACTGATTGGAAGTGGGAAAAAAGCAGGTTGTATTTCTGTGTTGACAGTATTTTCAAGGTTGATCTGCTGCTCAGTCACCATCACAGCACCCAAAAAAAGAACCTCATAAAAGTCTCAATAGGCAGCACAACATCAAAACTGAAGCTTGCACCCGAGACTTCAAGCCATACAGGCCACTTGACCAATTCAGCTTCAGCAGAAGTTGAAAAACAAGTCAATAAGCAACAGCTGCCTGCAATGGCAGTCCTGACACACCAAGTTCCTGGTAAACTGCAAACTACAGTCACCAACAAAATACTTTCCCACAAAGATAACAATGCCACCTTTTTTCACCATTGAGTATGGTAGAGGACACTCTGATGACCTCTAGGCCTGCCTGCTAGCGTTGTCAAACTTTATCATGCAAAACTGTGAAATGAACGAATGTTTCTAACATGGCTTCACCAGAATCAAACATCCTCTACAAGATAACGAAGAGCCTCGTACCCTTAGTCAAGAAGGCTAGTGAGAAATCCTTAGGAAAAAGCAACTTGAGTGGATCACATACTTCCTGGAAAAAACTTGCACCAAATGATACACCCATCAACACTCCAAGAGAACTATTCTAACAAGAGACCCTGTTCTCGGAAGTGGGGTATGACTTCTGTGTTTGCTTTTCAGATTACATCTCAAAAAGTGGCAGGGGCAATGCTGAAGAATATTTGGAATAAATAAAATGGAGGCCCTTGCAACTCCTGTGATCAAGAAGATAACAGCACGATATGGTGCTGGTGTTCATGCTGGCAATATAATCTTTACACATCACTCTGGCACATTACCTGGGTCGAGTGTTAACCCAGTCTTTCTTCATACTGGACTACACCACTTACCCAGCAGTGTAAAGATACCAACACCACAAACCTGAAGCAAGGAAAAGGCAGGCAGCCGAATTTGTTCAGAAAGAACTCAATTTCAGTCCATTCTGTAGGTTTCAGAGATATGTTGGTGGAAAAATTTTCTGGATGAATTTCTGGAATCGCTTTGAGTACAACTTGGGCTCGACTGCAGAGATGGAAGTTGAATCAAAATGGCATGCTTTGTATGCATGCTCAATACGCTTCATAAAGCTGTAGTTTTGTAGAATGTCAATGATGCCAAAATAAAGCACCACATCATGGGACTCTCCAAACAGCTCCCCCTCAAAATTCTTGCTGCCCTGCTCTTCAGACTTCTTATGTACCCGATCAGCTCTTGCAGGCATGTTGACACCCAGCTGTATTCTCAACCTGCTTTGTAATGGTCAAATACCCCTTGTTTTAGATGACAGACCCTCTACAAACTGAAAGGTGGCAGTACACATTAGATAGGAAAACATATTGAATGGGGCAAACCAAAAACTGGAGCTTATGTGGAAAAGAGACTTTGCCCTTAATCATTACCGAGCAGTTCCTGGAAGAAGCAAATCAACCTCAGGATCACCAGCTACTGATGCACGCAGAGGGCTTCCACGAACATGAATCCCTGCAGGTCCCCCACCCTCATAGCCACTTTCTCGAGCCACCAACACTAAACCTCTTGTTGAACTCCACTCTTCTTCTGCTCCTGCTGACAACAAAATGATACTGTGAATTAGTAGAATGGATTAACCTTGCTAGTAGGATTATTCAAAAGACTGATCACAGTTCATTTGTCCAACTGCTGGAACTGCATGCAGAAAATACACTCAGGAGAGAACAAATAAGAATGTTCCCTCTTATAGACATGGCCCTCAGTGATCTAGACTGGGAGGTACAATTTTATGAGGACCAAGGACACTTTACACAATGACTGTGGAAGGATAGGTAATCTCATATCACAAAAACAAAATAAGAAAGCAGAAGGCTACCATGATCAGCTGTGCTCATGAACAATTCACTTGGAGGTAAATCTGGAGTGGATGAGGGGCCAGGTGACAAAAGCGCTGGGTACTGTGGGGCCCTGAAGTGGAGGCCCAGCAACAAACTGTAGTCCATGATGCCCCAAGCCTCTAGAAATTTGCAATCGCGCTCAATTTGCCTGCACCAAAACCAGAGAATTTCAGAGATTAATCGCCTACAACTGCCTGCCTCTACTCATCTCATGATACAGATGACTAAGAAGCAAGATAACTCTCATGAGCAACAAGATGTCTCCATATTCATGTTTATGAAAGCCAAGACAAGGTTAAAACTTCTCCTTCTAAGTCAAAGAAAGACTTCCAGATAACAACTTATAGAACTGGGAAGACAGACCAAAAATGACCAAACTAGAATGGAGAAACAAAAAAATACACACATGTGCAATATGAACAACAATGAAAGCCTCTCACTTGCTCAGGGACCATCAACATTCACACATATGATAGAAACCTATCCATCACAACTTCCCCACTGACTTTATCAGCTCCTGACCAATGGGTATAGGTCAGTGTAACCACTAACCCACAGACTGAGTTTCTGTTGCAAGTCTGGAAGCAATGGAAAGAAGTTTCTTTTGCAAATTTCTAATTCTCTTTAACAGAATCTATAGAGGGTAGCCTTTATTCTTCAGAAAGACGAGAAGACTGACTCTCTGAGAAACAAAGAAATCTTTATAACAACAAAGCCTCAAGAACCTGTATAACTGACTATTGATAATGCCCAACTTAGCAGTAATAGAGATCTTGGAATAAACATGACACATACCAAATCATGTCAATACCTGCATAATCTAGTTGAGAATATTAATCAAGGATATCAAGGATGTACCTTGAGGACTTTGCTTCACTGCTAGGTCCAAGAAGTTACAACAGCAGCCTTTAAAAGTACAATTTAACTCACAAAATGTTTCTGGGTATATGTTGTCACCAAAAGAGTCCTTGTCCAGGTACATAAAACTCTCAAAGTCTAGGAACAAAAAGATCATCCACATACCTATGAACAAGGGACAATCTCTGAAGCACAACAAGACAGGTGTTGTTCGTCAAGACCACTTACTTTAGAAGAGATTCACGCCATGAAGGGTCAAGACTGAATTCATATTCAAGGTCGAGATCCTTCAGTGTGGTTGTCTCATCAATTTCTACCTTGTCAGCAGAGCGTCCTAGGGATGAACCTTTTAGATCGAATCGGCGATGTATGCGGAGCTCTGTGCAGAACATGTTGCCCATCACTATGAACCGCACCTGCATCCCTCTGCCAATCTCAAAATGTGCAAAGAATGTGATCCTAGATTCTGCTGCTTGCTGTAGCCTTGTGTTACTTTCCATGCCCAACATATGTGGAGACTAGTAGGGAAAGAGAGAATGAACAGCCTCAAATAAATTAGCCTTGCAAACACATAGGAGTAGAAGGAAACTTGAGTGCAGAAGTAAAGTGGAATTCACAGGAGAATGGTACAACCACAACCATTGTCACAGCTTGATGAATGCCTTTTTCTTCAAGCCTCAAACAACTCACAAATAAATCTTAAACTTCAAGTCAAAAAATGGTGAAATCTTGAGCCCAGCAGCTACCTTCCGGCCACCATAGGGCTTGATCCGATGGAGGCCAAAAAACTTTGTGATGAGAGTGTTCTCATATGCTTGTACATGATGGTGATAACCCTGCAGCATATCCAACAACACCTGGCATCCAAGGGCAACAGTAAGAGAATACCAAAATCAGATAGAGCAAATGTCCTGACCTCGTTCCCATCAGATGTTTTAATTGCTACAAATAATATGCTCTGCAACAAGCTCACATTTGTAGAAGAAAAAAATGCCTGAAAATAGCAATGTCAATAAGAGATTAGAGGGAGCAAGCAGGCTTCTTGAACAAGATCAATCTGACAGTTGAGTCTTGCTGAGGATAATTATAGAATGAAGCTGACAACTCACTTGCACTTCACACTTCTTCATTGTTTTGATCATGAAACGGTCATCATGAGAGAGGTAAAATACACTTCCACTCTTTCCAGGAGATACAAGTTCTCTCAATGCATCATCTCCACAAAGTGATAGCATATAGTCACCAGCATCGATTTTGAACATCTCCCGCAAGTGCCTGCATGTTGAAGGTCCCAATTGTGCAGCTTAGAAGAGGCCTCCCTTCCAACTCTCTCAGATAGCTTCAACTCAATGATGCTAATTGTCACAGAGATCAGTCTGAATAACCATTTCTCAGGAGCACCTAAATTATGACATCCAACAAGGAATGATGTAGAGACCTGAAAACCATCGGGCAGTAGTCCTTCCACTTAAAGTCACATGAGTCGTGAGTAGGAGTCAGAGAGGTTCCCCCTCGAGGGAAGTTCATGCGGATACTGGCACGAGATCCAAAGTCAGTAGGCCCAATATCATGTTTTGGCTCTGGTGTTATCTTGCCAACTGTGTACCTGCTTATTGCAGTTACAATCAGCATGTAAGACCTCCACCACAAAAATCAAGTTGCCTTAGCTGACAAGCACAAACTCAGAGCTTAACCACAATATATCTGCTTGCTTCATGGACATACTCAAAAGCCTGGGCGTAGAAACATTTTTCAAGTACAAAGGGAACGTGACGTAACCTGATTCCAAGCTGCAAGTTGAGCATGAGGTCATAACTGCGATGGCCCTTGAAAATGGTTTCCCCAGGTCTCTTTATCTCTTTACTTGCCTTCCGTGTTCGTCTCTTCTTGTGACCAGCAGACTCCACATTTTCCTTCACCAATTCACTCATTAGCACACCCTGCACATATTCTCGTACCACTACGGTTGGGGGAAGGGGTCTAACACCATCTGGTTCATACCGCCCACCTGTCTTCTCTACCCCTTCCCGAATTGTCTCCACTGTCCATGGAGTGGTTGCATCCAACCCTGGTGCTCTCTCAACAGGAGACTCCATGCTCCATCTGCGCCGTGAACCCTGTTGTGAGAGTTCACCAGTCATTGACAGATCACCCACATGGAGAAACTTCTCAGACGATGAGGAGTGGCTTCTTGACCGCTGTGGAGCTCGTAATTCCCTGCTGTCATCACCAAGCCTGTGGGACTGATGTGATGTCCACAGACTGTCATCCCTAGGTGCAGCTCTGTCTGTATTTCTCAGCAAGCTCATACCAGGAGAGAGACTGCCTGCAGGATAAAATACTCCTTTCCCATCTTTTAATCCCCTGCTCCAAGTTCCAATGTAGCAGCTCCCGTCAACCCATGTATATATTCCATGACCATGCTCAAGGCCATCTAGCCATTGCCCATCAAATCTATCCCCACTTGCCCAGGTCAAAACCCCTTTCCCACACATTGAGCCACCCCTCCATTCACCCTGATACTCATTACCATTTTCCCACACATACTTTGCAAAGCCTTCTTGGACCCCTTGTTTCCAAAATCCCGCATAGACATCACCATTAGCATAAGTTTTCCGGCCATGTCCATGCTTCACATTCATGCTCCATTGACCCTTATAAGTGGTGCCTCCGTTGCCAGTGTATGTTCCCACACCATGCATGTAACCCCCCATGAACTCACCCTCATATGTGGCTCCAGTGGGCCAGGAAATCTTCCCCTTTCCTGTCTTCTTTCCTCTTCTCCATTCACCCTCATACATGCACCCATCAGCCCACAAGTACTTGCCTGTTCCTTCAGGCAGGTTGCCTTGCCATGAGCCAACATAGAAATCGCCATTTGGGAGAACTTTCTCACCAGTTACACACAGCTCTCTTACAGGGGAGCTCACAACAACTCTTTCTTCATCTTCCCCCACACTGCTGCCTGTATGGACCCTTACAGGCACATGAATATCAGTCAATTGAATGTTATATGGGTCAACAGAATCAGATGGAAAATACTTGCTGCTACCACTGATGGGAAACTCAATGTCTTTGTCAACAACAACATCCACTTCACGCAGTGGGTGGTCAGGAATGCAATTTGGACCCGTTGGTGCTGTCTTTTCTGGAGCCACTGCCCGTTTCCGAGCCCGCCACTGGAAATCAAACAGGATGTTTCTTATGCCTCGAACTGGGTGATGGACCGCATCACTGTCGGTGGCCCAACCCGAGCCACCTTGAGTAGTCGCCACTGTGCCCACTTTGCCTTCTGCAGTCCTTGATATTGTGCTGAAAGTTTGTCTGCTACTGATGGCGTATAACCCTAAAACCCACACAAGAAATCACACTATATGAACAGACTGGATTCTCCATCACTGCACCTGCAGCAAGGAAGAGTGAATGACCTTGGTATGTCTAATCACTTTCACCTTTAAGATTTTAAGATAATATCCTTACATTGTTTTCAGCCCACCAAAGCATAAAAACACATGCAAACAGACACCTCTCACAAACACGTTGTGTAACCTGTACCACTCTTCTTCACTCATTTTAAACTCATCTGGTGACAACTTTTTTTATTCCTCTGCTGCTCTTCACCAAGCCAACAAGGAACAGCAGCTGATAAAAAACCAAATCCCAATGTGGGCCAAACATTTTCCCTTCACAACCCAAGGGCTGGGCTCCTCCTCCAGCCATCCAGAATTTTCTTCATTCATATGGTCTTCGCACACAAGACGCTTAAGTACTTTCACCTCCACAGACATCAGCAGCAAAGCTGCTGATGTCTCGCTTGATGATCTCAGGTGTAGATTTCAGGTTTCCCCAAATGGAATGTTGTTGCACACTGCATTCTTCTAACAGGCCCTTAACCTCTGTCTTTCTGTCTGTCCCTCATGCCAAATGACACACCGCTGCTGATCTTCTTCCTGAAAAAGGGCAGGAGGAAACGAACCTCTGGACATTAGACGCAACGGCATACATCACAGCAGTATCTCCTTTTCTTTCTCGTCCCTTCACCACCGCTTGCTGCTGCCGACCGATGTTGCTGCTGTTTCCGATTCGTGCGCTCCCAAGGGCTGATGGCTCCCCATAATAGACAAACCCTTGCATTGGACGAGATGGAGCAAGAGATGAACTCTACACCGGGAAAGCCCGCCCAAGAGAAGAAAGAAAGACAAAACGCAATCAACAGAAACCTAGGAGGATTTGAGCGCGATGCGCAGTCAGTCGCAGATCCTCCTCGCGCACATCAGCTATGACCGCCACAGCAGCAGCCATGCCGTTCCCCACGCCGCAGCGCAGCTGCAAAACGCGCACTCTACGACGACGAAAAAGGCGCGAGAAATACATGCGCTCATAACGTGTCCACCATGATGGAGACGCAGCTGAGATCGCTCGCTCGCACGGGGAGAAGCAGCCGAGCGCAGCAGCAGCGCCAAGAGCGCGGGAGAAAATTGCGCAACGAATCAACAAACCCAATCAAACCCTAATTATGGCCCTCATTTTTCGCTTGCCAATCTGAGCGCTTTCCCGACGTTGATTCCAGATTCCAGATTCTCCATTTTGATTCCGATGGGTGGACCCCCGTTTTCGACTTTCTAAAGAATAGTTGATGCAGAAGAAGCTAGGGATGCAACAGAATGCTTTGCGTCAACCCTAATGCCTTCCTCCTTTGCTGCAGGAATTCCAGCATGGGCTCAATGCTCAATGCTTTTTGCTCAACCCTAATGTCTTTCCTTTGCTGCAGGAATTCCAGCATGGGGTCAATGCTTTTGCCCAACCCTTATGTCTTTCCTTTGCTGCAGGAATTCCAGCATTGACTCCTTGCTTTTGCTCAATTCTTATGTCTTTCCTTTGCTGCAGGAATTCCAGCATGGGCTCACTGCCATTGCTCAACCATTATGTCTTTCCTTTGCTGTAGGAATTTCAGCATGAACTCCTTGCTTTTGTTCAACCCTAATGTCTTTCCTTTGCTGCAGGAATTCCAGCATGGGGTCAATGCTTTTGCTCAACCCTTATGTCTTTCCTTTGCTGCAGGAATTCCAGCATGAACTCCTTGTTTTTGCTCAACCCTAATGTCTTTCGTTTGTTGCAGGAATTCCAGCATGGGTTCAATGCCTATTCTCAAACATTATGTCTTTCCTTTGCTGCAGGAATTCCAGCATGAACTCCTAGCTTTTGCTCAACTCTGATGTCTTTCCTTTACCACAGGAATTCCAGCATGGGCTCAATGCTTATGCTCAACCATTATGTCTTTCCTTTGCTGCAGGAATTCCAGCATGAACTCCTAGCTTTTGCTCAACTCTAATGTCTTTCCTTTGCTGCAGAATTCCAGCATGGGCTCCTAGCTTTTGTTCAACCCTAATGGATGTTTGATGTCTTTCAGTGTTTGGTGTCTTATCCACAGCACTTTGAGGTATGTGAGCAGGCCACTGTTGTGCTGTTGTCTTACGAGTGTACTCTTGCTTTTTTGCTGCTTTCGATATTGTGTGAGGTCAGATTCTGGATGCTTTTTTGCAACTTGCTGATTGATGATATGGGAGATGAGAGGAAGTCAGGAGAGGGTTGAGAACTTGGATTGGGCAAGAACAATTGATGGGTGAACAGGAAGAGCAGCTCACACTGGTTATGCCTAGTAACCAGCTCAAGCTGCTGGGTTACTGAATGTAGTGTCACCACCTCTTTGGCTTGACTACTTTGGTAACCCAGCAGCTCTTGCCGGTTACGTAGTCCTAACCCTTTCGTAGCTCAAGTCGAGCATAACTAGTCTTTTGAAGAGAAAAAGTTGAACCCTTTCAGTTTGTACTAAATCAGTTTTTGTTTGGTTGTTGTGCCTTTGGATATCTTCATGATAAAGCACTGCTGATGCCAATGACAACAAAATGGCTGGGGTTCATGTTGTAGTGTGTGGCGCAATGAAGGACAATGGCAGTTGTTGCATGAGGCCAACACTGCAACAGCAATGGGGATTGTGAGCTAGATGGAAGGCAATGGCATACATGTAACATGAGTTGTGGGTAGGGAGTGGAAAATGTCAGCTTAATGTAAGTTTCTAAGTGCCTCACTCAAGTACATTTTTCTTCAGATCTTCTTGTTCCTGCCCATACTGCACCTGGTAAGCAACATCAAATAGTAATGCCTCACTCAACCATAAAATAAACTACAACAATCAAAGAACAGTAATACTTCACCCCATCACAAAATAAACCTAACCTTGTTCTGGTGTGTTGTGCAAGCACCTTCTTTTTCCTCTTCACAGGTTTTTGACGTTTGCACACCTGCTGGCACCACTTTGGTTTCTGCCAGTTCCATGTGTGTGTGAATCAATGGTGGAAATCACTGGTTACACTCTGGAACATGCCCTCGTAAAACCTGTTACTACCTGATGGAACAGTGTCTGACCCGACTGGGCTGGACACATTCCGAAGTGGAATGGGCCTTGCCCCATAGTAGTAGTAAATGATCCAAAGATAATGCCTTGTTCATCACATTCCTTGGTGGAATGGGCTTGTCCAATAGTTATAAATGGTCAAAGAATAATGCCTTGTTCATCACATTCCTAGATGGAATAGGCTGTTCTGTAGTAGTAAATGATCAAAGAGCAATGTCCAGTGTTGGGCAGTTCTTTAAATTTATAAAGAACCATCTGTTTAGGGTTTCGGGTTTAGGGTTTTTACTACCTACAAACAAGGGGCTTGTAGGTTGTTAATAGGTGGGTAGTAAATTAAACACCAACAGAGCTAGGCACCATGTTTAGCTAGCGAACTGGAACTTGACAGAAACTGTTTCCTGCCCATTATCATCCATTCTTCGCGGTGCACTGGTTCAACATTTGGATGTCGCTCGATGACATGTCGATTTCCTCTTTGCCTACAACACACTTCTCCAGACCCGGCAGCTTGCAATCTAGTACCCCCTCCTTATACCCATCCGAGCTACAGTCTTGTCGATTATTATGATTCATCAAGGAAGACAAAGGCTACAAAGAATGACTACGAGAAACAAGCACCTCCTTTGGATGAAATGCTAAACATCCTTGGATTACAAATTTAATGCCATATTATGACTCAAAATGTTCAATCAAATTGGAGATAACATCTCATGCATCCAATTGTCAGCTCTGTCGGGTAGGGTTTATGCAAAGGGTGATAATCAAACGGTTTACTCAAGGCTAGAAACAAAAAACAATGTAAACTATATTATGAGTTATATTATGAGCCTGATGAAAAGGGCGACCATTTATGGAGCTATAATCTGGCGATTTTACCTTTGAAAATCTTTAAAATTCTAGTGTAGTGATAGCTAGATCCAAATTAAGGTCAAAATCTGGACTTTTCACCACTACACAAAAACAAAAACACTCGTACTACCCATCTTCTACACCATGTGATCTACTTATGTAGTTTGGGCATTTCATGCAGTATGAGGTGTAATGCCCCAAGGGGGAGGCTTAGAAGAAACGGTGGTCCAGGTAAACCTATTAACCCTTAGTGACTTAGTGCATCTACAATGCATCTACTTACCTAGTAACCAACTTATTCTCATACCTACCGACAAGGTGTCTCCATTACACTAAAGTTAGGGAGGGGGTTATTACTCTTGGAAGTTTTTCTCTTGTTTCAATAACAATCCCCTGACTTTATCACCAAAGAACAAGCTACCGAATGGAAGCCATCATCACAAATGATTGAGAGGTAAAGGGCTTCCAATGTAAAGGGCTTCCAATTGAAGGTGTGTTGGTGGCTGTTGGGTTTAGTCTGGCCCTTAGTCCTGTAATCTGAAGGGGGGACCCATTCTTAAAATAAAGGGCTTAGGGTCAAGGCAGGAGCCAAGGCCTCTTATTTTGGGATTGTCCCTCACAGCTGGGGTTTACCCAACACAAAGCACGAGGTGAAAATTATCATGAACCTCACAATGGGTAGCTTAAGAGGGCATAGAAGAAGGAGGGTGGTTATTATGCCTACTCCTTAAGAATGAGAGGGGATCTCACACCTAACTAAGAGTGGTAAGAATGAAAGGGATGCATTCTTGGTAAGAGTGATAATGATCTTACACCTAGGACTAGGCATCCCTCCAAGGTGTTGAAAGGGATATTGATGAATATTGATAACCGTCCAATTACACTAGGAAGAATTTTCTTTGCAATGCTTTACAAGTAGTGTAAAGCAAAGCACTATTGACATAAGCATCTGAAGTGGCACTCTTTAGGGAACTCCTCACTTTGACGGGGTTAGGTGATGTAAAATCTGGGTGGAAAACAAAATGCTTGGAGTGGGAAGCATTGCCCCCTTATGAAGGAAAAGTCCCACTTGGCAACAACATGCCCCTCCAAATACACAAGAAGTTGTTTGCCACAAACACACATTTGAAAATAACAAATTCTTGTGAAACATGGGCAATAAGAGATGTTTGCACCTAACCTAAACAAACAATTTTTTTTGGCTGAAGGAGAAAACATGAACTGTAATAAATTTCATGTAATGAGTTCGTGGGACAAGGAATAAAACCAACAAAGAACTGGCAGTTGGATTGGGTGTCTATTGTTGCCTTCCCCCAGAGAGAGAGAGAGAGAGCACAGGGCTTTTCCATTTCACTTTCTTGATGTTGCTCAAGTGCAGATCATCCTCCATAGGACAAATTAGCCAGATTTGGCGATTAAAAAAATTGAAGGTTTTAAAATTAAAAAATCCAGAATCCTTCTTCTCTCTCTTCTTTATGTACACATATATTTTTAGATTAAAAAAATTTACTTAATTAACTTTCTTTTGAAGCACAATGGCAGACTCCAGCTGACAAGCTGTTTGTGCCTGGAAATCATGCTCATTGGCAGTGGGGCCAGCATAGTTTTCACCTGCACTCCACTAGGTTTGAACCCATGACTTTTTTTGGAGATTCCAGGGTCCCAGAGTGGGTTATACCAGTGAGTAATCACCCTTCTCTATTTTTGCCCACCTTAGTGCATAGTCTAGGAATTAAAAATAATAATTAAAAATTTGGAAATTAAACAAAAAGAAAATAAATAAATTTTGGTCAATTAAAAACCCAAAAAAACGCCAAGTGGCCAAAACACTGGAAGTGGGTCCCTATTATTGCCTTCCTTCCGCGAGACAGAGAGAGGAGAGGGGGCAGGGGCAGAGAACAAAACATTTTCCAATGCAGACATTAGAATGCAAGGAAGACGGGAACAACCAACGCGTGGTAGACGACAGATCCAGAGAGACCTTCTTGTGCGCAGCAGCAGCAGCAGCTGTGGGGCGTTTAGCGAGCGAGCGAGCGAGAGAGCGGAAGCAGTAGCAGCGGGGCTTGAGGAAGACGGGGAAGAAGCAGGAGTATGCGCAAACCTGAGCTATGCTTGGGTTTCATCTCAAGCTCTTGTGTGCATAAGGATGAGCAATGGCCTGAGCCTGGCGTGATGGCCATGGCGAGACTTAGCAGCTCTCCTCCTCGCCGGATCCTCCTCTTCATCCTACTTGTGTTCCTTCTGGCTTTTGTTCCATTTTCCGCTGGCCAGATGGTATGGAAATACCTCTTCTCTTCCTGGTTCTCTTTCTTTGGGTTTTGGTTTTGTTTCTTGGTTTCTGGAGAAGGTTATTTTCGCTCGCATCTGTGGGATGATGACACGAAACCACATTTAGGACGTCGCAGAGGAAGAGGAGGAGGGGGTGAGGTGTGGCGGTTCTTAGGTTTATTTTTGTAGATCTGTTAGGTTTCTTTTTGGCTTACGATCTTTTACATATACAGGAGTTGTTGCTGATACGGTTTTTTAAAATTTATCCATTGGAGGTGTTTTTGTTTGCTCGTTTTTTGGATTACGTTCCAAAGCAAGCAGCGACCGGTGTTCTGAAAAAAAGTTCAAAAGTAAAATAAAACATGAAGTTGAATCTGTCGCTGTGTATCGCCATGTGTGGTGGGAGTTGCAGTCGAGTCATGCTGAAGATGATGAAGCTGGCGATGCTACAGTGGTCCGAACGGAGAATGAATCATATCATCGAAGGTCAAAAGTAAGTAACCATTCCCTTCTTCTCTTTTTTGTCCTATCAGTTTTTTTGCCTCAGCTGCTGCTCACAAGACTAAGAAAGAGGTATTCTTCTTCCTTTTGCAGCAACCAAGGGCAACAGTATCATATATACGTCATATAGGCTGATGTTGTGGGCTGGCTCCATTGCAATTTGCTGCATTATGTGTCTATTTTGTAATCCAGAAAGAGAGCTTGCTCTTCCACAAACCTAACAGAAGAAGAGAGGATCCATGAGCTGTGGGCCCCAATGACAAACAAGCAGGGAAGAAAAAGATCAAATGTGAATATGTTACACTTTTTATACCAGCAATGATGATGGGAGGAAAAAATTTAAGACTTGAAGATACAATAGTCACATGCAGGAAAGAGAGTCAACAATCCATGATTGGTAGTTTTATAACCCTACTATAGACTGACTGAAAGTAAACTCTAGGGTACTCTTTTTCCTCTCCTGTTGCTGATGATGCTCATCCTTGCAAAAGTTCAATGACACATCTTTGTCAAACTGTGACCCTTGTGATATATGCTTGCAGCTTCTGGTGAATAAGGATGATGTCTTGCCAAAGACACAAGGAGGAGAAGATGAGGTGGAAGTCAAAGAAGGCTGGGGGGGAGGAGTGGTGTATGGTGGTGGAGAGGGTTTCACAGATGCCACATTTACGAGCTTGTCCATGATCCTAGTTAGCGAGGTAAATTCAGATTGATCTAGACTTTGCCCTAGCTTTGCCTTAAGCTGATGGCAATGCTTTTGTTTACAGAGTCCTTATTATCTGTCCAAAACATGGATGGAAGGTCTATGCAGTGTTTGCATTCCCTCGTCAGAAGTTTGTCTTGTTTAATATAAAAAAAATTTGTGAGCAATTTGGCAGATTGGAGATGAAACATTCATTATAGCTGCATTGATGGCTATGAGACACCCACGATCGATTGTTCTTTCTGGAGCTCTTTCTGCCCTTGTCATCATGACTGTAAGTCGGCCCAACCTTTGTTTGTCATCATTGTCATTGATCTCTCTTCAGTTTGGTTTGGTGTTTGATTGTCTGGTGAACCTTCTCTCTTGTTCATGCTAGTAGTTTTGGTTCAAAGGTTATCTTGCAGTCCTGGATGCCTATGTTTAGGTTGTACCAGCAGCTCAAGCAGGGAAGCAGTAGTCATATTCCTGGTTCAAGTGTTAGTGTCCTCCCAACACCTTTGCAGTCCAAGGCATGAATGTTTCTCTGTTTTCAGGTGTTATCAACAGGACTTGGGAGAATCGTGCCAAATTTGATATCTAGGAAGCATACAAACAATGCTGCTACAGGTGCACACATCATACTTCAGGGAGGGACATGAATGGGACTATTTATCTGTTGACATTGGATGGTTGGAAATTGACAACTGGGTCTACTCATTACACTATAAACTAGTGTGACATCTGCATGTCACTGAGCAGCATGATAATTTCTTGTGCCAGTATTGTATACATTCTTTGGGCTGCGGCTGCTGTACATTGCTTGGCGAGCTGATCCCAATAGCACACCACAGAAGGAGCTTGAAGAGGTGTGATTTCATGCTTTGAATCTATTTTTGCTCAGTTTTCTGTGCATTTATTCCTACTCATGATCATATCATTGGAACAAGACTCATTGTTCTGTGTCTCATACATCTGTTGTTGGAATAGGTGGAGGAGAAACTTGAAGGAACTCAGAAGAAGACATTGGTCCGACGGCTTTTTGCGCGCTTTTGCACCCCAATTTTTCTAGAGGTTCTGCTCTGCTTTTTGCCTCTGCACATGAGGGCAGTCGTTTGATGCATGCCTGGATTTTCATGTTCCCTAGGTAGCTCACTAGGATCCTCATCTTGGAGCAAGCTAATGCTATTTGACTTTAGTTTTGTGCTTTCCATGGGAACATGGCAAGTTACATCAGGAAGCAGCAACTAACAATCCGTAACTGATTGATATGCAGTCTTTCATTCTCACTTTCTTGGCTGAATGGGGAGACCGAAGCCAAATTGCAACCATTGCGGTATGTATTTTCTAGAAGGAGAAGAGTCTCTCATTGTGCTGATCTTCAGTGTGTAGCTTCCTTTGCATCTGAAGAGCTTCAAAGACATGTGCATCTGTTTCTACAGAAGCAGTATTCATACAAAATACCATTGTTGGTGCAGCTTGCAGCACACAAGAATCCATGGGGAGTGACACTAGGTGCAACGATGGGGCACACTGTTTGCACATCTCTTGCAGTGGTTGGTGGACGACTATTGGCCTTGAAAATCTCACAACGTACTGTGGCTACAGTTGGAGGCTGTCTTTTCATGGCTTTTGCCATGAGCTCATATTTTTTTCCACCAGTGTAAGAGATGCTCACTATTTGCATCAGTCTTAGAACAGATCCTATGCTTAGCAGCATTGTATGGGCTCCATAATTTTCACCATCTTAGGACTTCCATGTGAGACCCAATTCATTTCTGAAATCAACCAGGATGTACCTCCAAAAGAGGGTTTTGGAGCATATTCTTCCACGGGAAACTGTTATCTTTGACATTTGTCATAAAATAGGGATACACATTGTGAGTTAGGGTATTGTTTCCTGCAGGGTTGCCATTCAAGTCCAGTTGTGGATAGTCAAATAGAATAACATTATTTGAAAGATATAGCCAGAAAGAAGCATGTGTAGTGTACTCTGGTCTTCTGAAATTCCAAGGAATCTTTGGGGGTCTCACATGGAAGTTCTGTGCGAATTATTGTGTACTCAACATTAGGTCACAGGCAAGGAATTGCTGTCAAATTGATGAGATTGTTACATGCAGGGAATAGTGGTTGTGTTACCTGTCTTTAACTCTCTCTCTCTCTTTTTCTTACAATTTTGCTTTCTTCATAGAGAAATACCAAGAAATACAGGGCAGCTGGATATTGAAGGTCAGAACCCTCAAATTTTTGAGCTTTGATAAAGTGGAAGATTTAGTTGGACTGTCACCTGTACAATGCATTTCAAAGTTTACAAGAGCAACAACAGCATGATGGTAGAACTTTGAATTGCATATATCAGTTCAACAATCCTACTGTTTTAGTAATTGCTCATTGTGTTGTGTGAAATGTAGATGTCAAATATCGTGATTATCTCTCTACGCTTTATTTCTAGAGTTGGTTTGAGAACAATTGATTCTCTGTGAGGCTGAAACAACATTGGAACAACCACTGCAAATAGTAGCTTTGGGGACTTGGATTGCAGGATGCTTTCAGCTGATGGATATGCTGACTGGTGTTGGGTGTGTATGTCCACAGAATCTTTCTATATATATAGATTGGTAACCTTGTTAGAATATTCATATGACACCTTGACTGCCCTATATAGTGATCCAATGATACCCTTGATGATACCCAACAATTTTGGTACCAAAATGTTTGAATATGCAGGTTGAGACCAGTGTTGGTGGGTTATTGAGTTTTGACCTGGTTATTAACAAGGTAGGTTATGAATCCTAAAACACTGAAAACATCCCAGGGATTTTGGCCCCCAGCTAAATAGGTTTATTTTTATGTGAGGATTTTTGAAAGATGATATTTTGGCTGATGTTGAAACTTGGGATTAGTTACAGAGTTATAATATCTTGAAGGATTTTGGTTTGTTTTAGAGGATTTTTTGAAGATTATATTTTTTTGCATGGTGAAATATTTGAGTTTCTGTAATTCGTCTTTTGCCTTAACATACTTTTTAATGTCAATGACAAGGCCACAGTGTGACACACAAGGGTGTCACACACCCCTTGTTTCCTAATCTGCAAGTTTTAATCAGAGCTACCTCTGTCATTATGCCCTCCACTGTCAGGGAATTACTGTGTGGACCTCGGGCTCCACCCTCAGTGCTCACACAGTAATTCCTTGACAAGCAGGGACTCACCCTATACAATACTAACCACTCACTGAATTCAACCTAGTAGTATGAAACGCCTCGGGGTGCCTACCTACCCAACAAAACACCCTCCTCCACCACCAAAAAAATTAGAGATAATAAAAGACATTTTTCTCAGTTCTTTGGAAGATTACTTACATCTTACAGAAGAGGGACACAATAATTTTCTGCCAGAGAGAGTTTTAAAAGCTGATTAAGGGTGTTTGAGAAATGTCTGGTAGGTACTAGGTACTTCATTTTTTGCAAGTCACAGGTGCCCCGCTAGCACTCATTCAAAATGTAGGTGATTTTAGAGACATTTCAGTTGGGGAGAAAGGTTTAAGCTGATGATGCAAATTCTAGTGCACACACTGGCCAGAGACTGGTGGCAAACGATTCACAAGAAAGAGAGGATGCTGCTGCTGCTGGTGATGATGATAATGATGTAAAGAAAATTCAAAAAGTTGAGGGACTTGGTTACAAACTAGAACTTGTTAGATTTTGCTGAAATTTCCCTTCCATAGTTCCTAGTTGCCTCTCTCAATCCCAGACACAAATTCCACAGGATGCTTAGCTCTACACCCCTTCCTCTCACAGCTAGTCCTTGGCAGCATATTGATTTTTCTCTACCATAATCCGGGTTATCAAACTAGGTCCCTGCATCATGGTTCTGAACTGCATCCCTGCGTAGTACTGAACTACTGAGTCAAAACCAAAAGGAGACATTCATACCCCTATGGACCAACAGCATGTGTCTGTGCAACCCCATCTTGCAGTTTTTGATTTCTTCCTCTAGATCTAAAGCTTCTGAATCAAGCTTACCTCCCACATGGCATGCTATAATTGAGTACATAGAGGTTAATGCTCCAGGTTCCACAAGGTGTGTGTGTTTGTGACTTGGCTATGCTTGTTGAAGCTTTGGGGACATAGCTGGTACATTCCTGACCCCAACAAAAGGAACAAGAATATGGATTGAATCAAAGGAAGCAGGAAGTTATGTTTCTCCAGGTCGTGTGATCTCAAACTTGCAGAGACTAATCACATGCACAAGATTAGATAAATGCACATGTACCCATAATTTGTTCCACACCAAAAAAACATTGGGAAGAGACAGCTCAATTCAAGAGACAATTGGTCATCCTCTTTGTGAACCCACAGATTGTCTTCCCTCTATTTGGTGTGTAGGGATATAACCCGATGGCAGTACAGTGCCACAGTACATATTTTGATCAGTAAGAGTATTGACCTAATGGTTTCCCACCACCCACCAAGTGCAGTTGTTCCAAATGAAAAAAGAAGCATAGCAAACTATGGAATTCTAACTCAAAAAGTGCAGTGATCACTCCAAGCTGCTACAAAGTTTCGGTTTGATGTCCAACAAACAAACAAAATAGTGGGGTTTGAGTCATACTTTTAGCATTCCTTTGTGTAACAATTTTGGATTAACCTACCTTCCAAGAACATGGATTCAAGCCTAAGTGATCAGTGGATCATCCAGTCAGTGCTGTGCATTTGTTTCAAAACTAGATGAAAGTTGATAAACACACCACTTTCAATCCTTTCAGTGGGTTTTTCCTGTGACTGGGCACTGGTAGCATGCCTGGAAAAACCCGAAGGTGTTGATTTGCCGCACAAAGTTGGTCATGCTCGCCCATCCCCCCAATCCAAATCCAATCACCAAAACAAAAGTGGCCACAAATCCACTGATACAGAAGAGAGTGAACCAGTTATGGAAGAACAGCTTGGGTGGCTTCCACACTGAAGCCTGCAGAAAAAGATGTAAAAACATTCAGAAATATCAGTCCATGCACATGCCTCCTTGCTGAGTCCTCTCATGAGGCTACAGAGGATGATGATCAAGAGGGAAAGGTGAGGAGCACTGTTGGAAGTTTTGTACCTCTCGAGCTGCTTTAGAGCGGTAGACATAGATAAAGGAAAGACTGGGGATGATGTAGACGGAGAATGAGATGAGGAAGGCACCCATCATGGAGTTGATGGGTCCAAAGAATGGGATAGCCAGTGCCAGAAACCAGATCAAACAAACAACTGGAACACGGGCAAACGACTTGAGTAGATAGTTGGGAGACAAGTGAAGTCCAATTGCCTTCTCCCACATGTGAAAGATCGGTGTGATGTTGAGCATCAGTGCCACATACTGTGTACAGGAAGACATTGTAGCCAATGTGTCAAGCTAACTTATAACTGACAATGTGTTGTTCAGCAAACAATCAAGTTAGAAATTAGGGCCTTGAATTTTGCAGAAGAAAATTATGTGCAACTTGTAACACCAAAATTTACATACATGTGAACAGTCTGAGAAGAGCAAGGTTATTATATAAACCTGATGGGCTATCATTGCAATGATGGAGACATTGCGAGCCGTTGATGGGGGCAAAACACCAAATGCGTTTGAGTTGTGCAATAGAATATCACCATATGCCCAATAAACAGAAGTTGAATTCGGAATGGTCAACAAATACGTGTACAGCACACAGCACACATACGCATATTTGTAATTCTTGGGTTTCCACATGGCTTCCATAATCTCCCTGATGCAGCAGACACCACATTTAGCCAGCCTGAAGTGACAATGTTAGAGAGCAACAACGTGTCCATCTATCAATTTGTCCAGCACTTACAACTAACCCAGGGAGGCATAGAGAGGCTACTGCTACTTACACACAAATACCATGGCTTCCAAAGGCAAATAATATATTTGTGAGACCCGAAAAAAATTGCACCATGTTGTCAGGAGCTGAATGCTTCACATTTGGTATCTGCAAATTTTTGTAAACCAGAGCTTAGCAATCTGAGAGCTTCTTTTTTTCTATTTTCCTTTTTGGGTATTTCTTGCACCTCAGAGGTAAAAAGGTTAATGATTAGGAATAATTGTAGACATGTGCATGAACATTATGAAGTGCCAAGCACCTAAATTGCTGCAACACATTCGGGTCAAAGATAGAAGAATGGTCACTACAGATTATGAAGTAGTTCCATGCAGTTGTAGGTAAAATAAATACCTGACCATGTTTTAGGGCAGCTGTGGTCATGTATGCGGAGGTGATGCTCGTGGTGACAATGCCAATGAACGATAGTATCCGGAAGTTGTGCAATGTTGGAATGAGGACACATGGTAAAGCCAGAGCTCCAAATAGATACAGCCATTGTCGCTTATTCCAATTTGAGTTCAGATAGTACACATCGCTGCAATTAGAAACAAAGTGAGTTCAAAAGATCTGATCTTGCCCTTGTTGCAAGTAACTGAATTAATTGAGCGTCAGTTGTGAGTAAAAGTCAGGGCAGACCAATTTGCTCCACATTTCAATGTTACTTCGTATTCCTCTGACTATTAGGGGTTAACTTCTGATCCTCAAAATGCAAAGGCTGTCCTCAAAGTGAGTACATATATAAGCTCGCTACTTACATTCTTGTGATGGAGATAAGATTGGCACACTGATTGGTTGACTACCATGAAATAGAGAGTTAGTCAATTTTGGAGATATGGAAACAGGGCTTGTCAAAGATAGATAGATGGCTTAAGAAACTTTGAAAGTTGGGTGGCATGTACCTTGAGCAGGCAATGAGTTGCAAAGTGCAACCAAATGTCAAAGAGAGACATATGAAGGTTTTGGTGATGTAGTGGCCCCACTTCCCCACTAGACCCCCTATTACTTCATGGTACTGCAATCCCAGTCAGTCCCAATTATAGTTTCCCAACCAGATTTACAGGCACACACATACACACACACACACACACATATATATGAGCTGTGTAATTTTAGATCCTGCTTGTCAGCCACACCAACGAGACATGATCTGTTTTATGGTCATGCTGGAGGTTTGATGGTGAGCCCATTTTTTTGGCCTAAAATCCCTAGAGACTTGCACTGCTCTTTGTACCACAAATAATGTCACAGGTTGATCTGATCCCATCAGGTACGTGAAAAACAGAAATGAACAGGACTTAGTTGCAAGCTATGCACGAGCATGTCTAACTTCCAAACTTGTTGAAAGCATAATTCTGAAAGCATGGACCTACTTGTATCTGCAAACAGGTCCCATGTTTTTTACAGGTGTGAACAATGTGTGACCCTCCTGTTTCGAACATGTACTCAAGCAGTTATGATGAAGCTCCAGGGAAGTTACAAATTTTGTACTGCAGATGTTATAATCTGATGACAAGGTGAAAGGAAAGATTGTACAAGTGAATACATGTGACAAGTAGTAGTACTTGTGCATTATCACAGCATACATGAGGAGTAGGAAATCAGGTAAGGAATTCATATATATATATATATTGCTCCTGATTATATTATATCAATTTTGAGTTCTAGGTTTAGATCATATGAGAATTATGGGTGCAGAAAATGTTGGGTACTACTAAATTTACCTGTAAGATGTGACCTTTCTGAAGAGTGCCCTGGAGCATCTTCCTTTGCTTGAGCTCCGCATACATCCAGCTCAACAAAAACACGGTCCAACAGCCAAAAGCACCATACACAAACTGGAACAGGATGCCAAACTTATACCCGACTTGTGAAAATGTGTAGGGGAATGTGAGTATCACAGATCCCACCTGTAGAATAACAAGATTATAGATCCATACCCATGAGCTTTGGAAGCACTCTGTTATCATCAGGCTGATCAGTTTAGAAGTAATTGAAGACATTTGCTCTTGATTTGTGAGCTGGTGGCTTGATCACACAATTTGATCAGAAAACTGAGCAACAATTTTTCAGAGGCAGCTGTAAAATTATACATTCATGTTTGAAAAAACCAGTCTCGTGACAAATTTCTTGAGTGGGAAATCCTTTAGCTGAAGAAGGAAACTCTTCTAGAACCCCATTGAAGTCATGAACTGCAGGGCATAAGAAAATTGAGATCAGAGACAAGTTTATAGAGGTAGCAGCTGATCATCACCTGGGCTGCCACAGCAGTGAGCCAAGCATCGAACCATGAACCACCATGCCATACACTTGCCTTCACAATCTCCTTCCATCCCCATGAAGAATAGTATCCAATTAAATTGGATTTCGGATCTGGAGCAACTGTAGCTGGATCGGTAGTGTCACCAGCGGTGATGCTACCGTTGCAGTGTTCCTGGGATGTGAACTCATCGCCAGTGGCTGCAGGATCAGCTGCTTGAAAGTTTGTAGCTGTCGACTCCACTTGCAATGCATCTGTTGCTGCAGGCATTGTTCACAGCCCAGAAAAGTTCTTCACTCTGAAATCACAGTAGAGATTTATGAGTAGCGGAACCCAACTTTGCTCCCAAACTAAATAAAGAAAAGCTTTTAAGACTAGCAGACGAGCTTGAAGATCAATGGAGCCAGTCTAGATCAAAATGAGCACTTGACTCATGTCACAAAAAATCGGAAGCTGTGTGAGATCTTTTATATCATGAGGCAACAAAACAAGTAAAAGATGCTCATCTGCATACTACTAGTCTACTGTGATCAACCATTTTCCATTTACTACTGATCATCTCACAGGATCACAAACTGTGAGCTTGTTGTTTCCAGGCTGATGTTGCTTTGACTGGCTGTCTCGTCTTTGGGCTCCCTTGGCGCCCAAAGTCTTGTTGCTGCAGTACTTTGTTCCTGTCAGTTTAGGATGCTGCCTTCTGGGAATTTGATGGATGGGTCGTGTCTGGATGGGTCTTGATTCTTGAGAGAGAGAGAGAGTGTGTGTGTGAGAGAGAGTTTTTTTCTTGATGAAATTTTGTTAACAAGTGAAATCAAAAATTAAAATTTTGGAAAAGAAGTGATTTATCAATTCAACTGGTCATTAAAAAAAATCCATAACCAACTACTAATTTATCAATCTTTAAATACTAATACAGCTTTTTAAAATAGATTTTAAATTAATCATTTTAAATTATATTTTTTAAACCTTATAACCAGCTAATAATCAGCAAAACAACGAGCCATTACCAACCAATTATTTGATAACCGATCCTTATACATAATTGATGGTTATTACTCCAAAACAAAATTTATAACCAACCTGACAACCCAAAGAATTGATATTGTTATTGATAACCTGTGACTCGGTTGTGGACCATGCATGACGCTCAATTCAACTCAATGTCTCAATTCAACTAGCCTTAGTGGGTCCCTTGTTGACTGGCTATGGTGCTCAAGTGACTCATATGTGACCCCCACTCTATCAAAATTGGGTTTGTAGCTTTCTGACAAATAATTATGAATATCTTGCCTTAATTCACTTTGGACAATTAGACAAGGCATTTTTTTTCTAAGCCCATAAAAACCATTGCTCTGGTTGTTACATGGTTGTTCTCATGATTGCATTGTCATCACAATCATCTACAAGTATGCCTATCATACATATGATGACATGCCTTTTATGGTCATGCATGCATGTCAACTTACAACTAGATTTTTGTGCTCCTAGGTTACACAATAATTTGGAGGTCTTCATCTCTTTTATCTTCTTGGTTTGTTCCCTCTTTTCCAATCTAAGAAAATTTCATAGTTGGAAGCGGGGTTGTTATTCAAGGCACACAAATTTGGGGTGTCGGAGTGCATTGGTGAGCTTTTAAGGGGTGCAAGGGTGGAGCTCGGGGTGCAAAGCTTGCCATGCACCCCAAAAAGATTCCTAGTTTTAGGGCACATTCATTATAGGAACTTGATGTGGCGCCACATTTATGACACACACACAATGCTGGGGTAATGATGTGGCACCTCTATGGTGCCTCTGTGGCATTCCATAACAAATTGGGAATTATGTTCCCACATGGGAACACATATTCCCAGATGGGAACCCATGTTCCCATATCTCCACATGTTCCCCACATCCCATATGGGAACAAACGTAGGGTTGGGAACCCATGGCCCATAAAAAGAAATGCACATTCCCATGTTTCCACACATTCGCCACATCCCACGTGGGAACAAGCTTTAGGGTTGGGAAACCATGGCTCGTAAAAAGAACGGACCTTCCCATTTCTGGAAACATTTAATTGTTGTTCCCACAAGGAAACTTGTGTTCACATAATGGATAACATCAACTGTTCCCAATGAAGATGTTATCACCATAATTGTTTTTGCAAAACTTGCATCATTTCACATATGTTTTTTCCAAAATAAGATGGTTTTAGAAAAAGATTGTGGTAATAGCACCCATGGGAACAACTAATGCTACCCATTATGTGAACACAAGGTCCCTTGTGGGAACAACAATGAAGGAACATTAAATGTTCCGCAACATGGGAGAATATGTTTTTTTAACATGCCAAGGGTTCTCAACCTTAAAGCCTGTTCCCATGTGAGATGTGGGGAACATGTGGAAACATGGGAACACACATTCCCATGAAAGGACAAAGGTTCACAATGTGTTTCCAAGTGTCGCATAGGCATCAATAGACAACAGATCATCGCCATACTAATCAGCATGGATGTCATAAATGTGGGGTTACGTGAGGTTCTTACAATAAATGTGCCCCAAAGTTGGGAATTTTTTTGGGTGCACAATTTTTTTTAAAGTGCGCACCAAAGTTTGCACCTTAAATTCCACACTTGTACATACCCTGAACCCAGCCCTTATACCCCAAAATTGTGCACCTTGAATAACCAACCTCTTGAGTTGTTCAAATATTTTCTTTTTTTCACAATGTTTCAAATAATATTATTCTTTCAAATTTTTTGCACATTGTTAAAAGTTCGTCTACGATATCTTTTTCTTATGTACTTACGACTAGTTGAGAAAGATAATCATAATATGACAAGTGATCATCTCAAGGTAATTCATTTAAGTGGGGAGTTTAGGCATGATTCTTATGTTGATTAACATGGTTATAGTAGTGTTAAATAATGTCATCACTTCCACTAACATCGTGAGTTATAATTTGTTATTTGACCTACGATTTATGGTTGTCAAATTTTCCTTAGCATTCCTTATTCCTTTTTTATATTAGTTTTTCTCTTGTTGTCAATTCAATTCATTGAAATTCTAATTTCTTATTGTTTTTCTCTTTCATTGACAATTCAATTCAAATTGTACGCAATGTCATTCAATATTTTTATTCGAATTTTCATCAATTGATCATCCGTCCCTAGTAGTAGTAGTGCGTAGCTACATGGAGCCCAAGTTGAATACATTGCGCTTTAACAAAATCACTAGCACCAATCACATAGACTAGACTTCATTTTGGCATGGGAGACTTTACTACATTGGATTGGTTGTAACTCTTTTTAGTGCTTGTCATCAAGCCTTAGCTACACATAGTTGTTAAGGAAAGTATAGGAGTCATGGCATAGTTGACAAAACATGAATGAGGCCCACCTGGAGGTTAATTATATATCCTGATTACCTGTCCCTAATTATTTGGTTACTACCTACAGAATCTAGATGATGTTTTGCTGATGATTTCTTCTGATTTCCTAGAGTGTGTAATCTACTTATACTAGTGGGTGCCCGTGACCTTCGGCCACCATAGGTACCTATTGCTGCCATCCTTGTTTCCGTTGTTTAATTCTTTTTTAAAAAATATTTACCCTCTTTTATTTCTATCCGTCGGATTAAAAATTGGACACATTCATACCGATCGATTTTTATTCCTCCGAAAAGATACGTTAAGGAAATTGGCCCCACCTTCGCAACCGGGCTCTTTTGAAATTTCTTACTTGGCACAGTTCTCTTAGCACCACGGTTCGTAGCCGTTGGATGTGGTGAAATGTATCAAATCCTTACCGTTTGTTTGGAAAGCGGGCTTCCAAGGAGAAACATTGTGGGGTTGGGAGAAAAACTATTTTAACCGTTAGATTAAAATTTGGGCGAATCCGGATAGTTGAAGTGAAAAGATATCATTCTAGACCCAGTCAGCCTTTTGTGACGGACCCGGCTCGGCACCCCCACGGTGGACCCGGTCGGTGAAAATCCGAGAGTTCAGGAGTGCCAGGCCGTGCCCGATCGGCCTTTTGTGATGGACCCGAGCTCCGTCACAGACGGACGTCACCACGACCCGCAGGCCGATTCTGCCATAGAATGAAAAAACAAAATTGTCACGTCACAGATAGACAATGCAATTAATATATAAGATATAAAAGAATTGGGTTTTTTTCTGTGCTAAAATTGTATGTCCGTTTGTCCGTCCGTCCGATATCCTATTGGCTAGAACTCAGGGTAATGGGTATCACTCAGTGTCAGGGGTATCCCTCGGTGTCATGGGTATCACTCAGTGTCCGGTTTGTTTGTGAGGAAAACAAGGTCCCTCAGTGTAATGGGTAAACTCTTGGGTGGGTTGTGAGAACTGTCAGTGAGAGGAAAAATCACTCAGGGTATTGGTATCACTCAATGTAATGGGTATCCTCTTGGGTGTGTCCGGAATGGGTATCACTCAGTGTAATGGGTATCACTCAGTGTCAGGGTATCACTCAGTGTCAGGGTATCACTCAGTGTAATGGGTATCCTCTTGGGTGTGTCTGGGTTTAGGGTTTAGGGTTTTTGCACTAATCGTGTGTGTCCGTCTGTCTGTCTGTTCGTCCGTTCGTCCGTTCGTCCAATATCCTATTGGCTAGAAGACTGTCCAACATGTGATTGGACGGAAGGGCGGAAGGGAGGTGAATTCTCTCTCTCACTCATAAACACTAAATGAAGAGGTGAGTTCTTTCTCACTCACACACACACACTCAAATCAGGAGGTGAGTTCTCACTCACTCACACACTGAAATTGGGAGGTGAGCTTTCACACACACACATTGAAATCGGGAGGTGAGTTCTCACTCACACACACACACAAAAATGAGGATGTGAGTTCTCACTCATTCACGCACTCTGTCGCAACCCTACTTTGGCCAAGTTTGGGGGTGAGACCAACACTTAGAAAAAGTGAGGATTTGGAGTCCTCTAGGACTCCCGAATGTTTAGGGCTCAACAGCAGGACCCAAAACACCTCGCATTTGAGTGTTCTTAGTGTCATTGAAAAGGTCTTGGAGCGTAGATATCGAAAATGGCCTCGCATTGGCCATTTGGACATTTGTCGCCCAAGTTATGGGTAAAAGAAGGGCCAGGAGTCAAATTGGCAATTTGACTCCCGACCACTAAAAGTTAGGAATCGACTTTTTTCCGACCTCTGAATTGAGTGTGCAATACGTCGTTGGAAAGATCTTAACAAGGGCTACAAGTTTGGTTCAAATTTTGTTGCAACTAGACTTTGTAGTCGAGAGTTATGGGCTCCCAAAGTCCCAAGACTCCAACCGGGACAATTTCGGGACTCCAACTTGGGAGTCCCAGGAAAAAGAGCCATTTGGATGTAGTCTCGGCGGGGCATCGCAGAGAATACTATATGGGGGAAGGTGGTGGCTTCCCCCGAGTCCGGGCCGTGGTGAGTCTTGTGGTCTGAAGTGCCTGTGGCTTGTCCCAACACCCAAGGGTGTCCCGAAATGTGAACTAACCACGTGGGTGGTTTGTTTTGATGCAGATTCAAGCTTGATCAACTAATACCTCTTCCTAGTCTAATCCCTGGGCTCCCAACTCGACCCTTTACCCCTTTCTAGAGTTGGAAGCCGAGAGCGCCTTCCGAGTCCTAACTTTCCACAACTACACTTTGGTGAACCCTCAAGTGGGTTCACCCCGGGACTTGGGAGTGCGTCACACTCAAATTAAGAGGTGATTTCCCACTCACTCACTCAAATGAGAAGGTGAGTTCATAGTCACTCACTCACCCACGTTCATTTACATGTGTAAATGGGTTTACTTACTCGTCTATATGTATAATATTTTAGGTGTCTGTGTGTCTGTTTGTCCTCCTTGAGGGTAAGGGGGTTAGGGTTAGCACGCCTTTCATAAACATGTTTCCCTGGTTACTTTTTTCACGGAATGGACCTCTTCACCTATCTCCCCCTCTCAACACAACAACCCTAATTAAACAATGAACAAAGAGGAAGAGGGGGCCCCTTTCGAGGACCCGTGCATCCGTCGGAACCGTTTTGTTCGAGAGAGACACTGTTCGATCCAACGAACAGTGTGCGATGAATGTCAGTGGACGAGTAGCTCAGAGAGATGCATGCAGCGATGCGCAGATTGCGACGAAAAAACCCTCCTTTGAAGCTACATGCATCTCCTAAATGGCTCTGCGAGAAATTACATTCACGATGTGCAACTATTTAAAACAGAATGCTTCTTCGAAATAAATATGGTTTAAAGAAACCAAGGGACTTCACAGTGTCCGAAGGTCAGGGGTACCCACTAGTACTATGTATAATATTATACACACACACATATATGCACACACCATGCCCTCCGAAGCATGACTTTCAAGAGTGGGAAAATGTAACATGGGAAAATGGGTTAAAACTGGTGGCCAGAGTGAAGCAGCACCCACTAGTGCACCATGCAGTGGATACCCATTATGATTCAGTTGTAGATGAAACCTCAAGTTAGTTAATAATACCTGCTTTCACTTTGCTAAGTGGTTCTAGTAAAAGTAGGTCCTACTTATAGGTAGATAGGTAAGAAATCAGGTGATGACTAGATAAGTAGTTGGTATAGACATAGGTTAAGGACTAAAGGTAAGGGCTGATTTTACTACCTACTTACCTACCTACTAACAATGGGTTGTTTCATTTGCTAGTTTATTGCTAGGTAGGTAGGTAGGTTAAAAAAGCAGTTGAGCTAACCACCATGATTAGCTAGTGAACTGGAACCTAACAGAAAATTATTTCCTGATGACCTGGCATCCATCCATCCATCCATCCATCCACCATGGTGTGCTGGTGGGTGCAGGCTAGTTCACTTTGCACCTGACAATAGGAGCCAGTAAGGTATGTTTGGCTGTTGAGTGTAGGACGGTGTTTGAAATTGTGTCATGGGACCTTTCTTTTATGCATTGCCAAAAGTTATATACCATAGTACCTTGGTAGCGTAAGGTACATTCACACGTAATGTTAAGTTAGTGTTAAGTGAAAATCTATCTTAGGTGGCACCCAATGTTCAATGGGTGATTGTTTAATATTAAGTGAATGTTAAGTTAACATAAAATCTTCATGGTAAATAGGTTTATGTCCTAAATGACAAGCTTGATGTTAGGGGACTTAATACTAGAGTCCTTAACATCAAGTGTGAATTCACCTTTAGACACATATCTGTTGAATAATTAATTAATTTTGAAATTTTCATTTCAATAAATAAAATACTTTTGACGATTCTATATTTTCTTTCAGAAGTTTTTTTTTTGTTATTTGAAATTTTTTGGGTGAAATTTTCAACATTTCTGAAAATGATTTAATTAATGTCGAAGCTGACAAGGTAGTAAAGGTATGAGGACATAGAATGAGATCAATCATCTTGTGGTATTTTCTTCGATCTTATGAGGAAGTGGACAATGAATAAATGATATTTGTGTCAAAGTTGATATATTCTCACACATACAAGTGGAATGACGGAAGACTTGATCTATAGTTCCTACCACTATACAATCACCTAGGCAAATTCAAACTAGCTAGGCTACCCATGGTAGGTTGTTAACCAGGTTATCTGCCACATTTTCTTGGGTACTTGGGTGCATGCGATTAGGGTAGGTGGAAATTTTGAACTGTTGAATTCCACGACAAGAGTATGTAGTATGTGTAGGGTAAAGCCCTAGGATGGGAAGCGTAGGATGGGGGGCACTCTCAAAATAAGGAAGGGGCCTAGGACAAGGAGTTCAGCCTTGCATTTTGGGAATCTGCCCCACCCATGGGCTTTACCTATCATAAAGCATGAGGCAAAATTTATCATGAACCACACCTATGTAAATCACAAGGTGTATGAATGGGGAGGGTTGTTAGGCCTACTCTTCAATAAGGGGAGGGTTCTTACACCTATAAGAAAGCATAATTTTCCTCCCACCCTTGAGGAGAAGGCACAAATATCCATCCCAATTTCTAGGAGGGAAAATTCATGGATATAAGGTGCCCTTCACATACATTACAAATTGTCTCTGAGTGCTTTATGTACCAAAGGAGATCAAGGTTACTTACTCGGTCAACAAGTTAGAGACCACTTATCTTAAGGGTTACAAGGTCTCTTTCCATTACCGTAAAGACCTACCAGAAATGTTGTAATGTCTTTGGAGGTAATGTTGTAGAACAAAAAAAATTCATCAAATGAGAAGAGGCACATTCATTTTTGGAGTGGGCAATTTTTTACTCTTGGAGCAAAATCTGTGATCACAGTAGGCCTAATTTTTGGAATGCCCTCACCCTGGGGCTTTCCCTTACGAAATTTATCTTTTCTTCTTTTCTTTTCTTTTAGTTTAACGTCAATACCCAAACTAGAGATATCCATTTGACAACTATTACCTAATTGATTTGAGCAAAACATTCATGTTGTCTAGGTAAGAAACTAAGTTAAAACTACCGCTTTTTGAGTAGCCGAATGCATCAATTCAGGCAGTAAGCTGCACGGTGTCAACTATTTCCATAACTGTTGACCAAACTTGCAACGAATGTCATGGTGAGTTGGGCACACTAGCAACAGGTGGTCTTCATCCTCAACAGCTCCTAGGGAACACATGCAACAAACCATATCTCTCCTCGGTACACTTTCAGGCTTTGCACGCTTGCCACACTCTACTTCCAAACGATGGTTTGAACATCTGAACCTTGACAAAGATTGCTTGAGCTGAACATTTGTGATCATTCGCAAATAATTTTGATGTGCATATGAGTACCCAGATTTTGTTGTATAGCTCGTGTTCATCAGCTGGTATGTACATAATCTGCTAGTTTTGGCTCTAGCCTGTTCACCATAGATGGATTCTAGATAAGAAGCTTGTGTACTTGCTACAGCACACTTGACAACTTGTCCACACCTCGCATGCATAGCTCAATTCTGAGCGTACTAGTGAGTCGAACAACTAACACATTACTTCTGGATCTATTATGCTCAGATCATTGCATCTATGACATAATGCAAATAGTGCCTTCTTCCCGGCTGCAGTTAGTTTGTCTATGGCTACTGCCAAGCCTCTTGTACTATGTAACTCTAAGCCCAGGTATCTGAATGATTGAACCCGCTCAATGGTTGTCCCTTTCTATGTGAACTCTAGCGCTGCACTACGGCGTTTTTCAAACACCATCACCTTGGTCTTGCTCACATTGATGACCAATTGTCGTTTAACACAGAACTCAGACAAAGCATTTATTTGTTTCTGCAACCCTTGTGGGGTCTCTGACATTAATGCTAAATCATTTGCATACAACAGTAATTTGACTACTATGTCTACCAGCTGTGGCGGGCTGTCGCCATCAAGTGCATTTAAATGCTTCTCAAGTCCATCAAGGTAGAGTCCAAAAAGTAGTGGGCTCAGTGGAGAGCCTTGTTTGACCCCAATGCCACATGAGAACCGAGCTGATAACCCTTCTGTTGGATGCATAACTCTGACGTTGTCCTGGCTGTACATGTTTTGTAGACACTCCATGAAGCGACCCACAATTCCCATCTTAGCCAACACCTGTCATAGTAGATCACAAGGCACTGTATCAAATGTTTTGCAAAAGTCCATAAAACAACAATACACCTTTTTGTGTTTGTGGGTGTTATGTTCAATGAACGTTCGCAAAATGTACAGGTTGTCTGTGGTGCGGAGGTCTTTCCTAAAACCAACCTGTCCCCTGGCACGTAGGCCCCACTATTTTGCCCAGCTGCTCAACCGTGCCTCTAGAATCATGGCAAACACCTTAGCTAGTATAGGACCCACTGTGATTCCCCTGTAGTTCTCAAATTGTAAGGCATCACCACCCTTGTGCAATGCATGAATGACTTCGGTAGACAAGCCTGCTAAATAACCTTGTTGCAACAACTTGTTGAACACAATCTGCAGTGGTACATGCAACATATCGCCAGCATCTAGCACAAACTTTGTTTTGATGCCATCTAAGCCAGGAGACTTGTTACGTTTGAGTCTCCTCATCACTTGCGCAATCTCATCTAAGGTTATATCATAGTTTAGTGTGTTGCAATCATCATTTGCAAAAGGGTGTGACAAGCTCGGGACCACCTAATCTGTAGAGCTGCCCTGTCCCCCAGCTGTATTACCGGGGCATTGTCCTTCCAGCAGCTTGTGGAAGCTAGCAACCAAGTCTGTTTTTCTGATAGCAACAGATCGCTCCTTGCTCTTGGAGTACTACCTTTAAAAGCTGGATGGATCGGTCTTTGCTAGTGCACACAATTGTCAGCCTTGCAGCTTCTTGTATGTGCGTTTCTTACGACGTAGTAGCTGTTTAAGTTGCTTCTTCCGTTTGCGTGCTAGATGGCTATCAGGATGAAGCTTTGCATATGCCAATACTTCCTTGTGCTTGCTGCAATATTCAGTATCAAACCATGGTTGATGACGATGTTGTGTTGTACTAGTGCGTGCCATAGGGCAGCCATGCACAGCCGCAACGTCGTTACAAATGCAGTCATGCAATAACTGCACGACCATGTCAACATTGTCTATGCCATTCATCTATTTTGTGCACTGGGCAACCTGTTGCTGCAGGTGCTGACAATATTGTGTGCACTTGCTAGCATCATGTTTGAAATGATGGATGTCTACACGTGATTTTGAAGTTGTTAATGACACATCTTGCCAAGGTAACTGCAAGTTGAGTGAAAGTGGCATGTGGTCGGAATCACACCCTTTTCCACATAATAGAGGGCATTTATGTACAACAAGTGATGTGGCACAATCAAACAGAGCAGGTGATGCGACCATATAATCCACAAGGCTGGAGCCACCATTGGCAAAGCAAGTGCAATCCCCTGATTCATCGCCTGTGATCTTGCCATTGAGAATGAACAATCTCGAGGAGCGGCAAAGGTCTAAAAACTCATTGTGCCAACCTTTCAACCTTCCCTTGTCTAAATTATGTCGCTTAGGCAAAACCTCCGGGAAGTCATTCCCCAATGGCAGCGTGTCAGGCATGTGTTCTACAAAGTAACAACAATTATCATAGTCGTCATCTGCACTGGTCCTTGCATTGAAATCACCAATCAGTAAAATACTGCCCCCAAGATCCTGAATCATGCCAACCTCTACAACAATGTTATCAAACAAGCCTTCATCAGCACACGGGGACCCTTTGGGTGGAGCATACACTATAGCCAAAAACAACGGTGCAACCCCCGAGCGCTGGAACTGCAGCCACAACCTGGTGCCATCTATGCTCTGTTTCCATAGGGATACACAGTCTGACCATGAGTCATTCACAAATATTGCAACACCACCACTATGCTTCACTACTGCTCTGACGGAGCTCATGTCAAGTACAGGGCGTGGATTGTGTAAACACTGAAAACCAGGCATATGCAATGGTGTTTCATCAGGGAATAAGTGTGTTTCAGTTAGTGCAACAACATCTGAGTCATCAAACAATCTCTTTATATGTGAACTAATACTTAGCTTCGTGTTTGTCACCCCATGGATGTTCCACAGGGAGACTTGTAATGCTCTTTGGTCCTAGCACCCCTAGTGTCGAGTTGTGACTTTGGTGTCATTGATGTGAAGGTCTACGCCACACTAGTAAGCTTTCTTCTTTTCCGCTTTGACCTTTTCAGATAGATGCCATGATGCCCTCTTTTGCTCTTGTTGCTGTTTGGTCAAATCCTCTTCCAAGCCCCAGTGGGTACCTTTTAGAGCTACACGGTTTTGACAGACAGCTTTTCTGTCCTCAGTTGTAGCAAAACTAACAAGTGCAACTCGTGTGCATACAGTCCCAGGCTTGGTCTTAGCTCTCCTACTGATGGACTGGCACATTGCTGCAACAGCCTTGATGGCTAGCTTCATGTGTCCTTGTAGAAATTGACCATTGACTTTATCTAGCAGTTGTTGTGCTGTCTCGTCTTTTGTTTCGTCAAATCGTATGATACGTGCGCTGCAGGAGCGTGTGGAGCGTTCCCTGGCCTCACCTTGGCTGACAAAGTTGTCCATTTGTTTGCCCATCTTCTTCACAACGACAAGTTGTAACTTCATTGTCATGATTGGTAGTAGGGGCTATCTGTTGGTCTGTTGTGATATGTTCCAGAAAGTTGTTGGTGACTTGCTCAAAGATTTGTTGCGACTATGCAATTTGTGTTTCGATTTTCTTTTGAGCACGTTCAAGCAGCGTGTTGAACTTGTCGTTGTTGTCACTTTGTGCTTTCTGGCTTTTCTCAAACTTTAGGTTAGGTGTTTCGAAAAAATGATCAACAATTGTCAAATGTTGTTCTACCTTCATTTTTCCTAACAGGCTGTGGAGCGCGCAAATGGCTTGAGCTTGCTTGCCATCAAAGCTCAGGACACAATTCAAACTGCGAGGGTGAAACTGTGAGACGTCGAACTCAGCCATCGTTTCGGCGACAATTTTGAATTTTGAATTTCCCATCAAAGTAGATCGATGGGAAAACAGCCAAAAAATCACAACATGCAACTAGTAACCATAATTTATCAAATCTCAGTACAAAATGTTGAAACTCTGCATTTAATGCACAAGGTTCGAGACTAATTATAGTGGTTGTAAAGGTAAGAGCAGTGAAAATATATGTAACAACAGTGGAGGAGCTCAGGAAAAAGGAAAGACATGATGAAACTCAGTTTACCATCAAAATTGGTGGAAGAACTAGTTTGGGTCCCAAGTTATTTCATTTTGTAAGATTTTCATTCGCAGTTCCACATTTGATGCCCTATTATGCTATATGACGATTCTCGTCAACTAATTCCTGTGACTTCACGGATAACTCTATGTCCATTTTTTCCAAAATTAGTTGGTCACAATGCCGAGGCAGTTCTAGAAACTCTGTTGCTACCTATTGTACATGGTCATTTTGCTTATTCCAGGTCTACATGGCCAAGTCTTTGAAAGTACCCAAGTTTCCAAGAAATTTTTATTGTTATTGTCAGAGTGAAAAAAAATTATTATTATGTGTCAACAAGATGAAAGATGAAAGAATGGTAAAGGTACTATATATGGTACTATTCATCTAAAGGTCAAGATAAATTTCTTGCAATGAGGTTTGGTTTAGTCAGTGAACTAACACACACATATATGATTATTGTGTAGACCTGGTCCTTCATTTCTACATCCGCCTTTCATTTACAAAGCTGGTAAATTTCTGCTAAACACTTCATTGCCCAAGTCTCAGATGTGTGTTTGCCTTTTCATTCAGAGGGACTCAAATACTTAAAATCTTCAAAGTTCATACATGACTTAATTTGCAAAAGGTGAAGGTCATTTGCAACCTTCAGATTCCATCATCAAACTCAGTGAGAAAACCAGCAGTTCATAGCCCAAATTTGCATTTGAATTTTGAGTCTCTTGTCTCTTCCCTTTGACTTAAGGGAACCACCCACCACCCACCAATGCACCATGCAGGATGGATGATGTTGTGTGGAACACTTTTTCATTGTGTTCCTGTCCCATACCTAACCATGGTTAGCCAGGTACTAACTGTTCACATGCATCTACTTACCTACCTACCTACCTACCTACCTAGTAATCACCAAGTGCATTTCCTCCCTACCTACCTACCTACCTACCTACCTAGTAACCACTTACATTCCCAACCTACTCTACCTGTCATACTTATCTGGTCACAGTCCACTGGTCTACAGAGATTGGGAAAATTTCAACCCAAGACTTTGTAAGCTAATGGTAGACTAATGGCTAGTGGTAATCAATTTTGACCCAAGACATACACTATCAAGTTTGTCAAAACCCTCAACTACCCTAGTTAAACAGCAGGTTTGACAGGTCTCATAATTATTTTATTTTTGAAGACAAGTCATTTCGACAACTAAAATATTCCAAAAGATGCTTCATTTTCATTCACAAATCTATTTTAAAATTTTTTTTAGAGATTTTTTTTTTCAAAATTTCAGCATGTCTAAAAATAATTATAATTATATATATATGGAACTTGCCTATTCAACTATAGGAGTTGGGCAAAGGTAACATGCACATGAAATACACAACACCCATTATCATAATCCTTTGCATTGTGTTTGTCAAAAAAATTTAGGTCATGGAGAGATTGATCTCACCAAACGCTTTTTCTTGCGTCACTAAAATGGAACTTTTGAAGCCAGAGGTAGACTTGGTTTGATCTCTTGTCTTGTTGAGAAAACCAACCAGATTCCCTTCTCCAAGGCCCACCTCCTCATTGACTAGACAACTAATGACTGATTGAGGATTAAACAATGGCAAGCACTAAACAAGAGGAACAAATTAAATGCATGCATAGTCTTCAATGGAAAAATATACATGCTCACCCATCACGTCGAACTAGAAACTAGTTCCATAGAAGTTATTGTAATTGTGTTAAGTGCAACTGAAATACTACAAGTTGTTGAAGTGATATGATATGGCTAAGAGCATCTCCAATATTATAGAGTGGTATGTTTTGTGTTGACTATCCTTGCCAACATTAAATAGTTCATTTAAAACAACGTCAAATCACTTAGGCATTTACATTTGGACCAATATTTGTCTATGACCAAATTCACAATAGGAAACAAGTTTGAAGGGTTTTACATCATGTTATGAACTGTCATATGGAATCTTTTCTATAGTCAAAATATTGTTTTAAAAATGTTGGCCATATCAAATTTTTAAAGGTATATTATTTTGTTATTGTGCATACATTCAATTATTGTACAAAAATATATCCTCTAGATGGGCTTCAATTAACGCAAAAGGACTTGCATGAAATTAAATTCACAAGAACTATCTATTTCATGCCTAGTCACTTTAGTCATAAAATGAAATTGTATTATGAAATGGACTTAGGGGGATGTATATTCTTGTATTGTTTTAATCTAGTATAGCTTGCAGTAGCTCATTTACCAATGCAATGACTTTAAACAAGGATTTAACAAAGGCAAGTTGATCATCACACACAAGCTTTGGAGTGTTCCCTAAATTTCACAGTAACTAATGATGGTTACAATTATTTTCTCCTACAAAACCTTTAATTATCCAATTGCAAATTGTTGGTCAATGGAGGACCATAATAAACTAAGGGTTGGTGGGTAATCCCTAGGACTCTACTACACATGATGTTTATTAAAACAAATCCACCAAGAGTTAGATATGAAACATGTTAATGCACCACATTCTAGATTATATAAGTTTACGCTACAATGGCATAAAAATCAATCTCCTCCACCAAAATTGCGCTACATGGTAGCGATTGTAAAACCCTAAAAATATATATATTGTTATTTTTCTTCAACCCATGGAATTTTATTATTTCATGTTGACTACATTTTTTATTGGTTGGCCACCCTTATTAACATACAAGTGACTTTTAGTTATAAACTCAAAATTCATAATGTGATATTTATTTGTCATCAATTTAGTGGGGTTGAGGTACATATTTTTATTAACATTGGATGTTAAAAATAGAAAGAACATTTCTTTGATCGTCTCCTACTAGTGGAACTATGATTAATGTATTCAAGAGTCATCAACATTTTTAATCAATTAAACATCTTCACACCTAGGTTTATACTTCTTAGTCTGCAAGTTTTAATCAGAGCTACCTTGGTCGTTATGGCCTCTACTGTCAGGGAATTACTGTGTGGACCTCGGGCGCCACCCTCAGTGCTCACACATTAATTCCTTGACAAGCAGGGACTCACCCTACACAATACAAACTACTCACTGAATTCAACCTAGTTGTATGAAACGCCTCTCTGTGCATACCCACACGCCTACCTAACCAGCCAAACACCCTCCTTCACCACCAAAAAAATTAGAGATAATAAAAGACATTCTTCTCAGTTCTTTGGAAGATTACTTACATCTTACAGAAGAGGGACACAATATTTTTCTGCCAGAGAGAGTTTTCAAAGCTAATTTAGGCTGTTTGAGAAATGTCTGGTAGATACTAGGTACTTCATTTTTTGCAAGTCACAGGTGCCCCGCTAGTGATTAATCAAAATGTAGGTGATTTTAGAGACATTTCAGTTGGGGAAAAAGGTTTAAGCTGATGATGCAAATTCTAGTGCACTCACTGGCCAGAGACTGGTGACAAACAATTCACCAGAAAGAGAGGATGACGCTACAGATGCTGCTGATGCTGATGATGATGATGTAAAGAAAATTCAAAAAGTTGAGGGACTTGGTTACAAACTAGAACTTGTATAGATTTTGCTGAAATTTCCCTTCCATAGTTCCTAGTTGCCTCTCTCAATCCCAGACACAAATTCCACAGGATGCTTAGCTCTACACCCCTTCCTCTCACAGCTAGTCCTTGGCAGCATATTGATTTTTCTCCACCATAATCCGGGTTATCAAACTAACTACTGAGACGAAACCAAAAGGAGACATTCACACCCCTATGGACCAACAGCATGTGTCTGTGCAACCCCATCTTGCAGTTTTTGATTTCTTCCTCTAGATCTAAAGCTTCTGAATCAAGCTTACCTCCCACATGGCATGCTATAATTCAGTACGTAGAGGTTAATGCTCCAGGTTCCACAAGGTGTGTGTGTTTGTGACTTGGCTATGCTTGTTGAAGCTTTGGGGACATACCTGGTACATTCCTGACCCCAAACAAAAGGAACAAGAATATGGATTGAAGCAAAGGAAGCAGGAAGTTATGTTTCTCCAGGTCCTGTGATCTCAAACTTGCAGAGACTAATCACATGCACAAGATTAGATAAATGCACATGTACCCATAATTTGTTCCACACCAAAAAAACATTGGGAAGAGACAGCTCAATTCAAGAGACAATTGGTCATCCTCTTTGTGAACCCACAGATTGTCTTCACTCTATTTGGTGTGTAGGGATATAACCCAATTGCAGTACAGTGCCACAGTACATATTTTGATCAGTAAGAGTATTGACCTAATGGTTTCCCACCACCCACCAAGTGCAGTTGTTCCAAATGAAAAAAGAAGCATAGCAAACTATGGAATTCTAACTCAAAAAGTGCAGTGATCACTCCCAAGCTGCTACAAAGTTTCGGTTTGATGTCCAACAAACAAACAAAATAGTGGGGTTTGAGTCATTCCTTTTAGCATTCCTTTGTGTAACAATTTTGGACTAACCTACCTTCCAAGAACAGGGATTCAAGCCTAAGTCATCGGTGGATCATCCAGCCAGTGCTGTGCATTTGTTTCAAAACTAGATGAAGTTGATAAACACACCACTTTCAATCCTTTCAGTGGGCTTTTCCTGTGACTGGGCATTGGTAGCATGCCTGGAAAAACCCGAAGGTGTTGATTTGCTGCACAAAGTTGGTCATGCTCGCCCATCCCCCCAATCCAAATCCAATCACCAAAACAAAAGTGGCCACAAATCCACTGATACAGAAGAGAGGGATCCAGTTATGGAAGAACAGCTTGGGTGGCTTCCACACTGAAGCCTGCAGAAAAGGATGTAAAAACATTCAGAAATATCAGTCCATGCACATGCCTCCTTGCTGAGTCCTCTCATGAGGCTACAGAGGATGATGATCAAGAGGGAAATGGGAGGAGCACTGTTGGAAGTTTTGTACCTCTCGAGCTGCTTTAGAGCGGTAGACATAGATAAAGGAAAGACTGGGGATGATGTAGACAGAGAATGAGATGAGGAAGGCACCGATCAGGGAGTTGATGGGTCCAAAGAATGGGATAGCCAGTGCCAGAAACCAGATCAAACAAACAACTGGAACACGGGCAAACGACTTGAGTAGATAGTTGGGAGACAAGTGAAGTCCAATCGCCTTCTCCCAGATGTGAAAGATCGGTGTTATGTGGAGCATCAGTGCCACATACTGTGTACAGGAAGACATTGTAGCCAATGTGTCAAGCTAACTTATAACTGACAATGTGTTGTTCAGCAAACAATCGAGTTCGAAATTCGGGCCTTGAGTTTTGCAGAAGAAAATTATTGTGCAACTTGTAACACCAAAATTTACATACATGTGAACAGTCTGAGAAGAGCAAGGTTATTATATAAACCTGATGGGCTATCATTGCAATGATGGAGACATTGCGAGCCGTTGATGGGGGCAAAACACCAAATGCGTTTGAGTTGTGCAATAGAATATCACCATATGCCCAATAAACAGAAGTTGAATTCGGAATGGTCAACAAATACGTGTACAGCACACAGCACACATACGCATATTTGTAATTCTTGGGTTTCCACATGGCTTCCATAATCTCCCTGATGCAGCAGACACCACATTTAGCCAGCCTGAAGTGACAATGTTAGAGAGCAACAACGTGTCCATCTATCAATTTGTCCAGCACTTACAACTAACCCAGGGAGGCATAGAGAGGTTACTGCTACTTACACACAAATACCATGGCTTCCAAAGGCAAATAATATATTTGTGAGACCCGAAAAAAATTGCACCATGTTGTCAGGAGCTGAATGCTTCACATTTGGTATCTGCAAATTTTTGTAAACGAGAGCTTAGCAATCTGAGAGCTTCTTTTTTTCTTTTTTCCTTTTTGGGTATTTCTTGCACCTCAGAGGTAAAAAGGTTAACAATTAGGAATAATTGTAGACTTGTGCATGAACATTATGAAGTGCCAAGCACCTAAATTGCTGCAACACATTCGGGTCAAAGATAGAAGAATGGTCACTACAGATTATGAAGTAGTTGCATGCAGTTGTAGGTAAAATAAATACCTGACCATGTTTTAGGGCAGCTGTGGTCATGTAAGCAGAGGTGATGCTCGTGGTGACAATGCCAATGAATGATAGTATCCGGAAGTTGTGCAATGTTGGAATGAGGACACATGGTAAAGCCAGTGCTCCAAATAGATACAGCCATTGTCGCTTATTCCAATTTGAGTTCAGATAGTACACATCGCTGCAATTAGAAATACAGTGAGTTCAAAAGATCTGATCTTGCCCTTGTTGCAAGTAACTGAATTAATTGAGCTTAAATTGTGATTAAAAGTCAGGGCAGACCAATTTGCTCCACATTTCAATGTTAGTTCATATTCCTCTGACTATTAGGGGTTAACTTCTGATCCTCAAAATGCAAAGGTTGTTGTCAAAGTGAGTACATATAAGCTTGCTACTTACATTCTTGTGATGGAGATAAGATTGGCATACTGATTGGTTGACTACCATGAAATAGAGAGTTAGTCAATTTTGGAGATATGGAAGCCGGGCTTGTCAAAGATAGATAGATGGCTTAAGAAACTTTGAAAGTTGGGTGGCATGTACCTTGAGCAGGCAATGAGTTGCAAAGTACAACCAAATGTCAAAGAGACTACTATGAAGGTTTTGGTGATGTAGCGGCCCCACTTCCCCACTAGACCCCCTATTACTTCATGGTACTGCAATCCCAGTCAGCCCCAATTATAGTTTCCCAACCAGATTACAGGCACACACACACACACATATATGAGCTGTGTAATTTTAGATCCTGCTTGTCAGCCACACCAACGAGACATGATCTGTTTTATGGTCATGCCGGAGGTTTGATGGTGAGCCCATTTTTTGGCCTAAAAACCCTAGAGACTTGCACTGCTCTTCGTACCACAAATAATGTCACAGGTTGATCTGATCCCATCAGGTATGTGAAAAACAGAAATGAACAGAACTTAGTTGCAAGCTATGCATGAGCATGTCTAACTTCCAAACTTGTTGAAAGCATAATTCTGAAAGCATGGACCTACTTGTATCTGCAAACAGGTCCCATGTTTTTTACAGGTCTGAACAATGTGTGACCCTCCTGTTTGGATCATGTACTCAAGCAGTTATGATGAAGCTCCAGGGAATTTACAAATTTTGTACTGCAGATGTTATAATCTGATGACAAGGTGAAAGGAAAGATTGTACAAGTGAATACATGTGACAAGTAGTAGTACTTGTGCATTATCACAGCATACATGAGGAGTAGGAAATCAGGTAAGGAATTCATATATATATATGTATTGCTCCTGATTATATTATATCAATTTTGAGTTCTAGGTTTAGATCATATGCGAATTATGGGTGCAGAAAATGTTGGGTACTACTAAATTTACCTGTAAGATGTGACCTTTCTGAAGAGTGCCCTGGAGCATCTTCCTTTGCTTGAGCTCCGCATACATCCAGCTCAACAAAAACACGGTCCAACAGCCAAAAGCACCATACACAAACTGGAACAGGATGCCAAACTTATACCCGACTTGTGAAAATGTGTAGGGGAATGTGAGTATCACAGATCCCACCTGTAGAATAACAAGATTACAGATCCATACCCATGAGCTTTGGAATCACCCTTTTATCATCACGCTGATCAGTTTAGAAGTAATTGAAGACATTTGCTCTTGATTTGTGAGCTGGTGGCTTGATCACACAATTTGATCAGAAACTGAGCAACAATTTTTCAGAGGCAGCTGTAAAATTATACATTCATGTTTGAAAAAACCAGTCTCGTGACAAATTTCTTGAGTGGGAAATCCTTTAGCTGAAGAAGGAAACTCTTCTAGAACCCCATTGAAGTCATGAACTGCAGGGCATGAGAAAATTGAGATCCGAGATAAGTTTATAGAGGTAGCAGCTGATCATCACCTGGGCTGCCACAGCAGTGAGCCAAGCATCGAACCATGAACCACCATGCCATACACTTGCCTTCACAACGTCCTTCCATCCCCATGAAGAATAGTATCCAATTAAATTGGATTTCGGATCTGGAGCAACTGTAGCTGGATCGGTAGTGTCACCAGCGGTGATGCTACCGTTGCAGTGTTCCTGGGATGTGAACTCATCACCAGTGGCTGCAAGATCAGCTGCTTGAAAGTTTGTAGCTGTCGACTCCACTTGCAATGCATCTGTTGCTGCAGGCATTGTTCACAGCCCAGAAAAGTTCTTCACTCTGAAATCACAGTAGAGATTTATGAGTAGCGGAACCCAACTTTGCTCCCAAACTAAATAAAGAAAAGCTTTGAAGACTAGCAGACGAGCTTGAAGATCAATGGAGCCAGTCTAGATCAAATTGAGCACTTGACCCATGTCACAAAAAATCGGAAGCTGTGTGAGATCTTTTATATCATGAGGCAACAAAACAAGTAAAGGATGCTCATCTGCATACTACTAGCTTACTGTGATCAACCATTTTCCATTTACTACTGATCATCTCACAGGATCACAAACTGTGAGCTTGTTGTTTTCAGGCGGTGTGTGTGTGTGTGAGAGAGAGAGAGAGAGAGAGTTCATTTCTTGATGAAATTTTGTCAACAAGGGAAATTAAAAACTAAAATTTTGGAAAAGAAGTGATTTATCAATTCAAGTGGTCATTAAAAAAAATCCATAACCAACTACTAATATATCAATCTTTAAATACTAATACCTCGCTTTCAAATTTATTTTTTAAACCTTATAAGCAGCTAAATAATCAGCAAAACAACGAGCGATTACCAACCAATTATTTGATAACTAGTCCTTAGACATAATTGATGGTTATTAGTCCCAAAAAAAAATTTGTAACCAACCTGCCAACCCAAAGAATTGATATTGATATTAGTATTGATAACCTGTGACTCGGTTGTGGACCATGCATGACGCGCAATTGAACTCAATGTCTCAATGTCTCAATTCAACTAGCCTTAGTGGGTCCCTTGTTGACTGGCTATGGTGCTCAAGTGACTCATATGTGACCCCCCACTCTATCAAAATTGGGTTTGTAGCTTTCTGACAAATAATTATGAAAATCTTGCCCTAATTCCCTTTGGACAAGTAGACAAGGCATTTTTTTTCTAAGCCCAAAAAAACCATTGCTCTGGTTGTTACATGGTTGTTCTCATGATTGCCTTGCCATCACAGTCATCTACAAATATGCCTATCATGCATATGATGACATGCCTTTTATGGTCATGCATGCATGTCAACTTACAACTAGAATTTTGTGCTCCTAGGTTACACAATAATTTGGAGGTCTTCATCTCTTTTATCTTCTTGTTTTGTTCCCTCTTTTCCAATCTAAGAACATTTCATAGTTGGAAGCAGGGTTGTTATTCAAGGCACACAAATTTGAGGTGTCGGGGTGCATAGGTGAGCTTTTAAGGGGTGCAAGGGTGGAGCTCAGGGTGCAAAGCTTGCCATGCACCCCAAAAAAATTCCTAGTTTTAGGGCACATTCATTATAGGAACTTGATGTGGCCCCACATTTATCACACACACACATTGATTGGGTAATGATGTGGCACCTCTATGGTGCCTATGTGGCATTCCTTAACACATTGGGAATTTTTTTCCCACATGGGAACCCTTATCCTTTCATGGGAACACATATTCCAAGATGAGAACCCATGTTCCCATATTTCCACATGTTCCTCACATCCCACATGGGAACAAACTTAGGGTTGGGAACCCATGGCCCATAGAAAGAAATGCACATTCCCATGTTTCCACGCATTCCCCATGTCCCACATGGGAACAAGGTTTAGGGTTGCGAAACCATGGCTCATAAAAGAACGGACCTTCCCATGTTGGGAAACATTTAATGTTCCTTCATTGTTGTTACCACAAGAGAACTTGTGTTCGCATAATGGATAACATTAATTGTTCCCAATGAAGATTGTGTTATCACCGTAATTGTTTTTGCAAAAACTTGCATCATTTCACATAGGTTTTTTCCAAAATAACCTGGTTTTAGAAGAAGATTGTGGTAATAGCATCCATGGGAACAACTAATGCTACCCATTATGTGAACACAAGGTCCCTTGTGGGAACAACAATGAAGGAACATTAAATGTTTCCCAACATGGGAGAATAAATATTTTTAATATGCCAAGGGTTCTCAACCTTAAAGCCTGTTCCCATGTGAGATGTGGGGAACATGAGGAAACATGGGAACACACATTCCCATGAAAGGACAAAGGTTCACAATGTGTTTCCAAGTGTCACATCTATGCCACATAGGCATCAATAGACAACACATGATCACCATACTAATTAGCATGGGTGTCATAAATGTGGGGTTACATGAGGGTCTTACAATAAGTGTGCCCCAATTTTTTTTAAAGTGTGCACCAAACTTTGCACCTTAAATTCCACCCTTGCACATACCCTGAACCCAGCCCTTAGACCCCAAAATTGTGCACCTTGAATAACCAACCTCTTGAGTTGTTCAAATATTTTCTTTTTTTTACAATGTTTCAAATAATATTATTCTTTCAAATTTTTTGCACATTGTTAAAAGTTCATCTATGATTTTTTTTTCTTATTTACTTACGACTAGTTGAGAAAGATAATCATAATATGACAAGTGATTATCTCAAGGTAATTCATTTAGTGGCGAGTTTAGGCATGATTCTTATGTTGATTAACATGGTTATAGGAGTGTTAAATAATGTCATCACTTCCACTAAGATCGTGATTTATGATTTGTTATTTGACCTACGATTTATGGTTGTCAAATTTTCCTTAGCATTCCTTATTCCTTTTTTATATTAGGTTTTCTCTTGTTGTCAATTCAATTCATTGAAATTCTAATTTCTTATTGTTTTTCTCTCTCATTGACAATTCAATTCAATTTGTATGCAATGTCATTCAATATTTTTATTCAAAAGAACTGAATTTTCATCAATTGATCATCTGTCCCTACTAGTAGTACTGCGTAGCTACCTGGAGCCCAAGTTGAATACATTGCCCTTGTACAAAATTACTAGCACCAATCACATAGACTAGACTTCATTTTGGCATCGGAGACTTTACTACATTGGATTGGTTGTAACTCTTTTTAGTGCTTGTCATCAAGCCTTAGCTACACATAGTTGTTAAGGAAAGTATAGGAGTCATGGCATAGTTGACAAAACATGAATGAGGCCCACCTGGAGGTTAATTATATATCCTGATTACCTGTCCTTAATTATTTGGTTACTACCTACAGAATCCAGATGATGTTTTGCTGATGATTTCTTCTGATTTCCTAGAGTGTGTAATTCCATGACAGGAGTATGTAGTATGTGTGTGGTAAAGCCCTAGGGTGGGGGGCATAGGATGTGGGGCATTCTCAAAATAAGGAAGGGACCTCCTAGGACAAGGAGTTCGAACCCTGCATTTTGGGAATGTGCCCCACCCATGGGCTTTACCTATCATAAAGCATGAGGCAAAATTTATCATGAACCACACCTATGTAAATCACAAGGTGTATGAATGGAGAGGGTTGTTAGGCCTACTCTTCAATAAGGGGAGGGTTCTTATACCTATAAGTAAGCATAATCTTCCTCCCACCCTTGAGGAGTGGGCATAATATCCATCCCAATGTCTAGGAGAGAAAATTCATGGATATAACATGCCCTCCACATACATTACAAATTGTCTCTTAGTGCTTTATGTACCAAATGAGATCAGGGTTACTTTGGTCAACAAGTTAGAAACCACCTATCTTATGGGTTACAAGGTCTCTTTCCATTACCGTAAAGACCTTACCAGAAATTTTGTAGTGTCTTTGGAGGCAATGTTGCAGAACAAAAAATATTCATCACATGAGAGGAGGCACATTTCATTTTTGGAGTGGGCAATTTTTTACTCTTGGAGCAAAATCTGTGATCACATTAGCCCAATGAAGCTTGTAAGGTAAAGCCCCAGGGTGAGGGCATTCCAAAAAATAAGGGACCTCCAACAAGGCTAGATCGACATCTGAGCCTGCAGTTTGGGAATGTTTCCCACTCGCGGGCTTTATTACACATCATATAGTACAACACAAACATTATCAAGAGCTTCAACATAAATAAATTGGTGAGCCTTAATACTTATTCAATTATACAAATAAATACGTTTATTTTTCTTCGGTGGTTCATCGTTACTTTCATTTTCAACATGTCATTTACAAAACAATAGGTGTTGTGGGACATGTAGTTTTTGGGCAATGCGCATTACAATACTTCTAACCCTAAATTGGGCATGTCAAACAAAAAAATGCAAGCGCACCCCACGGAAACTCAAGTCGTCTTTGACTAAATGTGTTGGAGGATGAGGTGGGTTGAACTTTTGAAAAGCCAACATACCATTCCCAACCTACAATTGGATGGGTCTTTCCTTTGGCCCGAATGCACAAAACAATGAATGAGTTTAGTGGGTCACCAATTAGCTCATCCATAATCACCTGCCCACAACTTGCCTTGAAGTTTTCCTACATGCACTTGACTTGCATCTATGCCATTATAATTTGGACCCTATTTTACTTTCCTTTAGAAGCTTGACACACTGTTCATTACGTTTTTCAAGTATTGTGAATACACTAGTACATTCATCACCTTATTGGCAGTAATTTCAGCAAATAAAGTTATCCATAAAATCACCCTGTCTTTCACCCCTATCCCCGCTTTCAGTGGTATCCGCAAAATTTACCGAAATTCAGTATTTAATGCACAATGTTCGAGACTAATTATAATAGTTGTACAGGTAAGAGCAGTGAAAATATATGTAACAGCAGTGGAGGAGCTCAGGAATAAGGAAAGACATGATGAAACTCAGTTTACCACCAAAATTGGTGGAAGAACTAGTCTGGGTACCAAGTTAGTTCATTTTGTAAAATTTTCATTCGCAGTTCCACGTTTGATGCCCTACTATGCTAAATGACCATTTTTGCCATCGAATTCGTGTGACTTTACGGATAACTCTAAAGTCCATTTTCTTTCAAAATTAGTTGGTCCCAATGCTGAAAGTTCTAGGTAGTTCTAGAAACTCTGTTGCTACCTAGTGTACATGGTCATTTTGCTTATTCCAGGTCTACATGGCCAAGTCTTTGAAAGTATCAAGGTTTCCAAGAAATTTTTATTGTTATTGTCAGAGTGAAAAATTGAAAATAATAATTATTATATGTCAACAAGATGAAAGAATGGTAAAGGTACGATACATGTGTTAGTTCACGGACTGAACCAAAGCTTATCCCAAGAAATTTATCTTGAAATTTACATGAATAGTACCAAGAATAAAGGGCCAAAACTTCATTTCTACATCAGCCTTTCATTTACAAGGCTGGTACATTTCTGCTAAATACTTCATTGCACAAGTCTCACATGTGTGTTTGGCTTTTCATTCAGAGGGACTCAAATACTTAAAATCTTCAAAGTTCATACATGACTTAATTTGCAAAAGGTGAAGGTCATTTGCAACCTTCAAATTCCATCATCAAACTCAGTGAGAAAACCAGCAGTTCATAGCCCAAATTTGCATTTGAATTTTGAGTCTCTTGTCTCTTCCCTTTGACTTAAGGGAACCACCCACCACCTACCAATGAATGCACCATGCAGGATGGATGATGTTGTGTGGAACACTTTTTCATTGTGTTCCTGTCCCATAGCTAACCATGGTTAGCCAGATACTAACTGTTCACATGCATCTACTTACCTACCTACCTACCTACCTACTTAGTAACCACTCACATTCCCAACCTACTCTACCTGCCATACTTATCTGGTCACAGTCCACTAATCTACAGAGATTGGGAAAATTTCAACCCAAGACTTTGTAAGCTAATGGTAGACTAATGGCTAGTGGTTATCAATTTTTGACCCAAGACATACACTATCAAGTTAGTCAAAACCCTCAACTACCCTAGTTAAACAGCAGGTTTGACAGGTCTCTGATGAATAATTAGTTGAATTTCGAAGACAAGTCATTTCGATAACTAAAATATTCCAAAAGATGCTTCATTTTCATTCACAAATTTCTTTTAAAAAATTTTTTAGAGATTTTTTTTTTCCAAAATTTCAGCCTGTCTAAAAATAATTATAATTATATATGTATATGCAACTTGCCTATTCAACTATAGGAGTTGGGCAAAGGTAACATGCACACGAAATACACAACACCCATTATCATAATCCTTTGCATTGTGTTTGTCAAAACTTTTTAGGTCATGGAGATTGATCCCACCAAACTACTATGCTTTTTCTTACGTCACTAGAATGGAACTTTTGAAGCCAGAAGTAGACTTGGTTTCATCTCTTGTCTTGTCGTGAAAACTAACCAGATTCCCTCCTCCAAGGCCCACCTCCTCATTGACTAGACAACTAATGACTGATTGAGGATTAAACAATGGCAAGCACTAAACAAGAGGAACAAATTAAATGCACGCATTATGCACACATATGCACATTTGTGTACATATGTAATTCTTCAAGTTTGAATGCCCAATAAGGGTGCCAAAACTTAACCATTGAGTTAAATTCTTTTTTCGAGTTAAGAGAAATCATAGACAAACATGATGAAGCCCATGCAAAGCCAAAAACAAATTGTTGTAGAGGGCAGAAAAGAGAGTGGTAGAAGCAAATTTACCCAAACTAAGAAGGCAAAGGCCAACCAAACAAGCAAAGTAGCCCAAGGAAAAGGCCACCACAAAAACAAAATCATAGCTAGGAAACCTACGAGTTTTTTATTTTTCAAACAATTTATTACTTTGCTCTATGAATGTATATTCAAAGAGAAACATTATGAAGAGAATTTTCATTATGTTGAGGATTATTGATTGTATTTGTGAAAAGTGGTCCTCTAAGAAAAATTCAAAAGAAGTATTCCTTCCTTCAAATTATTGTCCATGAAAGATAGTTTGAACATTAAGTTCAATTGAAAGGTGTTGCCTTTTTCCAAAAGGCGAAGATGTAGGAGGAGGATCCTTAATATTAAATCACATGTATTGTTTTAGTGGTAATAAAACTTTCCATTTGTCACATAGCTAGAAATTTTCTTCAAGAGTAAATTCCAAATCCCAATAATGTATCCTATTGTAGATGCAATTGGGATGTGTCTTCACTATTGGTTCCCCTTCTTGGATGTGAGTTTCCCCATGAAAGAAATGTGACCTAATTGTGCATGTTGATTTACGTAAAAGTCTTACATCTCAATAAGTGATCTTGGTGATTGAAACTCCTTGAAGAGATTAAGGGAATTTTGAAGATCTTCTTATTGATCATTAAAATGAGTGTGTGACAAAATGTCATTGTCTTATTCAATTTTTGAATTAAGTTTTAATGAAGTTCCTCAAAAATTGCTTGCAAAATTTTGGTTTGCCATCACAAGTCTCTTTATTTTCCTATTCCTTTATAGATAGTTAATAACTTAAAAGTATTGAGCTTCTATGATTTATTTTTTCATCCCCATGGCTATTTAAATTGGTGCAATTGATTTGGTTGTTGTGCATTTGAACCTCTAGACAAATGAGAATACTCTTCCATGTGTCCATATTGTCTTAAAATTACAATTAAAAGTTCTTTTTTTTTTAGATATTTAAAACTAATGAAGTTTTCTCCAAGCTACCGTCCCCATTTAAATTATGGTTTGTCATGTTCAAAAACATAACAATACTTAGATGAAAATGACCTTCTTGAAGGTCTTGCTCACACTTTTGACACCATATGAACCACAATAAAGACCTAAGAAAATCCTAGGGAATTGATAACATGACGATGCAAGACTTACCAATAACCCATTGTATTTCCTCTTCATTTGTAATACAATCGGTTATTGGTATAACATGTATTTCAACATTTTTGTAAAGAAATGTAACTAACTAGACTTTTAGATACAATATTTTAATCCCACTAAGAAATTTATTTTACTACATTTTTTTTTAGTTTCAAACAACATTTGCAACTAAAATGACTTGTAGCTACATTGCACAAGTTGCAAAAGACATTAGTTGCAATTGATGATGTCTAATGATGTCATCACATAGACAATGGAATATGTGCTTGAGTTCATTGTATTTTTCATTTGTTGACCATATAACACATGCAACCATCATGCAACTAATGACCAATTTTGAATGACAAATGTCATGTTGCCACATGGCATATTCAAAGAATATTAAATAAATAAAATTTATTAACAATTTTTTTATTTCAACCATTTAGTTTTTGAGGTCTTTGATTCATACACATGGACAACTAGTTTTGTGCCACATGGCAACATTTATGATTTTTGAAACATTTAAAATAAAATAAGTTAGTAGGTAAGGAAGTCTAAGATAAATAGGTAAGTAGGTAGGTAGGCTTGTAAGTAGGTAGGTAAGTAGGCCTAGGTGGGTGAGTAAATAGGCTGAAGTAGGTAAGTAGGTACGTAGGTAAGTCTACAGACATATTTGAATTTGTTTTATATTATTTTGGATTTAACCAAATTAAGGTTAAACTTCTTCAATTAGTTCATCCCATTTGGCAAATCTTATGTATTTTAATGTTTATAATGCATTTATTTATAAAGTTGACACATTTGGAAGGGAAACTAAACAATATTGGATAAAAAATCTAGTTCCAATTTATTTGCTAATATTTTCCAACTAGGTTTTAACTAGGATTTTTATCCCATACAATTTGGTTTCCCTTTCAATTGTGTCAACTCCATTAGTAAATAATTCACTCATTAATTAGTCAATTCACTAATTTTTTATCTAACAACAATGTATTTACTTACTACTTTCCTATTACCTACCTACTTATCTATTCAATAATAATAATAATAGGTCATAATGGATCCAAATAATACTTAAAAGTTATTATTAACTAATTAATTAATCAATAGAAAATAGCCACCACCAATAAATGTTAATTATTTAATTAATATCTAGTTAATGAAGAAATAATAATTTACTATAATATGTAATATCAATGCATTAATAAATAATTTTAGATTATTAAAGAATAAATAATTTTAATGACTAAAAATACATAATAATTAAAATCTATTTGATATATAATATCAATTAGTTAAAACTATTTTATTCTATAAAATAATTTTAATATTGATGGTTACTTAAAATTTAATCATTAAATTTTATTTAATATGTAACATTAATTAACTAGAAATTATGTTAACTTTATTAAATAATATTTAATTTGAATGACTAACCTAAACAATAAATAATATTCTTCAAATATTTTTAATATCAGTCAATTAATAAAAATGTGGTTGTGTTTAGTGTTAATGACTAAATAGTTTATGAATAGTCATAATTAATAACTGAAAATAATTGAATATTAAATTTGAACTTGTTATTGATTTATCAATATTAAATAAATAATTAATTAATATTTTAAAATAATAACATGTAATTTTTAATTACATGCTATAGAATATTTAATTAATTATTGATTAATCAATAATTAAATTATGTAATAAACAAGTGTAATCTATTAATGATTAAATATTAAATATCAACCAAATAATAATTAAATTGAGGTTAGTTAGTCGTGTTTGATTTTAATGATGGAATAAATTCTAAATCATAAATGTCATTTAGTTATTAATTAATTAATATTAATTGAATAATTAATAATTAATAATGTTTTAGAATTTACGAATTTGAAATTCCGAATTTTGAAAATATTAACTAATTATTATTAATTATCAATTAATATGTTAATTGATTGCTTGATAATTAGTGATAATAAAACAAAATATAAACTTAAATCATTTTTTTACACCTTTAATATACCGGTAGTGTACTTTTCACAAAGAGTTTATATTAAACCTTACAAATATTTTGATTATATTCATAATAAATAGTTACTTTAATATAAATAGACTTTTTAATTGTACACTTCAAATATGTATTTTTATTTCGCCCATAATATACATTGTACATCAAATTGTGACAAAATTTTGGTTACATATGCAACTAATGAGCCATGGGGGCTTATTCATGGATGAACATAATTGTATAAACATTCACAAGGGAGGATGAAAAAGATAGTAGTTGCACATTAGTTGTAGTATAGTCCCAAATCCTCTTGAAATTTGGTGAAGTTGTCAAGTAGTTACAACAATAGTTGCAAACGACACATAGTCACATGTAGTCACAAATAGGATGGTTGCACATGCCCACATTACCTTGGCCTTAGCTTTATTAAATATGACCAAATAATATTGCATATTAGAGTGTCGAGTTATTTTAAAGATGACATTGATACTTCCACACAATAAGTTATGTACGACACAAATGTCAAGATCAGTTAATTTGCAACTAGTATCCTTCTAGCAACTAAAAACCACCTAAAATTCCAAGATGTTAACTTCCCTTTCACTAATTGAAGCACCTTATTATCCTTCTCCTTTTGTGGCATTTTGAAGTTGATTGGGAACCCTAGGTATTTAGTTTGTAATTAAATTATAATTACTATTTATGTAGCTATTATTTTCCTATGTAAGAAAAATGTTATAGGGTAGGCATTTTTTGGTAATATGGTCAATTTGATTAAATCTTTGCCATCTTGATCGACCATTTTTATTTTTATTTTTAGTTTCCTTTTTTATTAGACATCTAGACATTTGTGTCTTTCATGTTATAAATATATTATCAAGATGAAGATCTTTCTTGGTCAATGTAAACATTTTAATCAAGTTTAACCTTTTGTGAAATCATGGTATTTTATATTAATGTTTTTCCATATTTGACTGTTAATCACCATTTAAAGTTTTTTAAAACATTTTTTATTATAGTTTGTTTTGAAAAACATCAGTTTTAATTATATCAAAAATGACTTTCGCATTTTGGAAAATTTTTAATGGAATATTATATACCATCTTTTGTAAATAGGATAATACTTTATTTGATTTTTTTACTTTAATTTTTATCAAATTGAGAAGTGTTGTGTCTTGAAGTTTCAAAAGTATAGTACAAACACATTATGAAATAAAAGTCCATATTCAATTTATATGAACTATCATAACAAGCATTTGAACCTTCACCCCATGCAACTAGATGTTCAATTTTATTATAATTTGACCAATTTTAGGTTTTCATGGGTTAAAATAGTAAAATTTTCCACTACTTGTTGAAAAGAAATGAACAATGTTATAATGTTCATTATTTTGTTCATTACAACAAGGAATTTACAATCTAAATTTCTTTTTTGAGAAATCAAAACAATGACAAAAGGTTTCATTCCCCAAACCATAAAAATATTCTATTGGTTTTTTTCAAAGCATGTTCATTAAAAACATTATTATATATGCATATCCATTCATCCATAACAAGTTGGCTTTTTATCAATATGAGATACTCTGCACCCATTGAGGTATATATGTGGTTAAAATGCAATAACTTGCAACTTAGTACGTCCATATACATATAAAAGAATGTTGTAAAAACAATGAGTTGGATTACCGTAATTTCAAACAAATTTGTTTATGGGTTTCAACCTTTAGGGGCATGTAAGAGAAGATTATTTTAGGTGACATGCATACATTATACCATGGAAACAATGTTTCCAATGCCTTTGACACCAACATAAATAATTGATCATATTCTTGCCATCCATTCATGTGCCATTACAATATGATATATATAAATCCATGATTATAAAATTTTGTGATAATGTCCCCAATTGATCATTTACATTGGTACTTTTGGTTTTCACCAATTAATATATGAAAGTTTAATCAATGATAATTATATGGAATTAAGGAATTAAAGACATTTCTAAATTATAACATGTAAAACATAGGTGTTTGTTTGTAATTAAAAACATTATATTGAGGTTATTCAAACAAATATGTCAACTTGATGTAATTTCACATGTGGAAATCATTTATTTAGAAAGATGATATTTGAAATTAAATTCCAGTTCAAAATACTTTAAATGATTTTTTTCATTTTAAATTAACAAACTAATGAAATGCAATGTAATTATTGAATTAGAAAATGAAATTTGAATTTATTTCTCAATATATAGAAGCTATGCAATTTTGATACATTTTAATTTTAAAGATGTTACAAAAATCAATGGAATTGTAAACTTATGAAATTACATAATTATATGATAATCGAACTGAAAATATATATTTATGAAGTGAAAATATATGACATATTCAATATGATATAAATAAAAATCAATTGTAAATAGGTCAATTATTAAAATCCTACATGTGTTTATTAATTCCATGTTTTGTAAAGGTTTGTACTTGCTTTCAATATTACAAAAGTGAGGTGCAATTTACTAGCCTAAATCACTATGGGACCTTAAAAGTGAAATAAGTTCATTGCATTTTACTAATTTCACCATGGTGAAAGTTAATTCACTATAAAATCACTATGTAAACATCATGTTTCATTACTAATTAACATAATTCAGTATTATAATTTATTATATCATAATAAATAAGTTTATTTTTATGTTTTTAAAATGTTCTATTTATGTTATTTTATGATATACTTTATATTATTTTAAGTTATTTTAGTTATTCCAATTTATATTTAATGTTATTATAGACTATTATAAATAATTGTACCCTAAATTATTATATGTTATTTTACCTTAACGTATCTTAATTAGTTTATTATAAGCTTTTCAATTATTCTAAATTAAATTATTCAACTAACTTTAAATTATACATTAAATTATTTTATTTTTAAATTAATATATGTTATTTCAAGTTATACTTTAAGTTATTCAAGGTCATTTTACTTTATGTTATTATAAATTATTTTATCCTAAGTATGATAATTTACAATAGAACATAATGACCTAAGGTAAAAATAACTTAAAATAGAAAATAATAATCTACAAAAAATAATTTTAGATACCCTACAATATAATAACTGTCAATAGCCTATGATATTATAATATAGAATATCCAAAAATAATTTATTATGCAATATATACAATTTAATGTAAATTTTGTTTTGTAGATTTGGGAAAACATGTTGGTTGGGGGGAGGGGGGGTTAATCCAACTATTTAAACCCAAAATTTCACCGAATTAAATTGTGTTTCCTTTTACAAAGGAAAATGTAAAATATTTTTAGATAATTAAATAAAATTTATATTATGTTTTATTTTTTCAAAGTTGTGTAATTAATCATTGGTATTAGTGTATGATTAATGTCGTTAAGCAAATATGGTCTTGATAATTACATGATTACATTTATTACTTAATTAATTATTTTTCTTATGACCAATTTCTACCAATTTAAGGGGGCAACAACATCAAAAAGAATTTCTTTGAAAGAAAGTGTTTTCGAGCCAAATTTAAAAAATATTTTGTTAAATGTTTACAACAAAACATTGGAAATAACCATAATATTGAAAGATTGAAACAAGTTTCCAACTACATAACTTGTCTATAATTAAATGTGGCAAATGTTTTATGGATGATTGCCATTTTAACAACATTGTAAAAATAAATAGGTAAATAATTAAATAAATTTATACCTAATCATATTGGGGGAAATGAGAACTTACAAATTATAAAAGAAAGACATATTTGAAGTAATGAAAATTTTCTTATAAAAGACTTAATAATTGCAGTTTTGAATTCACATTGAATTTACAAAGGCTATAGGTTAATTTAAACAAAATTTCTTTTTGGATCTATTCATGAAATTAAATTTTAATATTTTTTTTACATTTTAAATTATAATAAGCATTTTGAATGTATTATTGAATAAGGTTCATTATCATCTTTTCATTTGTAGCATTTGATAAAATTTTGCAAAAAAAAAATAATGTTAAAGTTTGAATTTCATAAACAATCTCATATTAACCATATTAAACTTAAACTTTTTCAACTTTATTAACAATGTTTTGAAATGGTTTGGTTGTTAAGACTTTAGTGTGTTTCCATGAGGACTTGGGTTCAATCCTTTATGGATGCATGTTTTAATGTGTGTTGTACAAATGCAATTTACAAACATATATATCATGGTGAATACACGAACATATATAAAATGCTTTTAAATGTTGTCAAAACAATTTTGTTAACAATTTGAAATAAAATAAAAAAAATATTTTTTTCATGGCATGTAAATTTGTCATGGCATGCTGTGAAAAAGATATAATTTGTGAATCCACAATTTGGGGGAAAAAAAAGTTATATGATGATGTGGTGCATTATTTCATGTTATATTAACTTGGGACCTTGTATATCCATACATGAAGGAATAAACTATTGCACTTACAATTGCATCCCCCACCACTAATAATGTGCTTGGAGCAAACTATAAGTTCAACAAACCCCAAAATGACCCATAAGTGTCCCAAACAAGACTTTCATGTTTATTTGGGCAAGGCATTGCCTGCACTTGCCCATTTGTTCATACTCGAAGGAGGTTATTACCTTCCCACACTTCTGTTTGAAGTAGGTAGTATGTAGCTAGGCAGAGTTGAGGAAAAAAAGGCTCAACTCTAAGAAGGTGAACAATGGTCGATGCACATTGAGCCATTGGATGAGAAATCACACTCCATCTAGTGGTAGGAATTGCCAAGGAGTGTGCTAGCGGGTGCTAGTTCATATTGGTTGTGGTTGGCACTTCATGTGTAACTGGTACATTAAAGTTTGGTCTTTACTTTTTTTTTCCCCTTTTTTTCATGATTTAAATTATTTTAAATTCTTACTACACAATGGATATTTTTCCTAGCTTTTTCATTTTTTTCATTTTCATTTTTAATCATAACTGCCTTCTTCCTTGGTGTTTTCTTATTTGGAATGTGAATTAATTTAAGGATATTTTGTAAAGATAAATCTACTTCCACTTTCTACCCTACCTTTTGTTTCAACTCCATTTTGTGCATTTAGAAAGACTAAAAATGCACTCCTTTTAACAAACCACTTTGTGAGGATTCACAATATTAATGATGCCAATTTTAGAATTGGTCAAAAATGGGGGAATTAGTGTGCTTTCAACAATGCCCTAACATTTCTCTCAAATTTTTTCAGAATACGAATAACAAAAATAAAATAAAAAAATAAATAAGAGCAAAAAAACAAAGAAATAAACAACCTTGGACCATAGCTTACACTTTGGTTTTTCAAACAATTAGCTCTCTTTTAAGCTCTTTATTTTGTCAGGAGCAATTGGTTTTCCCTCCAAAATGATGCCATGTAGGCTAAATCACAATTTGATTTGTTTTAATCCTAGACCCTTGTCTAAAGGCCTTGGGACCAATTTAAAGCTCTTGACCTATAAGAATGCTCAATTTCATTGGATGTTGCTCTTTGGATGCTCGTCTAAATTGGCCCTAAATTCTTGGGTGCGCCATTATTTTGTAACAACTTATGTGAAGAATCCTAGAGGATGGGGGCAGAGAGCTTTAATATGCTATTAAGTTTTCCAGTCCCTAAAAGTTTCATTTTGCATAATATGCAAACCTAATAGTATTCAAACCAGTTCAGACCTGGAATTCACTAGGATTGTCCAATTCCGACCTAGAATCTCCTCTAGAGGATGGGGGCAGAGAGCTTTAATATGCTATTAAGTTTTCCAGTCCCTAAAAGTTTCATTTTGCATAGTATGCAAACCTAATAGTATTTAAACCAGTTCAGACCTGGAATTCACTAGGATTGTCCAATTCCGACCTAGAATCTCCTACACCCTCTCAATGCTCGGTTCGCAAGCATAGTGGACTGTTTTTGTAAAGCATGTGTTTGGCGTTCCATAGAAGTTGGGCAATGCCCAGTTTGCGTAACAACTTATGTGAAGACTGTGGGGCAGAGAGCTTTTGATATGCAATTAGGTTCTCTAATCCCCAAAAGTTTCATTTGCCATAACATTCAAACCAGTTCTGACCCGGAATTTGTCAGAATTTTCCAATTCCAACCTGGAATCTCCTATTATGTCTCCGTCCTCTGTTTGCTAGAACCGTGGATTGTTTTTGTAAAGTGCCCGTGTTTGACGTTCTGCAGAATTTGGGGGCAGCGCCCAGTTTTTCTAACAACTTATGCGAAGGCAGGCTGGAGGGCAGAGAGCTTTTTGATATTAGGTTTTTAAATCCTAAAAAGGTTTCGTTTTGCAATAATATTCAAACCAGTTCTGAACCAGAATTTATCAGGATTGTCTAATTCTGAGGTGGAATCTCCAACCGGGGATTTGTCAGGAATGTCCAGTTCCGTCCTCTGTTTGCGAGCACAGTGGGGACTTTGTTTTGTACAGTGCGTGTCTTTGGCATTCCGCAGAAGTCGGGGCAGCGCCCCAGTTTGTCGCAGTCTGTGAATTTCAGATGCTTGCAGGCAGCAGGACGGACAAACCAAAAGAAACATGGCGAGGGAAGCTGCGACGATGGCGGAGACAGACTGTCGTTTCCAAAAGACCATACTTAATAGGCGGAGGAGGATCGTGAGAGAGGAGGAGAGGAGGAGAGGAGGAGACGCAGACCTAGATGTTGTTGTTCCCGAGTACTGTTCTGTTTTTCGACTCCTTGCTTTCTTTGGCGTCGTCAGAGGTGAGCTTACTGAGATAGGTGTCACACGCACAGTTTGAGGTATTGCTTTGCTTTCTGTCCACCAGCAGTCGCTCATGTCTGCTCGGTAGACATCGCTAAGCCATGGGGACGGGCGATACTCGGTGTGGAAGGTCGTCCACTGCTTCAGGACGGACGTTCCGCCGATGTCGATGCGTGAGAAGCTTAGCGGCAGCGGCGTTGTCCTTGCTATTTTTGGCAGTCGAAGCGGCGCCGATGGTGGGAGCTGTAACCTATGCTGGTGACATTGCGGCACTTGTTCAGGTTAGATCAACCTTGAATTCTTTTCATGGCAATTCCGAGCTGTTAATATCCTGTTATGTTGAATTGAGCAATCTCCTTGGAAAACAGAGCAATAACATAGTCGATCGTCTGGAACCTGAAGTAAACTTGACTGTTCAAGGTTATACCATCTAACAGCATGGAGTATGGATTTGTTATTGAATACTGTAGTACAATGTGTAGCAGTGCAAACCAATACTAGATTTTCAGGATTCTGGCTGTCCAACTGCAAGATGCTCTGCTGCATCTGGGAGACCGTATTGAGCCCTCGGTGTACATATTTCTTGGGTCATAGGCCTGAATTGGAGGATAATGATTTTTCCCCCTCTTATGGTCTGTATTATGCTTTTGGTCCTAGGTTGAGCCTGCAGGAAGATGCCATGGCTCAGTGCACCTTATGAGTTATATGGTTCTATTTTTAGTATTCGGTATGAAGAAAAGTCATATTCTCTCTCCCCTGCTCCACTTGGAGACATGTTTGCTGAACAGACCAGTGAATTGATTGAATTTTCTGATATAATGAGAAATGTGATTAGTGCTCCAGAAACAGGCCAAAACAATGTTATTGATACATCCCTTGGCTGGCTGTTTTTGGTAACCTAAGTGTCCTGGCTTAGTCAGTTGATGAATGCCTGAGCAATCAAACAAGTCCTGACAAAAGAGGTTGGTTGGTTCACAACATGCAGGTGAAATTGGCAGTAAACACAGCATCCGTTTTACCTTCCTCATGCTTGGGCTCATGGAACTTTTCTGTGGATCCCTGTGATGCACTAGCATCTCCACAGTTTACTTGTGGTATTGACTGTACTCCTGGAATTGGTGGAGAGTTGCGGGTGAGTGGTCTCAGGTTAGAGCCTGCTGGCTATGAGGGAATGCTATCACCCTATATTGGCAACCTCTCTGCACTGCAGATTGTGATTGTGTCAGGAAATAAGTTTGGGGGTCCTATTCCAGGAACACTTGGCCAGCTGACTGATCTTTTCCAGTTAGATCTATCAGCCAATTACTTTACAGGGCCTCTGCCTGAATCGTTGGGACTTCTCTCAAATCTTGGATTTCTCTCTGTTGGCAATAACCTCTTGGAGGGCCAGATACCAGTATCTTTCAACAATCTGAGCAAAGTGACAGAAATGTTTCTCTACCGGAATAGACTCAATGGCCCTCTTCCTGTTCTGACTGGAATGAGGAGCTTGACCTATGTGGATGCAAGCTACAACAATCTGACTGGACATTTGCCTTGGGGTTACCCTGCAGGACTTGCGATACTTGCTTTGGGGCAGAACCAGCTTGCTGGACGCCTTCCACAACTTCTTGGAAACCTGAATTCCCTTGCAGTTTTGGATCTGCGGAGTAATCAGTTGACAGGCAGCATAGAGGACTTTATCTTTGACCTTCCTAGCCTTCAACAGCTCA